>JANAVB010020600.1:7344693-7689693 GCA_029216955.1 Iris pallida
ATTAATGTCTACTGCTTGTAATACTAAACTTGATGTCTGCTCATCTCTACGAAATTCCTTTAATATTAAATTACAGAAATCTATGGTGTATAAATGAACTGTTGCCTCTTTTGTCATAGAAATCAAGTCGGTTAAACATATCGAGAAACTACCAAGAATCCCCAGTATCTAATATTACCTACCAAGAAAACTACAGAAGTCCATTGCAACTAGGCAAATGAACATTGACATTACACTCTAAAATTGCACTATGGTACTCCCTATCATTGTATATGGTATTTTACAAATCGCTGAAGACTCAAAGTTCTATACGCCTGTTCATGTACACAGTAAACATCATGCACCTATTATGAGTTCATTTCTCACAAGTTCTATCAGCTTTCATTTTGTAGAATGGTATAAAATAGATGATTTCTTTATTGAAGAGACTACACATATATAGGAGAGGCTAGCCTCCTCTCCTATTACTCTAAGCAATGTGGGACTAAAGCCCAATAACTAATAACTCTAATATAACACTTAACACCCCCCTCAAGCTAGAGCATAGATGTCAATCATGTCCAGCTTGTTACATAAAAATTGAACCCGGAGACCCAGAAGAGGCTTTGTGAAGATATCAGCTATCTGGTCGCCAGTCCGCACATGTTGAAACTTTATCACTCCTTTTGTATATTCATCACGAACAAAATGAATGTCAATTTCAATATGCTTCGTCCGTTCATGAAATACTGAATTGGTGGCAATGTGAATAGCAGATTGGTTATCACACCATAAGTCTGCCACTTGAGATCCTGCGTTCTTCTTCCAGTTCTTGTAGGAGATGCTTCATATAATATCTCTGACGTACCATGAGCAATAGCTCGATATTCTGCTTCCGAGCTTGAGCGTGCTATCACCTTGTTTCTGCTTTTCCATGATACTAGATTTCCGCCAACAAATACTGAGTAGCCAGATGTAAACCGTCTATCTGTCAAACTTGCCCCCCAGTCAGCATCAGCAAAACACTCAATGCGAGTGTGTCCATTATTCTCCATTCGAATTCCTTTCCCTTGATTCTTTACTAGATAACACAAAATTCTGAGAACTGCCTGCAAGTGTGGAACTCTTGGAGAAGCCATGAATCTACTTGCGACGCTTACTGCAAAAGAAATATCCGGACCGTCATGACTGCCAAGTAGTTGAGTTTTCCAACCACTCGACGATACTGATCTGGATTGGTCATCAGGACCCCTTCGTCTGGAAGTAATTTTGCCTCTGGATCCATAGGTGAGTTTGCTCCCTTTGCTTGCATCATGCCTGCATCATTTAGTATATCCAGTACATATTTTCTTTGAGACATTACAATGTCCCGCTTACCCCGTGTGACTTCAATGTCCAAGAAATAGTTCAAGGATCCCATATCCTTGGTTTGAAATTGTTCTCCAAGAAACTTTTGAGGCTTCAATACCCTAGTTGTCATCTCCCGTGATTACAATATCATCAACGTAGACACCAAGAAGTATTCTTCCAGCAGATGTGTGTCGATAGAAGATTGAATGGTCCTTCTTCGACTGACACATTCCAAATTGAGTAACCACATGTGTAAATCTACCAAACCATGCACGAGGTGATTGTTTCAGGCCATAGAGGGCCTTCCTTAGACGACACACCTTACCCTCCCTTGCAACGAACCCGGAGATTGCATCACAATACTTCTTCATCAAGATCCCCGTGGAGGAAAGCATTCTTATATCGAGTTGAAGTAAAGGCCAGTCATAGCGAATGGCCAAGGCCATGAGGACACGAACGGACGTCATTTTGGCTACAGGAGAAAAAGTCTCGAAGTAATCCTCACCATAGGTTTGAGAGTAACCTTTGGCCACCAGACGAGCTTTCAATCGGTCAAGAGTGCCATCCGGTTTTACCTTAATCGTGAACACCCATTTGCAGCCGACTGCCTGTTTACCATGAGGTAGATCGACTAAGTCCCAGGTATGATTCTCCTGGAGAGCCTTCATCTCCTCGTGCATAGCAGCACGCCAACCAGGATGTCGGAAACCCTCCTCAGCGGTATTGGGGATCTGAATCCCATCAATAGTAACTACCAGAGACTGAGTGTGACTTGTAAGTCCTTTGTAGTTGTTAACATACAAGGGATGATCTCGACATGCACGACGAGGACGTTCTGGAGACGGAATCGCCGGAGCTGCTGGCGGAATTGGTGGAGCTGTTGGAGGGACCGATGGAGTCAAGTCACCGGAGCCGGAGCTGCTGGTGGAACCAGAGGAGGAAGATTCTGTGGTTGATGTCGTTAATGGCTGAATCGGTGTATGTGGACCATCATCCTGGGAGACTGGCTCGGTAAGGGAGGGCACCCGTACGGGAGGGGGTTTGTTTGAGGAGGAGACAACAAAAATCTTCTTCGGGATAGATCAGGGGCCGGACCTGTTGATTGGGGGAACGGAGAAAATTTTGTTTCGACACAGGTAACATCCCGAGTGAAATAATATCGCTTTAAGACATGAGAGAAACACCGATACCCTTTCTGATATTTAGGATACCCAAGAAAAATACATTGTATAGCCTTAGGATCCAATTTAGAAAGGGTTGGTCGGGTATCCCGAACATAGCATAAGCAACCAAAGATGCGGAGAGGAAACGGCTCTCTTCCAGGAAAGAGCCTAGAGAAGGGAGTGCTACCATGGAGAACTGGCGACGGCATGCGATTAATAAGATAACAAGCTGTAAGGACCGCATCCGACCAAAATCTCTTGGGAGTACGTGCTTGAAACATAAGAGCACGTGTTGTTTCCAATAAATGACGATTCTTGCGTTCGACTACACCATCTTGTTGTGGTGTGTACGCACAAGAGGTTTGGTGGATGATGTCGTTGCTGGCCAGATGTTTATCAAGATCACGAGATAAATACTCACGACCGTTGTCACTCCGAAAGGTTTTGATTGGAAGACCAAATTGTGTAGTATATCTCGGCATGAAAGTTACACCAGATGTTAAATAATTCAGCACGACTTTTCATTAAATAAATAAAAACGCACGTGGGTAATCATCGACAAACGTGACAAAGTACTTAAAGTCCATTACAGATTCAGTCGAACAAGGTCCCCATATATCAGAATGCACCAACTAAAAAGGAGCGATTGTAAGATATTTGGACTCACCGGATAAGAAACCCGATGATGCTTAGCTAAACTACAGGGCACACATGAAAGAAGAGGGAATAGCTAAAGATGTGTACATTTTCTGGAGAACTGGAGACGACGGATGACCTAACCGACAATGTAACTCGACCGGATCAAGTTTCATGCTTGCACAAACAACAAAAGGAGTTGCGTCAAACAGAGGTACAAGCCTCCAGCCCTATGCCCCTTACCATTAGTCTTCCCAGTTGTCAGGTCCTGAAAAACACAATTATCAGGAAAAAAAAAAAAAAAGGTTACCGAGCAATGAAGTTCACGAGTAAGTTGACTGATAGAAAGTAAATTGAACGGGTTCACAGGAGTAAGTAGAACAGAGGTAACTGACAGTCCGGGAGAAAGAGTGGCACTTCCACGGCCGCGGACTGCCAGAGAACCGCCATTGGCAACAGTAATGCCAGAAGCACGACGGACAGGTACATACATGTATCATACCTGCGTCACCAGTCATGTGTGAGGATGCACCAGAGTCAATTACCCACTGCTTGGATTTTACTATGCATGCTGCGGAATATCCGGCTGTGGAACCAGACGTTGATGCTTCACCACGACGTTGAGCCTGGAACTCAAGAAATTCCGCGTAAGAATCGTCGCTCATCTGAACCGAACGAACGCTATTATAAGTAACATCCGAAGTAATATTGACAACATGAGCTTTAGGGCACTGCCACTGGAAATGTCCATGTTGGCCACAGTGGAAGCATGTTCGTAGTCGTCCCCCATCTAGACCACCATTGCCGCGTCCGCCATCGCGACCATAAGTCCGACCACCTCGTCGTCCACCACGTCCACCACGAACGCCAGGACGCAGCGCTACCAAGGGCAGATCGATCAGCAGGAGTATCTCCCGGAGTGGTCTCAACCACCTTTGCGGCCCGAAAACACGGAAGTAGGCCTCCATCAAAGATGGAACATCAGATCCAGCAATGATCTGGGATCGAGCCGAGTCCGCATCAGGACGGAGAGATGCAAGATATGCCATAACATGAAGCTGCTCGCGTTGAGCCCGAGCTTCATTGATATCCGCCGTCAGAGGAAGAACACGATCAATTTCATCCACCATAGCCTTGAAGGATCGGAAGTGGTCCTTATGAGACTTGTCTCCTTGAGTTGCTCGATAAACGCCAACAACCGAGTCGTATATGCGAGACAAGTCGCGTTTTCCATCAAACGCCGTTGCTAGGACCTCCCATAGCTCCTTGACCGTGTCCGTGTTTTGAACCATGTCCTCGACGGACGGTTCCATGGAATTCATCAACTGTGTAAACAGTCGACTATCATCCGTCTCCCTGTTCAAATGTGGGATCAGTCGTCGCCGGAGGGCTGTCAGTCAAATGTTTAGATAGCCGCATCCCACGAAGTTTTTCTCAACTTTCTTCCGCCATGTTGAGTAACCATCTGGACCGTCCAATCGACGGTCGACAAGTCGAGTCGAAGAGATCGTCGTGCCAGTGCTCGTCGTGTTGCTGACACCGTTACCATCATCTGCCTTCGAATCTGTCATCCTGAAATGGAAGCAACCGTCGCAAGTTCTTTCCAACCCCAAAAATCACACCAACTTTACGAATGTGCTATAAACGTGGTCAACACCGCCGCGCACATAGAAAGTAAACACGTCAGGACACATGAGAAAACACGATCATTCTCTGTGTAGATTTGGATGTGAAGATTAGGGTAGGAAAATCATTTGTTAAGTCCAAACGGCTTAATCTAGGAATAAAGCATTGGACCACTGACTCTTTTTTCTTCTTTTTCTTTTTTTCTTTTTTTCTTTTTTTTTTTTTTTCTTTTTTTCTTTTTTTCTTTTTTCTTTTTTTTCTTTTTTTTAAACTAGGGTTCGGAGGGTGTGTGATGGCTGATGGAAAATGTTAGGATTTTGAGCCATCGTGGGTGATCCGGGTGTCTGCACAGCAGATCCGGGCGGGGGGATCCGGGTGTCTGCACAGCAGATCCGGGGTGGGGGAGCCGGGTGTCTGCGCCGCAGATCCGGAGTGTGGGGGAGCCGGGTGTCTGCACAGCAGATCCGGGAAGGGGGAGAGAACCGAGGTCTGCACAGCAGATCCGGACAGGGGGGACTGGATCGGGGGGGTCGACGAAGGGGGGGCAGCAGGGGGGGCGCTGGACAAGAGGGGGGTCGGCGAAGAGGGGGGCAGCAGGGGGTCGGCAAAGGGGGGGTGGAATTTTTTTTGTTGTGGAAAAAAAAATCTTCCTTCTATGGCTCTGATACCATGTAGAATGGAATAAAATAGATGATTTCTTTATTGAAGAGAGACTACACATATATATAGGAGAGGCTAGCCTCCTCTACTATTACTCTAAACAATGTGGGACTAAAGCCCAATAACTAATAACTCTAATATAACACTTAACACATTTCAACACTCTTCATTTCCTAACATGCATTATGCTATTATCTATTAAGTATGTTCCAGTATGGAACAGTTGACAAAAAAGCTTTTTAAGGCGGCATGAGGATGCGAGGCGGCAAATCCTGAAAGGTCTAGACGGAACCTCAAGGCGGCGAGGCGGGGCCTCGAGACTAAAATTTTGGAGTGTAATAGGTAGGTTAAGGAAAACATGCAGTTACTAAAAGCCGTGTGACCCCAAATCTCTCTCTAGCAAGAAACCATACTCAGAAACGATTTGAATCTCTAATTAAGGAAGACAGAACCACCTTTACCTAAATCCACCACATAGGTAGCGAATATGGCATGGCAAGTTTCGGACACGATGTCATAGTTTGTTAATCTGGTATCTTATTATATTTGGGGGTGTTTGTGGCGTGTCCAATACATGTCCAACACGACACGAATTTTGGAGTGTATGACCTTCATGTGAGCCCCCGGAGAGAGTAACAAAAATTCGTTAAAAAAAAAAAAGAGACGAGCTCATCTTTTAGGAGAGATCAACATTCGTCAGAAGTCGTTGTCGGCGTCAAAATTCTTGAACATTTGCACAAAAGAAAAACAAAAGAAAAGAGGGTCACGAGGAAAGGGGTGAGTGAGAGAGATTTAGACATTGTAGGTGGTGGTGCCCATTGGAGTTGGAAACGTAGACGGGATACAATAGGTTAGCACATAAACAGAGGGAAAGAAAAAGGAAGATGAATAAGGATTGTTCCTCTCGAAACCTATAATATTTAAACTAAATTACTTGGCATGGGTTAGATTCAAAATTCAAAAAATGGCTCAAGTCGTGTTACATTTAAGTCAGTATAGGTCAAGGCAATTGAGACGGCCCAAGGCAGCTTGTGTAAATCCCTACTCCTAGCGGTGGTGACATTATATATTGAGATATATGTCGGTTTGTTGGCTCAAGTAACAGTAAGCCTTCAGGTAAGAGCTCCCTTGCTTCAAGGGGAAAACGTTTCATCATGATGAGTATGCAAGACTTCACTTTCAGATTCTTTCACGATTAACAAAGAACCTGTAAGAATGGATGCAATGCATGCTTGATTGCTAAGAAGAAGTACATAATCACTAGAATGATAGTACATGAACTCTGTATGCCTTCATAAGAAAATTCGCATGCTTGTGTAATGAAAGAACCATCTTATGTTTGCTAAAGAAAGATAGAATAATTGCATTTTAAGTTAGACTATTATTACAATTGAAAGAACCACTGCCATGATTGTTAAAAAGAAAAAGAATACGTGTATGTCCCTTATTCGTATGCTATAAAAATAGTAGAACTTCGTGCTTAAGTTGTAGAATGCTTGGTAGAATTGTTACCATGCTTGTAAAGTAAGAATGATCTCGTGCCCTATATTGTTTGCTATAAAGATAGAATTGTGTATAAGAATTTGTATTGTTGTAAGAAATGTTTTTGAAAGAAAGAAAAGAACACGACATGGTCGTATGGAGGAAAGAAAGAAAGAACAGAGCAATTGCTTTACGTATTGAAAAAACAATACAAATATTTACTTGTTGTTTAGTTGCTAGTATTTTATGTGATAGAAGTTACATTCATGCATTGTTCTGGACAACACATGCACAAGGTATACTCTCTCAACCGATTCCTGGGACACTAGGTATCGCTCGGCCTAGGAGGAAATGGGGGACCCTGAGGCTTGTATGTTCTCGCGATTAGGGGAATGTCATATCTATTAGTGAAGTGCTGAACTTGTACGTCACAGCTGCTAACTATGAGTCGTCGTCCATGGACCATTATGTAGTTAGGTCGCATGCTAGGGATAACATTATTCCAAGCCTAACGGTTTGAAGTAGAATGTTTCTAATTCTTATGCTCCTCATTATGAAATGAAATGTATAAGGTAGAATCGTGTCCACTGAATGCTGCTAATATGTTCCTAAAGAATGAACACGAATTCAAAAATATGTTGCGTGTTATATTAGAAAAAAATGTATATTGTGCATAAATTAACCTATCGCTTGAATGAAAGAAAGAAGAAATATGATTTTTTATTATATTTTCAAAATAGAATATGACTCTTGAAATGTACATGACATGAAATGAAAGTAGATAAAAAGTAGAAAGATCACTACTAAAAACAATGCTTTCTCACATGATTACTTAGAAACTGCTTTCAGCGAGTGTAGCTTTTGTTCCCTCACTAAGACATGGCAATGTACTGACTCTCCACCAGATCTGTGCATGTGTTAGATGTGATGTTGGATGTCCTAAGATGATAGAAGATCCTCGTCCTTGAGAGCCGAAGATCAAAAAACGTATAGTTATTTTTGTATAAAGTGATGTGACGTATGAAACGAAGTTATTGTAATTCTTTTCAGTTTCGAAAGTTGTAAGCCAAGTTGGCATTTTGAGTTGGCCTGTGAGAGCCCACTCTTTGTAATCGTTGCAAGTTATCAATAAAAAAACTAAAAAATTTTCTCAATGTTATTATTTTCTTCATTAAAGTTACATCGCTTCATTATATATTCAGTCTATATTTTTATTGTGCAAGTCCATGCCTTATACAAGCGCAACTTAGGCTTATACGGCATCACGTACGGTATCGACTTTACGATCCTTCGAGATCGGAAAGTGATTGAGGTGCTCCAAGGCTGTTCAAGACGGGTTACTCCTATTCCAAGGCGAGTGCCTCAAGATCTTAGCGCATAGTTGCCTAGGCACCACGTCATCCGAAACACCTAGATAGGGACCTAAGGAGGCGAGGCGGATGCCTTTTCAAACATTGTTGACGAATCATAAAAACTCAAGCCCATTCTATAAATACTTGTCAAGCCTTTTTTTACGTACAAGAACTAAGCAAACGTGTTTAGTGACACTACTATTGATTATTTTCTCTATCCTCCAACCAAGCATGTATTAGGTAATATGGTAGCATAAACTACAAGAGGTTCTATTTCTTTAGGCAATGCATGAATACCTGGTCTAATTGAACTCGAGTTGTATACGCATACACAATGTTTAGTGGGTTCATTATGCGCACAGTCCATGTCTGCTTACCGATTAATCATATTACCCAGCAGATTAATCACAACTAAGTGGTCCTAAGAATCTCTTATTAATTTACCAACCGAATAATCGGATTATGCAGGGGCGGATCCAGGGTAGGCTATCATAAATTTGGGTGGACTAGAAGTGGGCTAACCCAAACAAAAAAATCAAATATATATATATATATATATATATATATATATATGGAAGAAAAAAAAAAGTAAACTTTTTTTGGGGGGTGGGCTCAAGCCCACCCCAACCTATGCATGGATCCGCCCCTGGGATTATGCAGTCGATTACTCAGCCGACTAATCATTGATTGATCCTTTTTTAGAACATTTTGCATAAGCCGAAAGCATTCCGTTTATCACTTCAAATACTATGAATTAACTTAGGGTGTATTGTAGTTCACCCCCATGAACTATTTGGGTCACGGAGAACACTTCACAACCCGGTAAGTTTTTCCACACACTTAGCTCTTGTGGACTATTTCCATAGAGGTGCCCGTAATGTTGATTTAACACTAATCCATCTCAAAAAAAATATTACCCTTCTTAAACTCCTTTCATCTCTTAACTCCACAATCGCCTTTTCCTCTTATTCCTTCCCGTTATCCTCCTCCCTCCTACCACCGCCTCATTCCACCAACCAAATGGATAGTCAAATCGTAGATGCATGACTAATGGATCAAATCAAACACGAGTTGTTTACTCATTTGCAATAGGATTGCAAGTTTCACTTACTAATAATTGACTTAGTGTATGTTGTAGTTCACTTCCATGACTATTTTGCGGAGTCCTGGAAAGAACTTTACAGCCTAGTAATACTTTTCCATGCAATCAACTGTTGTGGACTATTTCCAGGGGTGACTGTTACTATACTATTTGGCATTAATCCATCTTGTACCCTTCTGACCCTCCTTCCATCCTTTATTTCACCATATCCTTTTCCTCTTCATCCTTCCCGCTATCCACCAGAACCCTTTTACACAGCCTCATCGCCTCCAGTTGCCTGACTGTTTGACTCAACATTAATCCATCTCTAAAAAACCATATTACACTTCTTTCTTCTTATCCTCCTTCCATTCTAATTTCACCATATCCTCTTCCTCTTCATCCTTTCCGCCATCCACGGGTACCCCTGTACATCTTCTCATCCTCCAAATCAACCAACCCCTACTTGTAGATTCAGATACGAGTTCAAATTGGAACAAAAGGGGAGGGGGCAATTGGGAAGGAGAACAGAAAGGATTAGGTAGTGATGGAGACGAGATGGAAGGATGGGAAGAAAAGGAAGAAGATGGCAAGAGGAGGAATTGAAGGAGAAAAGGAAAGGGTCAAGTGCATCACTTGGATTTAGACCTAGGATTTAAGAGCTTTCCCCTTGACAGGTCATGTAGTAAGGTGCAATCACCCCAAACTTAACATACTAACAAAAGGTAAACCCTCCATCAAATTCAAATTCCTTGTTTATTTTGTCTATTTAATCTTGTATCATGATAATTGATAAATTAATTTGTAGGACTCCTTTACATTCGTATCAGCACTACTACCTAAAGTTACTCTAAAAATTGATGCTACTTGAAAAAGGTCAAATGCAATTTGATTGTGTACTTATCGCTAAAAAATACTCAAAGAAAATTGGTGCCAACATGTGTTTAAAGACCTTTTGGTACTGTTGTCTATTTATATGAACCAGTTTGCAAATGAAGTTAAATACAGTACGATGGCTATATGCAACACCAATATTATTCAAAACCCGAATGCAGCATCAACTACCTTTATCTATACTGAAAGAAACCAGTGTAGATTTCACCTTTATTGGATGAATCAAACTACCAGGTTTGAGCTATTTTGTGCAAAGCAAGATTTAAAGATAATACAGCTCGGTTTGTTATAAACTTATAAACTTCACCACTAGAAGCTTTGATTCACACAAGAGGAGTGTATTATGTGGCCACCTAAATTCGCATTCATAGTAGGCCTACTGGTCTATCATGTATTTCTCCTTAAATATTCCAAACACCTTCACTCCCAACACCTTACCGCAAAAGAGAAGACAAACGGATAGAAACAGGAGAAAAACAATGTGCATGCTACCGTTGACCATGTATATTTATTTCATGTTGGACTTGAAACAATAGTTCTTAATACTATTTCAAACAATCTTTTCTAGACCACGAGTCAATATACTCAATACCAATCTATTTATCAAGGTGCAACACAAGCTCCTTCCTACATAGTATACAGAAATGAAGAAATCAACCTTCCACCAAAAACATGCTGGATTATCGAACCACCTTCCAACATGGTAAATATGCTGAGCAAAGCATTCCTTTACGATTTGTTCCAGACTTGTACATATGCATCAACATGAAGCTAACTGCTTTTTTTCACCTATGCCCTATCTATAAATGCTCTATCCACATATTTGTGTTCTATTTCTTGAAAAGTGAATGCTCCAATTATCCCCACAAACCTCTTCATTCCTGTCTAATCAACTTGCCTATACTGCCAATTACCAAGTTTTCCGTGTATTCTAGTCTATTCAATCAACTTGCACTATTAACAGCGAGACAAATATTTGGCAACCTTCCCATGTTTCAGTCCCATTCAATCACCTTGCTTGATTAGCATCAATGCATACGTTTGACAAAGGCTGTTTTCTTTACAGCTCAAGGGAAGAAGTTGTACTGCCCCCACTAACTTAGCACTTTTCCCTCATTGGATTAGTTTGCCTCTGTTGAACACAAAAGCGCCTAGCATATAACACTTCTACCCTAGCAAATGAGTTCCTCCATGCTATGTAGTTTTTACGCAGCTGGGCACGGTTCTTTCTTCCATCTGTTCCTTCGAAACATGGAACAGTGAGCACATATCCTCAAAACATAATGTATGGAATATTTAGCAGGAGAATTCTACTACCATATGATTGTAACATAAAATCCTCTATACCTTGTGACATCTACTTGCCAAATGCACTGAGATCTAACGACATGTTACAAAAAACCTATACGCTTCAAAACCACACGGGAGTTGTAAACACAGAACTACATGGTATAATTGAACTTATCAATCTTGATACAGCCATGGACAAAAGTACATAAACCGATGGGGAAGATGATAAGAATATCTAAACCTTATCAACCTTGCAGCCAAGCATGTAGTTTTCAATAAAATAAGCTTGTTTATATAAAAAAAAAGGTTCGACCAAAGAATGCAATTGGTAATGCCACAAGAAGAAGAATACACTGACATGGAGAAGTAGAGATAGTCCAGCTCACAGCACTGTATCTCAAGGAAATGCTCAGCAAATGTTTACAGAGGTGCTCATATAACATGATTGATATCTTAGGATCTCAATTAATCAATGTCTTTCACCATGTGACTTCTCTACCTATAACCTGTCATGATACTAATTATTCATAACAGAAATCGTTGGTATGTGAGATAAGATAACACGTAGCTCCACCCAACCCCAAAATAATATTTCTAGTAATCACAAAATTAATTGGTATTATTATCATTGTTTTTCTAACTCTACATATTCGGAGGTTAATGTCTCGTATTCGTTACTGCAAGTTCCAAGCTAGGATATGTTAGGGTTGTATTAGGTAGAACGGACAGGTTGAACTTTGTTAAAATCCTATGATATGAACCCTTAAAGAATACACAATGGTCATCACTCAGTAGAAACCCACTGCATTCCCATCTCCGTGAGGCGTTCAATGATAATAGAGCTAGGGTAAATCATTGGAAGGAGTCAATAATAAGGGACTTGTAGCATTCATACCATCCCGGTGCAATATCAAGTAAGCAAGGGTGGGCTAGGGCATAGCAAAAGAACATTGAAAAGTTAACATTAATATTTAAAAAACAAAGTATCTGAGATGTAGCTTTACCAGAAATGCAAGATAGGAAGGAGCAATATATGTTGGTGCCAAAAGATACCACATCGACTTTCACTATTTACGATGGTTCATTCATCATCGTAGAGAGAGTGAAAATAATGAAGTCAATAGAACTAAAGCGGGATACTTAAGTGGATCTATAGTGCTTTATGGCCGTAGGTCAAATTAAAAGGAAATATTATAAAGACAGCAATAAGACAAACCATGGTTTTATGGGTCAAAATTTTGCACAATGAGTCATATATAAAAAATGTTGTTCATAGAACTATCCGGCATGGTTAAAATAGAGGAGTGTTTTTCAGTGTTCATAGAACTATCCAGCATGGTTAAAAACTGTTTTGGGTGCTTTTAAGTAGATACAGAAGGAATTAAAATTTAAAAGGAAAATTGTGTAAGATAGCAATAAGACAGTTCATGCTTTATGGGCATAATGTTGATGAATAAAAAATCGATGGAACGTGCCCACAGTGAGCGTAACAGAATGAGAATGCTAAGATGGATATATGACAATAAATTAAAATATAGGATAAACAATAAGTGCACTCGTGGAAGTTACAGTTAGTAACAGTTGAGGATACAAGATGGCTGTGATATATAGTCTGAAAAGAAGACCTATAGATGCACCTGTAAGGAGTGATAGGAAGTTAAATTAGCAACTAGAACCAGGGGTATACCTAAAGTTACTTCAGTTGGTACTGTGAAAGAAGATACGACTTTTTCTACTCTTATGACAGGAGACTGTTAACGTAGTTGGAAAAAAAGGATGAAAGCTCATGACCGCAGCACAAAAAGTTTCGAGGTGGTGTTATTATATAGATAATCATACTATATGACTAAATTAAGATACTATGATAATAATTTATATAGAGTACACAGGACGCCAGTATGATACTGTGATAGTAAAAAGACCTCAATGCTAAATTAGCAATTTCTCGGTGCTATGATAATATTTCACTTTTCTTTGAATAGCCATAGCTTGAATCAGGGTTGAACCCTAAACATCTAGATAACTTGCACTCTCTGTGTGCATGAAATGATGGCTGCCTGTTGGAAACCTCCCTTCGGAATGGGAGAAAGCCCATGTTCAGAATTCTTTTTGTGTAGGTATCTGATTTTTGGTGGTGTGCGTGCGTTGGGGAGTTGTGGGGGGAGGACGAGGAGGGATGAAATGCACACAAGTAGAGGTAAAAATTCAGTAGTGCAGCTATAAATAATAAAAAAATACAAAAAAATACAGCACATACAAGAACTTTAATGATGTTTGCCTTCACAAGAATCAAGTAGTGACAGTTCCAATCAAATAGTAACAGTTCCAATCAAACGATCGCAAATACAATAAAGGAAGAAAGCAGCAAGATTAACACCGGAAGGTGAAAGGCAATTAAAGTGGATTCTCTAATAAAAAAAAGAACACGAAATATTCAGGCAAGCAGCTGTATATAACAAATTCAGAAATAAACTGGTGGAGAAAAACAAATTTATCAATTCCCTCTTATTATCAGGTGCGAGCACCATTTAATGCAATTATAAATGTTACAAGATCACAAAGCAAGTTTACATACATTGCAACAGCCTTCAAAGAAATTTATCATCTGACATAACATGAAACGATGGAAGTCATATATCATTCTGACGTAATTTTTAAAATCCCTGCAAAGAAATTAAGCTGCCAACCATCCAGATGTTAAACCAATATATAAGACAGAATTACACTATATAACTTATATGCAAATTTAGCTTATATGTAAGTAGTTCCCTCCAGAAAAACTTAAAAAACACATCAGCATGTCACCTGACTTGATGTACAACATGTGGTTCTGCACATGGCCAGCGCTACCAGTTTTACTTGACACTTTTCAAATCTATCAATCAGCCATGAACTTGATTTAGTTTCAATTTCAGCACTAGTAAAAAAAATCCAAGTAACTTTATTTCCACTGTTTCCTCAATCATTGTGGATAATTAAGTCCAAGACCAGAAATAGAAACGTTCGAATTATTCTAATAATACAGTCAACTAGAAACCTAGGTAGATTACATAATTCATCATGATTAGTAACATTCCTAGTTGTAGTTCGTCAGTTAAACATTACTTCTATAAACTTTAAAGGCAGAAGTACTAGTGTGAGAGAGGATATAGTATCTGAGAGATTATATATTACAATACATAAATCAGCAAGAAGGTCAAGTCAAACATTACCAGAGAATCTAGCAGGAAGAAGTGCATAAAGAAGCATCTATATAGCTCAGGAATCAGCATTAATCCACTTCAGCTGCCAGAGTAAACAGAATTCATCAAAAAGTTTGAATTATATAAAATGAGACATTAAGTCCATACAATAAAAGTCCCAATCTACAGAACACATAAATGCTTCTGATTAACAAAAGTGAAAGACAGTATCCTGCATGACACAAATATCCAAAGCGGAAAAACAATTAATGACTGATGGCCTTTTTTGCTCTGAGAGATTCGAGGGCCTTCTTTCTCAGCTCAATCTCAAGCTTTTTCTGTTCAGACTCTGTTTCATCTGCATCATTTGGATGAATGTTCTTCCTAGTGCCAGCAACATCTGAGTCTTCAGAATCATTGTGATTTTTCTCAAAATCTGAAGGAGGGTTAACCATATCGACAGAGTGCACTTTTTCCTTGCTTGCACGATGTTCTAACCTCTTACGATGCCTTTCTTCACGTCTACGACGTCTCTCCTCCTTCCGCAACCTTTTCTCATCCCTTCTTCTTCTTTTGGCCTCCTTCCTATCATCTACTTGGGAATCAGAACTGGAACTGTCATCTGAATCTTTCTTTCGCTTATCAGTCTTCTTATGCCTCGGCTTCTCCCTGATATGGTATTTATCAGAATCAGTTTCAACTGAGTCTGAATCATTTGAATCATGCCGATTTCTTTTATCGGCCTTTCTCTTAGATCTTGTGATAGATTCTGTATTGTGATGTGGTTCTCTATGTTCCTCATTTCTTGGTCGAGGTCGCTTCCCAACATTGACTCCATCACCAGCTTCTTTTTCATTATGTGCCCTTTCCTCCAAAGAGGATGCATCTTTAGGATGAAGCTTACCAGATCTTTGTATATTATGTACATTACCCCGAGAACCTCTTTCTTCCCTTATACTTCCAGGACCATACTCTATGTCATCAGATGAATAAGATATTTTCTGAACATTTCTTTCAGGAGGATCCACATCACTGCCAAAAGAATAAAAGGTAATAATGCTGATTAGATGCCTGGCAACATATATTACATAGAGTTAGCAGTACCATACTAACACATGCACTGAGTCTATATTGGCATTTTTCTATAAGGTGAAACGATCAACAACCTGCTGAAGGAACAAAATTTTACAACAGATGTGTGCCTGAACATGCATACTGAAGCACCTAGAGAATGGCAGCTCAGATACTTAATTTTAGTTACAAGAGCTCTTCAACCATATAGGCAAACAATTATATAGCAATCTGTTGGCCCATTTCTAAAATGGTCACACCTGATTTTGATAAATAAACAATGACTTAAGTCAATACACAAAATATACAAACTGCTGCTAACATTTCAGGTCAAGTGAAATCAATATCAAGAGTGTACTACAACATCTGCAAGCATGTCAATCATCATTTCAAAGCGTTCATGTATTGGAATCGGTCTGAGTCATTTTACAATTTATTATGTATTTTTATCTTTATTGAGTCTAGGATACAAATTGTAAAATCGACTGGATATTGCTGGCTTAGATTATCCAGTCCACCTATCTAAAAAGCCTACCTATCCACCAAATTTCCTTATATCAACAATATTACATATCCTATGCAAACAGAATTGGACCAAACATTCTTCTAAGTATTTGATGAACTTAGACAGAACTCTGGCCGAGTTCGGTCCGAGTTCGGACTGAGTTCGGTCAGTTCAAATTCAAATGTTTGTTGCCTCCAAATCTGCATGCAACGTTCGTTTGCGAAATCTTTGCATCCGAACTCTGTCCGAGTTCGGTCCTCAAAAACACCTATAAATAGAAGAGAATTTCTCATTTCAAATCACTCATCAACTCATCTTCTCTTCTCTCTATCTATATCCAATAGTGTTTTCATTGATCTAAAGCTTTCACACTCCACATATACATCTCTTAGCCAAAGCCAGTAACATCTATTTGATTTAGAGTCTTAAGTTGTCAGAGTTGTAAACAGGTCATTCAAGTTCAGAACATATTTCTGTTTTCGGAGCCGGTCGTGCGCTCGTCGCCAAGCACGGTGTTGTGAAGTCGGTCGTGCACTTGTCACCAAACACGGTGTTGTAAAGAGACTGCAAGCTCTCAATTAGCTTGTGAATAGTGGATTAACAGCAGGCAAGAGTACCTACGACTGGATTAGTCCTCCAAGAGGAAAACCAGTATATATTGCGGTGTTCACTGAGTTAGATTCTCTGATCTCTTGCTAAATTTATTTACTGTCTCTTTATTCACTGCCATAGTTATCTGCTTTCAATTTTTAATTGGTGATTATTTTCCGCTGCACTCGCACTCACTCTATTCACCCCCCCCCTCTAGAGGTGCTCAACGGTCCTACAATTGGTATCAGAGCAGGTTATATTCTAATATAACAAACCTCAGAGAGTATATATGGCAGCCGTGAAATCAGTATTCAACGGTGAAGGACAATCCATAAATAGACCCCCCACTATTTGATGGAACAAACTATACTTACTAGAAAACACGAATGACATTCTTCTTAAAGTCTCTTGACTTTGATCTTTGGTCTATAGTTATTGACGGCTATAAGAAACCGGCACCTACAGTAGTTGATGGCATACTTACAGACAAGCCTCATGATAAATATACAGAGGCAGAAAAAGCAAAGGCTAGTCTAGATGAACGTGCCATCAACGCACTGTTCTGTGCAATTGACAAGACGGAATTCAATCGAGTTTCAACATGTAAGACGTCTCATGAAATTTGAAAACGTCTTGAGATAACTCATGAAGGTACTTCCCAGGTGAAGGAATCCAAAATCAGCAGACTAACACAGGAATATAAATCTTTCAAAATGAAACCCGGCGAGTCAATTACACAGATGTTCACTTGTTTCCTTGATATCACTAATCCTTTACAATCTCTTGGTAAGGATTACAATAATCACGAGAAGATCAGAAAAATACTACGGACTCTAACCAAGAACTGGAACCCAAAGGCAACGACAATCATTGAAGGAAACGATCTCACCACCATGACTCTGGAAACACTTATGGGCAAGCTTATGACCCATGAGCTGGATCTCCAAGAGTTTGAAGAAGCTACTCCAAAAGAGAAATCAATCGCCTTCAAAGCTCAAGCCAGAAGATCAACATGCAAAGATTCTGATGAAGAATCATCCAATGGTGATGAACAAGCCCTGCTAGTGAAGAATTTCAAAAAAAATTAAAGTTTGAGAAATCAAACAGAAAGAAAAAAGATGTCCATGAAAGCAATAAAGAAGAAACAATCTGCTTTGGATGCAAGAAGTCAGGGCATATGAAGAAGGACTGCCCAACGCCAAAGAAAAGCAGTCCATATGATAGGTCAAGATCAAGCTGAAGAACAACAACTGGTCGAAAGTATGCAAATACAAGTATCTGGCATGAAAGTGATGCTAGTGAATCAGAAGAAGAAGATAGACCCCGCAGCACTGCAAATTTTTGTCTCATGGCTTTTGATAAGGTATCCTCAAATCCTCTATATGATGATTTTACTTTCGATGAGTTAGAAAATGCCTTCAGCGAACTACTTGAAGGACACAGAAATGTGCTTGACAAGAATAAGCAATCTCGAAAAGAGGTTAAGGCATGCACAACCGAAGTAGCTAGACTGTCCAGTCTCATTGAAGACATTAAAGAGACATCTACTACCGGTAACACGGAAGAGATAGCCAAGCTTAAAGTAGACTATCATGAGGCTATCCTCAAAATTGAAAAGAAAGAAAGAGACTGTCAAGATACAAGAGTTATATGACATAGAGAAGAAGAAGCACTTAGTCACAGAGCAAAGACTCATTGATATGACTGCTAAATATGAAGTCTTATGCGGTTTCTAAAAAGTTAGAAATCAAGTTAGGCAAACAGGCTATACCTGTGACACAGCCTAAATTTAGTCATAATGCTAAGCATACACCTAAGAGGACTAAAACACAGAAAGCACGCAAGAAACACGAATATCACTATTCTTTCACATATAGGTTTTCAAAGAAACCACATGCATGTCAACACAAAATCAACTGACACGTTTTCAAAACTTACTTGCACGTACTGTGGTACTCATGGACACATATCACAGTATTGTCTAGCAAGAAAGCTTGTTGACAATCGCACACTGATTTAGAGACCTAAGACTAATCAATATGGATCCTTCAGTAAATGGGTACCAAAGGATTCATCTACTTGTTTTGTAGGTGGACCCTCAACCCTCTCATGCTAAAAGCAAGTGGATCCTCGATAGCGGATGTTCGCGGCACATGACTGGTGATGCATCTTTGTTCGCCACGCTATCGATGAAGAAAGAATGATACGTCTCCTTCGGAAATAACCTGAGAGGTGATATCATTGGAAATGGCATTGTTGGTATATCTCCTTATCCTGTAATAAAAGATGTTTGTCTAGTTACAGAATTGAAACATAACCTACTGAGCATAAGTCACTTGGCAGATAATGGTTATGGCATCAATTTTGTTAAATACAAATGTACAATATATGATATGTCATCTGGTAATTCCGTATATGAAGGGATTAGAGAAGACAATATTATGTTTTCTTTCTAGAGAGTACTAATAATGCAGGAAGATGCCTAGTCGCAAACTTAGATGAAAGCTGGCTATGGCATATGAGGCTAGGACATGCTAATATGGACACTATCTCACGACTAAGCACTAAAAAGCTGGTAAAAGGATTCCCTGAGATACCGTTCAAGAGAGATATGGTATGTGCTGACTGTGAAAAGAACAAAGCACATAGGTTACATTTAAATCCATCAACGCTGTAAGTACTTCTAGACCTTTGCAGTTGATACATATGAATTTATTTGGTCCTAGTAGAATCGCTAGTCTTGGCGGTAAGCTCTACGCCTTTGTTATTGTTGATTATTTCTCTCGTTTTACTTGGGTTTACTTTTTATCAAACAAAAGTGATACAATTTTTGAATTTCAGATATTTTGTAAAAAGATACAAAACGAAAAAGGCTTCATGATTACTCGTATCCGAAGTGATCATGGTGGCGAATTCGTAAATACGGATTTCAAAAAAATTTGTGATGATAGTGGATATTACCACGAGTTTTTCTGTCTTAGAACTCCTCAACAGAATGGTGTTGTGGAGCGGAAGAACCGTACTCTAAGCGAGATGGCTAGAGTCATGCTGAATCAGCATAATCTTCCTAAATACTTTTGGGCAGAAGATGTTAGTACAGCCTGTCATGTTTTAAATAGGGTGTTAATTCGACCTATATCGAAGAAAACACCTTATGAACTTTGGTTTGGAAGAATTTAAAACATTTCTTATTTTAAAGTTTTTGGATGTCGTTGTTTTATCCTGAACACCAAGGACAACTTGAAAAAGTTCGACTCTAAAGCAGATGAAGGGATATTTCTCGGATATACTGCTAAGAGTAAGGGATATAGAATTTTCAATAAAAGATCTATGATTGTTGAAGAATCCATTAACGTTACTTTTGATGAGCTCAATAGTCACAGATCTAGCGCCAGTGATGATGAAAATGTACAAGCCAGAACCGATAAAAATCTTGTGGAAAATCTGACTCATAGATTTGAATCATTGAAGTTCTTGCCAGATCATCCAGAGACGCTCATTATAGGTGATATATCAAAAGGTGTAAGTACACGCTCTTCTTGTAGAGATACTGAAATAGCAGCTAATGTAGCTTTCATTTCACAAGTAGAACCAAAGAATGTAGCTGATGCTTTTAATGATGAGTTTTGGATTGATGAATGCAAGAGAAACTTAATCAATTTGAGAGAAACCAAGTTTGGGAACTCGTTCCTAAACCTATTGGTCAATCGATAATTGGTACCAAACGGGTGTTCCGAAATAAATTAAGTGAAGATGGACAAGTTCTACGCAACAAAGCACGTCTAGTGGCACCAGGTTATAATCAAGAAGAAGGTATTGATTATGACGAGACATATGCTCATGTTGCTAGACTAGAAGCTATCCGCATGTTTTATGCATATGCATGTTTTAATGATTTTAAATTATTTCAAATGGACGTGAAAAGTGCATTTTTAAACGGCTTTTTGAAAGAAGAAGTTTTTGTGAAACAACCCCCTAGTTTTGAAGATTTTCAAAAACCTGATCACGTCTTCAAACTGAAGAAAGCACTCTATGGACTCAAACAGACACCTCGTGCTTGGTATGAACGCCTAAGTGCCTTCTTACTTGAAAATGGTTTTTCAAAAGGAAGAGTTGATACTACTTTGTTTATCAAGTCTTTAGATGATGATATTCTTCTTGTGCAAATATATGTTAATGACATCATATTCGGATCTACTAATGAAAAACTTTGTCAAGAGTTTGCTAAGTGTATGCAGAGTGAATTTGAGATGAGTATGATGGGAGAGCTGAACTTCTTCCTAGGACTCCAGATCAAACAACACTCAAAGGGAACATTCATCAATCAAGCCAAATATACGAAGGACATACTGAAAAAGTACGACTTCAAAAATGTAAAGCCAAACGAAACTCCAATGGCTACATCAACAAAGCTTGACACTGATGAAAGTAGCAAACATGTCGATCAGCGTAAGTATCGAGGTATGATTGGTAGCTTATTATATTTAACTGCTAGTCGTCCTAATATTATGTTCAATGTTTGCATTTGTGCACGATACCAGGCAAATCCTAAAGAATCACACTTATGTGCCGTTAAGCGTATCTTCCGATACCTTAAGGGAACTTCAACAATCGGCTTATGGTATCTTAAAACCAAATCCTTTGACCTGATAGGTTACTCGGATGCAGATTTTGCAGGATGCAAAGTAGACTGAAAAAGTACCAGCGGTACGTGTCACTTCCTAGGAAAAGTCTTAGTCTCATGGTTTAGCAAGAAACAAAGTTCTGTAGCATTATCAACTACTGAGGCCGAATGTATCGCCGCAGGACGTTGTTGTGCTCAAATTTTGTGGATGAAGCAAACCTTAGAAGACTACAATCTGCACTACACTAAGATTCCTATTTATTGAGACAACACTAGCATTATTAACCTGACTAAGAATCATGTATGTCATTCACGCACAAAGCACATAGAGATTCGTCATCACTTTTTACGTGATCACCAACATGGGAATATCTGCTTAGAATTTGTTGACACAGATCATCAACTAGCAGACATTTTCACAAAACCACTAGCTGAAGACCGCTTCAACAATCTGCGTCGAGAAATCGGCATACTTGAACTTTCAGATTCAGTGTAGTATGCTTAATAAATCAAGTTATAAACTCAAAACTTTGAAATTTATTAATGAAAGTTATTTTGGGTACAAGCCGAAAGGATCCTTCTGTCATACAGGCATAAACAGCCTGAAGCGACACGGTGCATTAGTTTTCGGACTACGGCTAGCTGGGATCCGACCCCTACAACTAACCCAAAGTAATAGACATTACTAAATAAAAGAAGTATAACAGTTATATCTTGAATTTATTAAATTTACTGCATTAATGACACTGGGAATACAAGTGGCCGAATTCGGACAGAACTCGGACCGAGTTCGGACTGAGTTCAGACCGAATTCGGATGGAGCCGGTACGAATTTCCAGAACACCAGCAGCCGGCCCTAGCCTATATATATTTCGTTTTTACCTCCTTTTTTCACCATCTCATAAATCGAGAGCCTCCTCAAAGTAAAATTTCACTACTTCCTAGCCTTCCTCCTCCCTCCGTCGCGGATCTTCGTAACTCGAAAGCAGCTTTCTCCTTCCCATCTCAATTTTTTTGAGGTATTCTCTTTTTAAAATTCAATTCTCATGGCACCCAAACTCCACAAGAGGAAGAAACCATCTTCCAAGAGTGGTTCTCATGCTGGATCCTCCTCCGCTGAGTATGAACCAGTTAGCATTTTTAGTCCCGCTCATCCTACCGACGAAGATGACTATGATTCTGGACTTTTTCCATCTGCAGACTTTTCTATTGCCTGGTTTGACAACTTTTGTTATAGATATATTTGTCCCGATCGTTATGTAAATTTCACTATATTTTCTGAGTATGTCACTATTTTTGAAAATCTATCTCTTCGTGACTTTTTCGAGACCGCCGACAACATATATGATAATGTCGTTCGCATGTTTTACTGTAACTTACAAGTTGTAGAGAACGGTATTTATTCATGTGTTGGAGGTAGAGAAATTGAATTCAACTCTACTGATGTCAGTAAATTCTTTCACATGCCTGACGTAGGTGAAGCCCTAGTTGACATCAATCATGTCCAATTTCCTGAGGACATGACTCTTGATTCATTCAAGGTCGTCATGTGTCATCCTCGTCCTGTTCCTAGAAATGGCAGGGTGTACCGACAGCACCTTAATCAAAAAAATTATAAGTTAACATCGTTTCGTGTTATCTGCTTTACTTCCCAAGACGGGATCTTCAGACGATGTTACGTTTTTCGAGATGTCTGTTATGTATCACCTGCACTTTGGTGTCACTTTCTCTGTCCCCAAGACTTTCATTGCTTGGATTATTAGCTGTAGGAGGATGGGGCGCAACCCCTTGTACCCCATGCACTTGGCTAAGATCTTTAGACGTCTTGGAGTTGATCTCTCTCAGTGTCCTTTCTCTTCTACTGCTTCTGAGTTAAGTAGATCCAAGACTTATCCCAATCCACCTCCTCCACCTGGTGCTGAACCAGCTGCTCCGGTTCACGCTGATGATCCTCAGGTTCCTGCCCCTGCTGCTCCAGCCCCTGCTCCTGGTTTTGATCCAGGTTTTTATCAGCGATTTGATGAGTTCGTTGCCCTTTCCGCACAACGTCCTCAGCGCTTTGATAACTTTGTTGCACTTTCTACGCAACGTCATCAGAGCTATATCGACTCTGAGTTCCGCCACATCACTCAGGCTCAGGTCATACGGAACAGCCTTGCTGATATCCACTGGAGCTTATCTCATGATCCCACTCATCCGATTCAGATAACTCGTCACCTCGGGTTTACTGGACCGAGGTTCGATGATGAGGCCACTTTCACTCACTTCGATCCTACCACGGCCTACTTTCCACCGGATGCTCCTGGAGGTGATGACACATCGTTGTGATGTGGACTGTTGCTAGTGATATTTTTGGAGATGTTGTCAGATGATCTATTTTTTGTTTCTTTTATGTATCAGTCTAAACCTTTGGGTTAGACTTTATCAGACTTTATGCAGTCATAAACTTCTATGTTATGACTATTTGCAGTGGATTGTAGCTGCATTTTGGTTGGTTTTCTACTATCAGATTTCAGTTTTTTCTTTTACTGCTTCTCGTAGTTCATTTTTTAATGAGATTTGTTATCTGTGGAATTACTCTGTCTGTCTTTGTTAAATGTTGAACATTGTTGGCCTCACACATTACGGGGGAGCCAAAACATTTTGAACATGACAAAGGGGGAGAAAGAGCAATACCAAACCAAAAATAATTTTGTTTCAAAAGCTTCACAGAACAAATCAGGTATTTTATTTCAATTAAATATTTTAGATATATTTTGGTATAGACTCAAGTTTGTCATTTATCAAAATGGAGGAGATTGTTGGCCATTTCTAAAATGGTCACACCTGATTTTGATAAATAAACAATGACTTAAGTCAATACACAAAATATACAAACTGCTGCTAACATTTCAGGTCAAGTGAAATCAATATCAAGAGTGTACTACAACATCTGCAAGCATGTCAATCATCATTTCGAAGCGTTCATGTATTGGAATCGGTCTGAGTCATTTTACAATTTATTATGTATTTTTATCTTTATTGAGTCTAGGATACAAATTGTAAAATCAACTGGATATTGCTGGCTTAGGTTATCCACAGTCCACCTATCTAAAAAGCCTACATATTCACCAAAATTCTTTATATCAACAATATTACATATCCTATGCAAACAGAATTGGACCAAACATTCTTCTAAGTATTGGATGAACTTAGACAGAACTCTGGCCGAGTTCGGTCCGAGTTCGAACCGAGTTCGGTCAGTTCAAATTCAAATGTTTGTTGCCTCCAAATCTGCATGCAACGTTCGTTTGCGAAATATTTGCATCCGAACTCTGTCCGAACTCTGTTCGAGTTCGGTCCTCAAAAACACCTATAAATAGAAGAAAATTTCTCATTTCAAATCACTCATCAACTCATCTTCTCTTCTCTATCTATATCCAATAGTGTTTTCATTGATCTAAAGCTTTCACACTCCACATATACATCTCTTAGCCAAAGCCAGTAACATCTATTTGATTTAGAGTCTTTGGTTGTCAGAGTTGTAAAGAGGTCATTCAAGTTCAGAACATATTTCTGTTTTCGGAGCCGGTCGTGCGCTTGTCACCAAGCACGGTGTTGTAAAGTCGGTCGTGCACTTGTCACCAAGCATGGTGTTATAAAGAGACTGCAAGCTCTCAATTAGCTTGTGAATAGTGGATTAACAGTAGGCAAGAGTATCTGCGACTGGATTAGTCCTCCAAGAGGAAAACAGTATATATCGCGGTGTCCACTGAGTTTGATTCTCTGATCTCTTGCTAAATTTATTTATTGTCTCTTTATTCACTGCTATAGTTATCTGCTTTTAATTTTTAATTGGTGATTATTTTCCGCTGCACTCGCACTCACTCTATTCACCCCCCCCCCCCCCCCACCTCTAGAGGTGCTCAACGGTCCTACACAATCCTGTTTTATAAGCAAATGCAGCAAGTCAGATAATATGTTTCCAATAGCCCTTTTATTGACACCACAGATTATTATTTTGTTAACTTAACACATTTTTTTTTTTGTGAACTTAACACACTTGAATTTCGTTATACATAAATATTTATGCAAGCACGTCTTTGTGATGATGGCAGTTTACATAAAGAGAAGAATTAACTAGTCTGCAAGATATATATCAAGAACCTGTACATACAATTTTAGATTGATGCAGGCTGGCAAATAATATTTTAGAAAAAGTAAAGAAATCAAATGGTGGTAACAGTGTAATTGACAATCAGAAGAAAAAACAAATCTAGTAAGCTATGCTGTTAGTATCTTACCTATGTTACCTAGACTCGGGTATGGATGTCAGATACGGGTACATATCCAAGTGTCGGGCCCTTCAAACTCATAATTGAAGGACACACGGACTCAGCTAAAAAGGATCCAAATTTTGTATACGGGTACAGGGATATGACTAAGGTTTCATAAAATAGACAATCTGTAATTATAAACTACTAGTAAACTTCATTGAACTAGTTGAATAAGTCATCTTGTTAATTACACTGTAATTATAAAATACTAGTAAACAAATACTAGTATCTTTAGTATATCATATAGTAAGATTATCTTACTATATATGTACTAGCATCTTGTTGATTATCGGCTGATCCAATACGATACATAAAGGTTGATTGGTGACATCATTTTTTTTTTACTTATACTAAAGAATCTGCATTCTGGAACTATATAGACATGTAAAGATGAAACCAATAAAGAATTTATGATAAACTTATCCTAAACCATGGTCCTATATGGATTAAGTATGGACCTAACTCCTAGAGTTATTGTATCATAAGATACGCAAGAAAATTGACACACAATACATATCATGAGTTGATAAGCTAGCTAGTAAGGTTAAAAAATACAACTGCATGAGAATATAAGACTGGAAAAGGATGCAGTCCTTCACCTCTTGCTTCAATGAAGTTCGCAAGAACTGGAGAAGTACATGCTGCATCAGCATGTTGGTTAAAAAATACAACTGCATGAGAATATAAGACTGGAAAAGGATGCAGTCCTACCAAAATAGATCGAGTCTTATGTGTATTTCACTTTTGCCCTATTAACACCTCCTCAATACAAATAATTAGGTTTCATGTGTATGAATCATGGAGGCATATTTTACACGAGGAAGATTGAGTGAGCATAAACATCAAATAACAGATGCGGGCAACAAGTTGGTAACCACCTTCTCTGTGCACTATTCTTTGTTAAGTGCACTGGACGTCCATGGGCAGCTGGAGATTGGTCGACAACTACTCTGTCGGTAGAGTGCCTTTCAGGTCCAAGATCATCAATATAGAACTTTTTCAATCCCAGTTCTCCAGGTGAATTTTTATCTCTCTTGTGTGAATGGATTCTATGATGTGAATCCTCCCTGATAATTGAAATGTGCATAGAAAGTAAGTATGCCATGAGATAGGATAACAAGAAAACTTATCAAAGTCTAATACCGTTAAACAAAGCTTAACCTTGCAAGGCCAGTTTGTTCCTCGTCTCTACTAGTTCCTGGGCTGTCATGAAGAGGACTTCTAATCCTAGTTTTCCTACTAGGACTCTTGGATAAGATAGGAGACCTTAAAATAGACAAAGTATTAAGAAACAAATAATTTCAACATAAATACAAGGACAAGCAGATACGCATACCTTCTATTTGTCCTTGGCTTAATCTTTCTCGTATGAACTGGAGACTCAGACTGACTGGGAGAATCTTCGGTTGCAGCAGGCACCTTATCACGCACTTCATTTTGATTTCCTATATCACGTTGTGGAGACCTCAAGGAAATTGGTACTTTTCGATATGCAATCTCTGAAGCCTTGTGCCCAGAACCAGAACGTTCAGTTATCTTTCTGTCCAAGCCATGATCAACAGGCGATCTCTTTTCAAGTTCCCTGAAAGCAACAGGCACGTTTAAGTGAAGGCTGTTCTACATGTAGTTCGCCTTAAAACTGTATTATCAATGTTCAAAGAAACAAAATTAATACAACCTTCGAGGGGTGTGCTCATCCCTACGTCTGATTGCATGACTATCACGCTCCGTACTCAAGCTCCTACGTGCTCGATACAATGGACTCCGACTCTTATATGGACTGCGGCTCCTGTATACACAGTAGCAAATCATATATAGAATATGACACAACCATAAAAATTTATACTAAATGAGAAGAGGGAAAAAAATGTTAACACTCAACCTCTTTCTTTGTTGTGGAGAATATTGAGGTTCTGCGGGATGACGCTTAGGTGAGCGTAGAGGTGACCTCCTTCGGTGCTTTGGAGACCTGTGAAGAGGCGATCTCCTCCATGGAGATGGGGACCTGCGGCGCATAGGGGACCTGCGGCGCATAGGAGACCTGCGACGAAATGGAGAAGGTGATCTCCTTCGATCTTTAACTGGAGACCTGTGACGCAATGGTGATGGAGATCTTCGACGGACTGGAGTTGGAGATCTTCGACGGACTGGAGTTGGAGATCTACGACGCAATGGGGATGGAGATCTGCGGCGCAGTGGGGATGGAGATCTACGGCGTGATATAGAAGGAGATCTACGGTGTAGAGAAGGTGAAAATCTTTGTCTTGAACGTGGGGACCTTTGCCGATATGGAGAGGGAGATCTATGCCTTGAACGTGAAACTGATCTTCGTCTGAGGCGAGGAGATCTGCGCCTTGAAGGAGACCGAGTGATCCGTGGCGAATACCTGCGACGGGGAGAAATGGAACGCCGAGGAGGAGATTTATACCGTCTTTCAGGCGAAAGGGATCGTCTTGTTGGAGATTGAGACCGCCTCTCAATAGAAGCTGAACGTCTCTGAGACTGAGATGGCATAGAGACACTCCTTGACCTAAGATCATTCCTGATAGCAAGAAACAACAATTTTTTTTTATTTAAATAAAACAGTAACATATTTATCATGAAATGAAGCCATGTTCAGAGCATATACTTCACATATAATAAAAACAATATTTATACAAGTGTTATATAAAACAAGAATAAACCGGATAATAAATCTCAATATATATTGCATTAAATTTGATGAAAGAAAAGGAAGGTACCCTGAGTCACTCCTGGATCTGGAAATGGATCTTTTGTTTGACCCAGTAGGTGAAGCTCTCATCCTGCAAATGCACTCATTTATAAATGTTAAAATATTTTATACCAATGCATCACACTTCATCAGATATAATAAATCTAAGGGTGTTACTGATAAGGAGATGGGGAGCGGTCATTAAGATTTGAAGATCAAGAATGCATGGAGAAAAAACTAGTCATCTTTGCGTCTTAGGAATGTGTAATTGGGAATGCCTGGAGAAAAAACTAGTTAACTATCTTTCCTAAGCTTTGAAGATCGAGAATGCCAGGAGAAAAAACTAGTTAACTATCTTTGCCTCTTAGAAATGCATGGATAAAAAGAAACAACTTAGTTCATGTGAAGTTCACATTTAACAAATTCAAGTGGTCCATTGGCTAAACTGCAAGGATGATAACTTCCCTATAGTTTACCTTGGCATCCCTCTCGAACCTGGAAAAATGGAAAACACAATCTATATTACAATGTTCTAAATTTCATTAGACGGAATCGGTGAGCCAGAGGGCCACCTAGTGCCTAGGCGGATCTGTTTTTTTTTTAACATGTCTAGATATAAATAGTTTACATGTAATATAATGACAAAAGCTTAAGAGCTCTAATCAATCGCTAGCTGGGAGGTGCTAAGTTGGTGCTTTTATGCGGTTGGGAGTTCGAATACTTGGGGATTCATTTTTTCTTTCAGGTTTTTTTACTTGGAAGTTGGAACCCAAAATAAAAGGGGAGGAGAGGAGAGAGAGTCTCCCATCTCTAACCCTCCTCTCCATCAGCAGCAGCCTCTCTCCTCTCCTCACCTCTCCTCTCTTCTCTCCTGTCCTCACCTCTCCATCAAAGCAGCTGCCAGCAGCTACCAGCAGTAGCCACCAGCGGCAGCAGCAGGCGGCGGCAGTGGGAGGTAATTATTTTTTTTTCAAATATGATTTTTACGGATTTTTTGAAATATTTCCAAGAAAATCGGTCGAATAGCCCGCCTAGGGCAGCCGCCTAGGGTGTTTCCGGTGCGGCCGGCGGCCGCCTAGGCCGAAATTTAGAACACTGCTCGTTAAGAAAATGGATAGAAAAAAACTGCTGCTTGGAAAGATAATTATCTTTGCAGAGGTAGCCTGGTCTTCGCAGATGTTGTACTAACAGTTATGCCCCTTTCCGGATGTCATTTTATCACTTTCCTAAGTGGATCATTTATAGATTGGAGGATTTAGAACTAAGTGTACCTGTTTATGACTGACTGACTATTCTAAGCTCCAAAAGTAATAACTGAAGTAGGAGAATCTGTATCTTGTTACGTTCTAAACATTATGTCAATGAGCTCAACTGCAATCACTGTAGATATGGGAGCGGTCTTTCTTGAGTTGTGGGCAGCCTTTAGCTTATAAAGTTCAGTAAGTAAAGAAGACACGCACGATATACTTATTTGTTTTAACAAAGCTTCAGTTCCAGATCATTCAGCGACTCAAAAACAGAAACTAGCTCCAAGTAAATTTTGATATGCTCCTGAATCCATGCAATAACATGAGGCTCTTAATATGCTATCTTCATAAGTTGATCTTGAATTCAGTTCAACACACAAACTTCACTGTGAAGCTCAAAGCAGCAAAAGCTCAATCTGGACACGTGAATACCTTCTTGCACACAATTCTAGCTAAACAATATCAAGATGTTCAAGAGGATGTTAAGGTAACATGTAAAGCTATCATCAGTTCAACATGTTTACACGAGTGTGCATTGCTTGTCACACCTAAAACAGGTCTAGCAATAAAATACTTAATTAGACGTATGCTATTTCAAGTCACATTCAACAATATCCACCTTAGCAGTACTGAAAGTTAGTGTACCTAAGGGCAATGAGACTGAATTAACACAAGCCCAAATGTAAAACCAAGGGAAACATGACAACTAACCCATTGATAGCTCTTGAATCGTGCTTCCCATTGACTTCCCTCTCTTCTTCAGGCTGTAAACTGGAAGACCTTGCCTTCGAACTCCTCAGAATCAGGTCGGGAGCATCCTTAACTGACCTCGAGATATCCGCTTCACCTTCCTACAGTAGTTTGAGGGGTAAAGGACATGAACCCAAAAAATTTGGAGAAGCTAGCTGAGTGGCAGGACAACAGGCACAAGTTATAACCATAAATTCTTCAATCAAAAGCAAGACAAAATTGCTCAGACAAGCGAACTTACGAATCTACTCTTTCTTCCCCGTTCTGGCTCCCTCCCCTCTTTTTCCCTCCTCTTCTGAATTTCCGACGCAATCCTATCAGTCTCCTCCTGCAATAATAGCAATAACAGACATCATTTACCATACCATATAAAAGAAAACCTAGGAAGCATGGACATCCTAGAAATCGGTGCCTTGTTTGATCCTTTTCTCGTCGCATCTTGTGGAAATAGGATACGGTCACATAAGTAGGGTTGTTACTTGGACATGACCCAGGACCTGACCTGGTTTTATCCAAAGCGGACTTGCAGTAGGATCTGAGCCAAGATTCGCAGTATTGGTGTCAAATTGGTACCGGACCTTTCTCATGAGTATCCGGATTGGATTCAACAGTATTGGCTGTTTCGGATCGGAGTATCGAAGTTTTTGGTATAGAAAGACAACTAATTATTAATAAATTACTAAAACAATTACACATTTAGACGTAATTTTAAGCTCTCTTTTTTGTTTCTTAGTAGTTTTGAAATTGAATCAAATAGTCACCCGTGTTGACTGGTTTAACTTAAGGTAAATAAGTTCTCTTCATTTACATATTTTTATAACCTTATTATGCTTATACGTCCTTGTTGATTGATCTTTTTCGTTCAATTTTCTCTACCGAATTGACTATGAAAGAGACCCCAACATCGATATCGGTCAATATTGGTAGCAGCCGATACTGGATTGGGACATGCCAACCCGTATCGGTATCGATCGATACTGCAAACTATTATGAGCCTCAAAAGTAGACCGGGTCCTCAAAACGAGTACGATTCAACTCCACATGGATCCTACCCAAACCTGGACGCATATCCGAAGTTTACACAGGTAGGGGTCCAAAATCTGGACCACGTAACTAGCGATCAGGATCCGGAACTAGCACTACCCTGAGCCGACAGGGTAACAGACCTAAACACACAGACAATCCGACATTGGCTGGGACACTCCAGCATCAGTGGGGTGCCCTTTGTTGCCATGTCAATATCCTGTCGTGTCATATTATATCCGTGCAACATCGGAAAAAAAATGTAAATTCCATTAAAAGAAACGGACCTTCTTCTTCCTCGTTTCCTCCTCCTTTGCATCCAAGAACTGCTGAGGGACTCCACTGACGTTATTCTGCGCACTTAGAAGAAGACCCCAGAGCTCCTTCATGAACTTCCCGGTGTTCTTCTCCATGAATCCCGTGAGCTGGATCTGGATCTTCTTCCCATCCACCGCCTGCACAATTCCATCAACGGCGATCCAAAAAAAAAAAATACTTTCCCCAAAAAAATTATGCCCTAATTTTCAAAAAACGAACCTTCCCATCAAGAAGTCCATAAACAAAGTTAATCAAGACTTCGTCCTCGAATCCGAGGAGCTCCGTCGCCCTGGCGGCGATCCAAGGCCTGAGCACGTCCATCTTCACCTTCGTCATATCGACCTGTTCATGAAATCCCAATAAAATTCACAAATTCTACTCGAGATTAGCAGAAATTTGGGAGAGACTGACCAGATGCTCGAGCTCCGCCGGGAATTTCTGGGATTTGAGGAGCTTGGCCTGCTTGTTCGAGAACCGAGTGTCCTGATCCGCCGAAGTTCCCTGCAATCGACGACAGAAGCCATCAGAAAACCTAGCGACATGATCGAGTTTCCAGAATTAGTATTTGGTAGTGATCGGAAAATAGGGTTTCGCTCACCCGGAAGAAGCCGCCTGACATTTTTCTAGGGTTTTGGTGAGTGCTCGGGGAGATGGAAGGATGCGATTTGGATTAGCAGCGTGGGTTTTATTCCTGTGGGCAAAATGGAAAAGTCCATTTTTTTTTAGTGGTTTTATGATGGCTAAATTGACGCTGACAAAAATGGACTAAAAAAAAAAAAATTGACTTACCCCTCACTTGAATTATCCATATTAAAGATGTACCCTACAATTTTACAAAAATGTAATGGTCCTCCAACTTTGAACGAAAACCGTCCAGAACAGACGGTCAACAGCTTTGACCAAAAAAAATTGACTGAAAATACCATTTTTCTAATTTCTTCTTCTTTTTCCTTCAACCCTCCTCCTTCCCCGCCGCCACCCCACCTCACCCCAACCCACCCACCCCCGCGGCCGCTGCCCCCCCCCCTCTCCTGCAACAACAGCAGCCGCCGCCGCACGCCGCTGCTGCTACGCGGGGAGGGGGAGGGGGGAGGCGATGGCGATGGCGGTGGCGGGGAGGGGAGGCGGTGGCGGGGAAGGGGAGGGGGAGGCGATGGCGGGGAGGGGGGAGGCGGTGGCGCGGAGGGGGAGCGGGGGCGAGTAGCGGCGCCGGCGGCAGCCTGTCCGGGGAGGAGGAGGGGGGTTGAGGGAAGAGAAATAATAAATTATAGGAGGGATATTTTCGTCAATTTTTTTGGTCAAAGCTGTTGACCGTCTGTTATGGACGGTTTTCGTCCAAAGTGGGGGGACTCTTACATTTTTTAAAAACTGTGTGGTGCACCCTTAATATGGGTAATGTAAATGGGAGGTAAGTCAAAATTTCTCAAAAAAATGGACTACTGCTGCAGTCCGGATGATATATCGGTCGATAGAACTGTGGAGATTAATTAATAGATGCTATTTTAAAATATATATAATTTACAGTTACATACAAGACAAAAAAAATTAGGAGATTATTTCATCCACCAAAAAAGTCATATTTAGGCCCAAATTTATAATAACAAAAAAATATAGAATACATAAGATTTGTATGAAAATAGGAAATAAATAAATCTTGAGCCACAAATAAGATGAATCGACATAGATCTAAGTGTTATTCTTCTTTTTTTTAATATAAAATATAGGGTATATTTTGTTAGTTTTTAAACGCAATCTTCGAAGTATAAATGTTATATTCTTCAAAAACTATGTTTCGTTGCAACTTTTGTAAAAAAAACATTAAAAAACGACAACCAACACTTAAATGGGATTTTCGAAGATAAAATCAGAAAAGAATGCTCTCTCTCATTTCGAGTGTTGCGCCCCCCACCCCCAACACATTCTTCCAAAGAGAATTCTCCCCTCTCACTCTCTTACCGTTCCCCTCCACAAACTTCATTTACTCTGGTGGGGGGGCTTTACGCGGTCTCGTCCTCACATGCGTGTGAGCTCCTCCTCCAGAGCTTTGAGATCCCCCCGTGCAGTCGCCAAAGGCTTCCTCAATGGTCGCCTCTGTCGAGACCCTCTTCCTCTGTACCTGTCACCATGCAATCGAACATCGACCATGGAGCTCACCCATCTCTCTATTTCCATGGATCTCGATTATGTTCGACTGCTGCGATTTTCATGGAGCTCAGCCATGGACCCTCTTCCTCCGACCTCTGGGACCATCTCCGCTACAACCTTGTGTTTGTCGTGGTTTGCTCCACGTTGTTCGTATTTTTGTCCACTCTCTGCTTACTAAAAAAACAAAATTTGAAATTCCGGAGAAAGATACTAGAACAATTCAAGCACTTGGCCATTGGCGGGGAGGAGTTTGGCATAGCGGGTCATTCAACGCAGGAAAAAAACTGTTCTCTAAAATAAAATCTGTAATTTATTTTTTTAAACATTTTTTAGGTGGAAGTAACAAATCGCAAAGTTTAAGTCTTTCACATAGAAAACTACTTTATAACATATCCTTTAAACAATATTTTCGTAAAAATAAAAAAAATATATATATTCAAACGGACCCTTAAAATCTATAAAGTGGGACTGCATATTGAACTTACTATTATAGGAAATGAGTTCCTACATTTTGAATGTAGAAATTCCGAGGCCCGAGCTATAGCTCATGTGGCTGGGACGGGACCATCGTGAAGCTAAAATCGAACCTTACTATTCTAGAAATTGAACTCCTACATTCTGAATCTTTAATCTATAATTTGTGATGAGCCTTATGATCGATGCTCTTAACGACACTATGTCTATTTGAATAAAAGCGCCGTTAGATGCATTATGGTTGCACATAATTTTTTAGACTAATTGGTAACAAAATAACATGAAGTGTTTGTTGGAGTGGGTGGAGTTCCCAACCTATGTGAAGAATACCCTGGAGTGCGACGAATGCCATCCGTGTGTCGGAGAAGCTCGGGAAGTGCATCAATCCTATTTTGGAACGTAAATGGTAAGGAAATATATGATTGGATTTTCATATTTACTTTGATCATATATTTATGATTGGATCCTTCATAGAGTAGCTTTCCATATAATTGAGCTTCCAATTATGGCATGCCAATTATGGTTGGATTTCCATTAAATATATGATTGATGCATACTGGAAGTTTCCATATATATATTGACCTTCCATGTATGGGTTACCAAGGGCTTATAAAAGGTGATGCATGCTAGTTGAAAACTCATCTCAAAACAAGAGTGTTTTACAATATTTGAGAGAGAGAGGATTAAGGACTATTGTGAAGGAGAGATTGCTTCGAATAATTTTTCGGCATCTCTTGTTCTTTGGAGTCCGCAATCAAAATTTTCTTTTTTCAAGTGAGTTGTGGTGATCCATGTTGGATCGGGAGGACTTGTAGAGGGTGTATTCTCTTTATTCTATTAGTGGAGGTTCTTCAGGGTTGGACTCCGATCGTCCCGTGATTTTTTCCGTAAGGGTTTTTCACGTCAAAATTCTTTGTGTCTGCGATTTGTGTTAGCGTTTTTTGTTTGTGTGCTTTTGCTCGGTTCTCTCGCAGTACTTTCTGATTTGGGAGAACGGTTTTCCGTGCTTCGTTTCCAACAGTGTTACACTTTAACATGACGGGCTTCAATTTGTAACTCCTTGTCGTAAAATGTTCAAAGTTTTGTAAGTCAACAACAAATTGTAGGTTATTTTGCAAATAACATGCTCGATCCCTAGGCTCGTTTGGTTCACAAAAAGGAAAGGAAATAAATCAATTCTTTGATATTTTATTTTATTTTGTAAATTATATATTTCAACAATTATTCTTTATGGTGTTTGGAAAGACCAGGATAATAGTCGGAATATATCTTTTACTTTCAATAATACTCTCATACTAATGAGAAAACTTAAGGAAGGTTGACAAATAATTATAAAATGTATTATGGATACAAATGGTAAATAATGTTTTTGAGCAGGGATATTCTAGTAAAAAAAAATTGTAATAAATACAGGAAAATGTGATGGGAAGTAATTCCTTAGATGGGTGAGAGGAACTACTTTATCCCATATGGGGCAGTCCTATGGTTTATGAGGCCTAGGACGTAATCTAAAATTTAGGCCATTTTCTCACATAAATATATTTTTATAGTATATTTACAAGCAAAATTATCAACTATTATTCATATATGCGATGGGAGAAGATGATACAATGAGGCTTGAATCTTGATCTGACCATGGTCTTATGAAGATTGAAGAACTGAGGGAGGGGGGAAGGGAGAGAGAGAAAGAGAGGTGGTTTTTTTAAATATATATATAATAGGAAAAATGAAGGACCGGACATCCGTCTGAGAAAGTTAGACGAATAGGCTGCCTTAATTTTGAGTTGTTACTTAATTTTTTTTCTCTATATTTCTTTAGACCAACAATTGTTTCCTTTTTTGGATTTGCTGATTAGGTCTTTGTTTTAAATTTTATGATACATCTAGTTTAATTTGAAATTATGGCACATTTCAAATTTGGGAAACAGGGCAGTTGCCCACCTTGCTCATGCCCTGGGCCGGTCCTGTCCTCCATATTTTCCTAACCCTTACCTTGGCTTCCAAACACAGGATATAATTAACTTTCATTTTCTAAGACTCAAATTCTAGTAACCAAACGTGGCCTTAGGGGGAGCAACCTATACGGCTGCACATGGCCTCCCAAGGAGCCAATATAGGTCTTTTATTTCTGTTGGTTCCTCAATAAATGTAGGCTAAACTTTGATAGCCTCAACTATTCAAGTTTTTTAACTTGATACCCTAAACTTTAATATTAGGCAACTTAATACCTAAACTATAATTATACAACATAATATTCTAACATTGTTGACGAAAAATTATAAATAATAAAAATATTCTCCTCACTTGTGGTCAGTTCAAATATCCCCCATGGGAGGAGGGGAGGGGTAATTTGGTAAAATAAATATTATTATTTTTGTTGAAATATAAAAATTAACCCTTGACTAACAGAGGGTATCGACTTGAAAATATTCAATAGTTGAGGGTAGTAATTGGTATGATAAATTTAGGTATCGAATTGAAAAAGTAGTTTAGAGTATCAAGTTAAAATTAAGACATAAGTAAGTAAACTTGAAAAGGAAAAAGTAAATTATTTTAATTCTATTTATAATATTTGGCCATAACTCTTATGGTTGTTAATATAATATTTCCCCATGATCTATATTGGCCTGCAGTCCACTTATAATTTGTCCATTAGTTTATCATTCGTCTTCCAACCACACACAAGTGAGCATTAGCTGTAGAGGATACAAATCAAGCTGTGCCGCCCACTAAAGTGTGCAATCATCAAGTGGCGCCAAATCATTATGTTACGCCGAATCATCAAGTTGCGCAGCATCATGTTGCGCCAACATCAGGTTGCGCAGGACATAGGTTGTGCGACCACTACGTGGCGCACTTCCTCGAGAAGCTGTAACGGCATCATCATTACCTGACAAACTGACAGCACGGAGATTAAGGAGAATTCGTTTAAATCCCGCGCAACGCGGCACTCAAGAAGATTTTGTCAGCATGTAATTAATGCTGACAACTGGTTCATGCAAGTTATTATGTGGCACAAGAATTAATCAGTACAGCACAAAAGAAAAACATAGTCAAAGGTGCTAGTTGTTCAGTTGCGTCCATGCGCAGTCTGACAAGTTGGCGCTACTTGATCAATTTTTTTAACAGGGTGACGTGGCGCGCTAGCCACCAACGTCGCAGAGCGTGCTCACTACACTGCCCACAACCATGCGCATCTCAATCAAACGATGCCACGCGTCTATAGCAGTTGGTACAACCGCTCGTACAAGTTGCTACATTGTGCCACGCGCAACCTGATGAAGCTCGCGCAAGGTGATCAAACAGTGTTCAGAACAGGGTGACATGGCGAGCAAGCCACTAACTTTGCAGAACGTGCCCACTACACTGCTCATGACCACGCACATCTTAATTCAAACGATGCCACGCGTCCACATCAGTTAGTGTAACCGTTCACGCAAGTGAACAGGAGGCGCGCAACCTGAAGCGCGCGCAACCCAGAATAACTGCTAAACGGTTATTTCAAGAACTCTATAAATAGAGTTTCAAATCAATCTCAAAGCATCAAGAGTGATCATAATCTCCTGCTAAAGTGCTGCTGCATTCTCCAGAGGCTCGTGTCTTCGATATCACAGCATCAAAGGGATAAAGTGATTGTCTTCTGATCAGATTCCTATAGTTGTACTTCCCCAAAAATTAATTGTACTCCTGTACTCTTTTCTTAGTTTATAATAAAACTTTTGTTCTTTGCAAACAAAATGGCGACTCTGCTGGGGACGACTTTCTCCTCTGACGAGAAAGTGACAACTCGATGTGATACCACGTCAATTGGCAAGACGCAGAAGACCCTGGTCGTTCAAGTCGACTAGGCAGTCTACGAGGCCATGATCAATATTGGGGGTGCCAAGCGCACTACTGTCGCTGTTAAGAGCAAGACGCACTCTGTTTGGACTCCTAAGTCCTCGACGGCACAATCCCCTGCCTCTGCGCAACTTGCGCCCATCACTGCCTTGGCGCAACCTAAGGGAAACAACCTTTTGGCTAATCCCTCCACTTCTCCGATTCTGAAATCGAAGGAGACTTCATCTCGACATACTGTTAGACAAAACAAAGGAAAGCGCCCTGTGGCATTTTTCTCTCCGGCGTAATCTGCGCGTGTTCCTACTCTAGCACAACTTGCGCGTGTTCCTGCTCTGGCACAACCTATGCCTGTTCACGCTCTGGCACAACCTGCACATGCTTCTGCACTAACGTAACGTAAAGAGAAGCACTGTTTAGTGACTCCCTCTTTGCTACCAAATCAGAAGCTTGATGAAAAATTACTAAATCAGGGAAAACATTTTTTAGCTTTTCCTCATTCTGCTCGAGTTACTGACTGGGTGGAAGTACTGCTAATTCGAACAGGAACCCTACTCTCCTTAACAGAGACAAATAAATCTCTGCCAGGAAGATGGGTTCTATTCAGAATGAACTTTCCACACAAAAGGGTATTATGCCTACTCCAAAGAGATCAGGACAAAATCTACCGACCTTACATATCTCAAGGTCCCGATAAGGCAAACTGCTAGTGTCTCAAGTTGATGCACAAGTAATACCCCTGTCAGACTTGCCCACCTATATCAATAGGTGTCAATCAAGGTCAACCTCAGGAAGACACAAAATGCAACCTATATCAGTTGCTAACTTGCACCAGAGGAAGAATGCTGAGGTGAAAAATCCTATGACATATGCTAACCAACTTAGCACGTCCTTGTACACTCAAGGTACATAACACCTCATGAACAAGAATCATGTCCCGAATATCGTCAAGGACTACATTCCTGCAACTTCTTCTCGTCCTGTTAGTGACCTCCGTGAACTCTTAATACAGAAGCGGAAGATTGCAAATCCATCCTGTCCAACGGTGGTCCAACAGCAACAACATCATTGTAATCACCACCATGAAGTTGTCATCAAATGCTGCTGTCAGTCAGCCAAGTGGTTCGTCTTTGACCATTTGAATTATGTTCAGACTCTTGAACCAATTCTAGTGGACGAAGATGAATTACTCTTTGCTCCTGTCAACATGACATCTCGAAGCACTGGAAGTAGAAAACGTCCAAGATGTAATGCATCCCGCAATCCTAGTCAGCAATACTTAGATCAGATTTATGAATCCAATGAAGGAGTATATCAATATACTATATCAAAAAGCCGAGAAATAATCGGTCAAAGGAATCTTCCTTCTGACCAAGACACAATCGGTCAAAGGAATCTTCCTTTCGACCAAGACACAATCGGTAAAAGGAATCTTCTTGATTCTAACCAAGATTCCTTCAGTCAAAAAGATATCCCTATCACTTATTCTGGGAGTAGTTCTTTATGTGACTTTGATGCTGACAGTGAAAGTTCTGAAAAGACCATCCTTTCTACTAGCTCGTCTTCAAGGGCTAGAGAAGTGACTGCTTATGCCATAACAAAAGATCAAGATACTTCCAGTTCTTCCAGTCAAGAGCAGAGAATTGATGCTTTTGAGGCTAGTTTGAAGAACATGGCTGAGATGATGACAGGCATGTATGCTGTGATCATGGCACAACATACAGTTCCACCAGTCGCGAATCTGATTCCGACTCAGGAACCTGTAACAACATCAGTTCCCACCAATATTGATCTGGGGGTATAATCTCCTCACACCGCTTCCATTCCTGCGCAGGCTATTCCAAGTTAATCTGGTGCCGGGGTGGTACTTATCATGCGGTACCCCCTCCTAACACATTGAATCAATCCACTACTCAACAATCAACGGAAGATACCAATGAGGCCGTAAAACTTTTACGTACTCAATTTGAGGCTTTCAAATAGAAGGATGGCCTGCAGAAGCTTGGGATTAAACAACCCTATCCCATAGAATGGAAAGAGGTTCAATTTCCTCCTAAATATAAACCCCCTACTATTATGCTGTTTGATGGCAGCACTTCTCCAAGTCAAATACCTCAATCACTTTGAAGTAATGACTGATCAACTTCAACCAAATGATGCTCTTCTTACTATAGTATTTGTCGGTTGTTTAGCTGGTGCAGCATATGACTGTTATCATAGTTTACCAGATGGGTGTATAACCTCTTTTGCTGGCTTCAAACAAATATTTTTGGAACGATTTTATAAGGGAACCAACGACATGACTATGTCTGCTCTCATCAAAATCAAACAACGACATAATGAAACTACTGAACGTTTCATTGAACGGTTCCGTCGTGAAGCACTCAAAATGCCTCTTGGAACCCCAGATGCTTTAACTATAGACACTTGCAAATTAAACATGTTGCCTATAATCAGCATGTGGACAGGGTCAACACAATTCCAAGATTGACCTTCTTTCATAATGAACGCCAAAGCAGCAGAAGAGAGCGCTAACAAATTCAAGCAATTAGGCATTCAAATGCCTAACCTTGACAAAGATGAACGCGCTACACCAAATAATAATGGCCGTCATAACAATCGCAAGAGCAAGGAGACTTTGGCCATTAATCTCAAAGGCAAAGAAGCCCTAGCCATCAATGTAAATCAGCCAACATCTACCCCAACAGCACCACCACAACGGGCACCACGTCCAAAAGAAGAATACACTTTCGATGAAGATGATATCATGAGTATCTTTGATTACCTCATTGTAGTTCCACTTCCCAAAAATTTTGAAATATTTTTTATTTATTTATTTAGTTTAAATGGTGATTCTTAGAAATAATTATTTAGATAATTATTACGGAGCATGACTTTAGCTATGGTTGAGTTTTGAAGTACAAGACGACTAGGAATCATGGTACGGATAGTGCCGTGGCATGCTATGACTAGTATTTAGCCATGGTAAGTGTCACGCCCCAGAACCAGAATACTGGAGAGCGGGGGCAGACATAGCCAGCTACGTATATGAAATGGGATCCATCTCGCTATACGGTCACGGCTGTCTAGATACATGAGGGTTTAACTACAAGCCAGCAGTCTCTTAAGGTCATGAACAAGCCTATTGTCTCAATCACAAGCAAGTAAGTAAAAGTTACAAGATGTATGATCATTAAATATACAATAGTAAGGCGTCCCAAACATTACATATTCAGCTGATCATGAAGCTAGTCGTTACAAAATGTCAGGACTAGCAAGAGTTTAGTCATACATGATCAACCCTAGGATCTGTCAATCATGTTACAGCCCATAGGTAGACAGTAAGTAAGTACAATCGAGCTAAACAGGTGCTCGTCGGCTAAACGCCTCAAAAGAATATGTTTACAATAAAGTGGGAAGATCAAAAATAAACCCACTCGTTGTCAGGGTTCCGTCTAGTGGCCACCATCTGGCTGGAAGGTCGGTAGATCCTCTGGAGCTGCTCTGAAATCTGGCCACACAAAACCAGCTGGGTTAGACCCCAGAAAGAGCAAGTGCCAAAAAGGAAGCTTCACTTAGGAACTAAAACCAGCAATCAGCACAAGAGTATAAATAAAAGTTAGAACTGGAAATAAGAAAATACATCAGGATGATATATGACGAGATGACCATGGAACTATTCAGATAACCAGGTTACAACCCGTAAACCAAATAAGGACCGGGGTTGTAACCCTTCGTCTGAACAGAACTTGGAATTCTTACCATTTATCGGTAAAATAAATACAGGCATTCTGGTCATGCAGTAACATGGAACAAGATCAGGACAGGACTAGACTGGTTAGACTCCATCCAATCATTTTACGGCCAAACAAGAATTATGGCTTGATACTTTAACTAACTAGGGTTATCACATGCCTAGTTACTAGCAAGATGTAATGAGATTATTCCACAGCCACAAGCCCTGCAGACCATCCAGGTTACCCGGGTTGAAGGATTTAGAGTTGAATTCAGGTGGGTACATCGTTCAGAAAACAAATGTACCCTTAGGTAGCTTGAAGGGTGCAACACATGACAGTGTGCTGGAAATGTGCCCTACTCGACGGCAGGCTACAGATCCCAAGGCATGCCCAGGTAACGGGATTGCCTGTAGCTGGGAGATCTCTTTATGACTAATGTATTAATCTAGTTATTAGCCTTAGTCCATTTCAATGGGTACTCCTGACCGTGGTACTCAGGAGTCCCCTCCTAGACATGATGCAAGACCAGACTGGTTTATTTGTACAAGCACAATCGCCCACGGTGTCCAGATTAATTATACAGGTTATGCGGTTAGGATGAATTGGACTCATGCGGCCGAAAAAGGTAAGACACATGCGGTCAGCGGAAAGGGTACTCATGCGGCTGCGGGGATGGGTCCATGCGGTCGGCTGACCAATCAGGTATATGCGGCTGGGAAGGAGCTACCCATACGGCTGCGGGGAGCAATGACTATGCGGCTCGCGAGTGTTGAGTTCATGCGGCTCAGGATTGCTGGAAATCCATGCGGCCAGGAAGGACTGGGCCTCAGTCATACGGCTGAAAAAGAATACTTGCCGCATAAACTTGTCATGCGGTCAAGTCAAGGCAATAGTGCATGCGGTTGGAACTGACTTGCCGCATGAATGTCCATGCGGTCAAGTGCTACCATGCGGCTCGGGACTGTGCTTCTTCTCCAAATTTTCGAGAAGAAGTACACCATAAGCCATGGCTTCCAAGCTGCATAATTCTATCATCCGGAGCCCAAATCCGGACTTCCATAGGTCAAAATGGGGTAGAACGAAATTCTCTAGAACATGGAACCATCAAAACTCGAAAATAACAAGATTAAGTAGATCAAAACCCAAGAAATCCGAAAATAATATAAATATAGATCTACAAGAATCTAGCCATGGAAAGTAAAAATGCCAAGTTCTAAAGTAAGTTAGAATGCTGTAAGAAAGAGAATGAAGCAATAAAATTGGAGTTCCTCCATGAAGCAAGTTGCACTTGCCTAGACCTCTCTCTCCCTCTCTCTGGTAGGTAAGGAAGTAATGGTGGAGAAGATGATAAATGAAGAGAGAGAAAAAAGAAGGGGTTAATAAATGGTAGTGGTGGTGGTAGGTAGGGGGTTCACCCCTTGGTTCTTGATGAACCAAAAGCAAATCCCAAACCGAACCAAGCCAACCCGAACCAAGAATAACCAAGCCAAGGAAAGGCAACACAAGATATAATACGTACACGTATTCCAAGAATACGAAATACGAACACAGGCATTACAACTCTACCCACCTTAAAAGAATTTCGTCCTCGAAATTTAATCAAGAGGCTAGAGGAGCAATGACAAGCTACACTAATCACAGGCAAGCTATACTAGTCAATCAATCAAGCAATCAATCATGCAAGCAAGGAAATCGAAGGCATGAGGCATAAGAAGGACATTATACCTCACGAGTCAAACAACTCGGGATATCGCGATCGGATATCATCCTCACGCTCCCACTATTGACTCACCCAAAGAGTGATGACCCCAAGTAACTCGGACTAACTTGATAGTCTTGTTCTTGAGCATCTTCTCCCTCCGGTCCAATATAGACACGGGCCTCTCCTCATACGAAAGGTTGGTACCAACAACCAATTTCGAATGATCCAAGATGTGGCTCGGGTCTGGGATATACCGTCGTAATTGGGATACATGGAACACGTCATGCACCTCGCTTAGCGACGGCGGAAGAGCGAGACGATAGGATACATCTCCTACTCGCTCCAGAATATCGAACGGTCCTATATACCTAGGACTAAGCTTTTCCCGTACGCCGAAACGAATGACGCCATGGTTAGGCGAAATCCTCAGGAATACATGATCGCCTGACCGAAAACTCGAGAGGACGCCGATGAGAATTGGCCCAATGACGCTGACGATCTTGGGCAACTCGAAGGTGATCTCTGAGTCGCCTGACCACTTCAACTGTCAGGGCAATCATTTCTGGACCGAGCATCTGTCTCTCCCCAACATCATCCCAGGCTAGCGGAGATCTACACTTTCTTCCGTACAGTGCCTCGAACGGTGCCATCTGGATACTGGCCTGGAAACTGTTGTTATACGAGAACTCCACCAGGTGCAGGTGATCTTCCCACGAACCACCGAAGTCGAGTGTACATGACCGCAACATGTCTTCAAGAGTCTGGATTGTGCGCTCCGACTGGCCATCTGTTTGCGGGTGATAAGCTGAACTGAACTGGAGATGAGTCTCCAAACTCTCTTGCAAGCTACGCCAAAAGTGTGACATAAATCTTGAATCTCGGTCCGATGTGATACTGACTGGCACTCTGTGCAACCTGACAATCTGTCTGAGGTACATCTCTGCTAACTGAGCTGTCGACTGACCAACTCTGAATGGAAGGAAGTGAGCTACCTTCGTGAGCCGATCAACTATAACCCAAATAGCATCTCGACCAGCTGGGGATCTAGGTAATCCGGTCACAAAATCCATGGTCACATGCTCCCACTTCCATTCTGGAATCGGCAAGGGCTGAAGAAGTCCAGCCGGTCTCTGATGTTCGGCCTTAACTTGTTGGCAAACCAAACACCGAGAGACAAACCGAGCTATCTTCCGCTTCATGCCATTCCACCAAAAGTGCTGACAGATATCCTGGTACATCTTCGTACTGCCAGGATGGATGGAATACTGAGAACTGTGCGTTTTCGACAAGATCTCCTGCCTGATATCTCCACTGGGTACACAAAGACGCTTACCATGTCGAAGTGTACCATCCTCATGAATACATAACTTCGGTCTTCGTCCTGCCTCACACTCTGCTCTGAGCCGCTGAAGCTTGGAATCTGTTGACTGCGCCATCCGGATCCTCTCGACTATAGTGGACTGAACTTGCATACTGGCCATCAATGTTACACTGGAAGGAAGAACAACTTCAATACCCATCTTCTGAAGATCTGCTAACAGCTCCGGTTGTGCTGTTAGGAAATAAACTCCGGCTCTTCTGCTCAATGCATCTGCAACAACGTTGGCCTTCCCAGGATGATACTGCAAGTTGACATCATAATCCACAAGTAGCTCCAACCATCATCTCTGACGCATGTTAAGATCCTTCTGAGTGAAAACATACTTCAGGCTCTTGTGGTCGGTGAAAATCTCCACCCTATCTCCGTACAAATAGTGCCTCCATAATTTAAGTACAAACACTACCGCTGCCAACTCCAAGTCATGGGTTGGGTAATTCCTCTCATGATCACGAAGTTGTCGTGACGCATAAGCTATTACCTTTCCATGCTGCATCAGAACACATCCTAGGCCTCTGCCTGAAGCATCACAATATACTGAAAATCCTCCGGTTCCATCTGGAAGCGTGAGAATGGGTGCCGTTATCAGGCCTCGCTTCAACTTCTCAAAAGAATCCTGGCACTCTGCTATCCAAGCAAACTGCGTATCCTTGCGGGTCAACTGGGTCAACGGTGCTGAGATTCGGGCAAAGTCTGAAACAAACCGCCGGTAGTAGCCGGCCAATCCAAGAAAACTGCGAACCTCTACAACTGTGCTGGGCACTGGCTATGACTCAATAGCCACAATCTTCTAGGGATCCACTTCTACTCCTCCTCTGGTGATGATATGACCCAAGTACGAAATGCGGTCGAGCCAGAACTCGTATTTACTGAACTTGGCATATAACTGGTGCTCCCTGAGAATCTGAAGAACCATACGGAGATGCTGCTCATGCTCCGCCTCACTCTTGCTGTAGACCAGGATATCGTCCAAGAACACAATCACAAACTGATCCAAGTAGGACATGAAGATGCGTTTCATGAGATCCATGAATATCGCCGACGCATTGGTTGCTCCAAAAGGCATAACAAGGAACTCCCAATGCCCATATCTCGATCTAAAAGCTGTCTTCGGGATGTCCTGCTCTCTGACACTGATCTGATGATATCCTGAGCGTAAGTCGATCTTCGAGAATACTGATGCCCCTTTAAGCTGATCAAACAAGTCATCTATCCTCGGGAGAGGATATCTGTTCTTGATTGTCACTGAATTCAAGGTACAATAATCAACACATAACCTGGACGTACCATCCTTCTTTTTCACAAGAAGCATCGGGGCTCCCCAAGGCGATCCACTAGCACGAATGAATCCCTTGGTCCTGAGTTCCTCAATCATCTTGTACAAGATCTCCAATTCTGAAGGCAGCCATCCTGTAGACTCTCTCTGACACTGGAGCTGTCCCGGAAATCAAGTCTATGGTGAACTCGATCTCTCGCTCTGGCGGCATACCTGGAAGCTCTTCTGGAAAAATATCTGGAAACTCATCGACTACCCTGGGCAACTGAACTGCTGCTACTGCCATCCGTAATATCGGAGGAGAAGACTCAACTTCACCTCGGAAAAAGGAAAACTCCGGCTCGCCTGGAATGCTAAAAACAACCCTGCCAATATGGCAGTCTATCCTAGCATACTGGTTCCTCAACCAATCCATCCCTAGGACCACATCATAATCGGCCATCGGGAACTCTATCAATCTAGCGGGGAACTCCCTACCGCTAACCACGATCCGACACGAGGAAAACACTCTATCTACTTCCACAAGTCCGTTACCAGTAAGTATATTAAGCCTTACTGATAATGACTCGGGCTCCAACCCTACCCGTGTCGCGAATCGTACAGACATAAAAGAATACGATGTACCAAAATCAAATAAAGCTGAAGCTGGAAAGGAGTTGACGAGAATAGTACATGCCACTACCTCTCCTGGTGCCAATCCTTCCTCAACGGTCATCGCCATAGCCTGACCATGCCCTCGGGGTGCTGGTCCCCTCTGCTGAAATCCTCGCTGCCTATTCTGACTCTGGACCTGGGCTTGAACATACTGCTGGGGGTTCTGCTGCTGGAATACTTAGGTCTGAGGCGGCAAGGGCCTCGGCAATGGATACTGCTGCTGCTGGACCGGAGCTGGTCCTCTCACCGAAGAGCTAGAAAGGTTGGACGATGATGAACCGCCCCTATTCGGGCAGGATCCAATCCTATGGTCTGGTGCTCCACAAGCCAGGCACAATCCTTGCGCCCTGCGACATTCTGCCACCACATGGCCTGGCTTCCCACAATGAGAACATCCCACTGCGAAAGACTGCTTCTGCTTTTGCTGCTGCTGCTGAGGGTACGTCGGGGTGGAATGCTGGACCAACGTTACTGAGGCCGCTCGCCTCGAAGCTCCAATAGTCAAGGCCCTGGCTGTCGGGGCTGGTGCTGAAGACTGATTCATCTGGCCGTGAGATCTCTTCCGACCCCCGGCCCTATCCACGATCCTCTGGGAGGTATACTCATGCCTCCTAGCTGCTCTCAAGACTGCATCAAAAGTCTGATGCTCAAACTGCTCGACTGCCAATAGAATCTCCAGGTGAAGCCCCTGCTGAAATCGCTGGGCTCTATCAGTACTCGGTTGCCACCAAGGTGGGAGCAAACCGACTGAGTCTGGAAAACTCGGCCGTATATCCGTCGACCGTCCTGCTCCCTTGCTTCAGATTGGTGAACTTCGTCTGTAGGTCGTACCGAGCTACAATGTCAAAATACTTGGTCTAGAATCTCTCTCTGAATACTGCCCAAGCAATAGGGACCACTAATCCGATGGCCTGTGCTGCCCACCAGCTGCGGAGAAAGATCCAATAACTGTAAGCGCACCACGGCTACCTTCTCATTCTCTGGGGTCCTGGCTGCTTCGAGAATCACTTCAGTATCTTGAAGCCAGGCATCTGCGGCGATAGCATCTTCACTACCGTCAAAGAATGGAGGGTTCAAGCGCTTGAAGCTGTTGGCCGTACTGTTACCCTGATGACCTCCTCTGGTCAAAGCATCCGCCACTGCCTGTTGCAAGGTATCTCCACGATGATCTTGAGAAGCTATCAAGGTCCTGACGAGACCTACCAAAGTGCCATCATCAGGTTCTACAGGTTGAACTGGGCTGAACTGGAGGTTCCCCTTCAGTAGGCTCGACTCTGGAGGCTACTCCAGAATGCTGGACTTGATCTCCAGGTTGCGGCTGGTCCACGGGAGGTGCTCCGCCTTGCTGATCGGTAGGACCACGAACAATGCCGCTGAAAAAGACGACATAGGGAACAATAAGGAAGGACTAGGACAGATCAACGATACAAACATATGATCGGGACAAGAATCCAGGAATTCGGATAATACGAGCAGAGATCAAGGGCGAATACTGATTGAGACATCTATCCGGTAAATCCCTTACATATCTTGATTTACAAGACCTGCATGGGCCACCACTTAAACCATGTCACTGCCCCAGAACCAGAATACTGGAGAGCGGAGGCAGACATAGGCAGCTACGTATATGAAATGGGATCCATCTCGCTATACGGTTACGGCTGTCTAGATACATGAGGGTTTAACTACAAGCCAGCAGTCTCTTAAGGTCATGAACAAGCCTATTGTCTCAATCACAAGCAAGTAAGTAAAAGTTACAAGATGTATGATCATTAAATATACAATAGTAAGGCGTCCCAAACATTACATATTCAGCTGATCATAAAGCTAGTCGTTACAAAATGTCAGGACTAGCAAGAGTTTAGTCATACATGATCAACCCTAGGATCTGTCAATCATGTTACAGCCCGTAGGCAGACAGTAAGTAAGTGCAATCGAGCTAAACAGGTGCTCGTCGGCTAAACGCCTCAAAAGAATATGTTTACAATAAAGTGGGAGATCAAAAATAAACCCACTCATTGCCAGGGTTCCGTCTAGTGGCCACCATCTGGCTGGAAGGTCGGTAGATCCTCTAGAGCTGCTCCGAAATCTGGCCACACAAAACCAGCTGGATCAGACCCCAGAAAGAGCAAGTGCCAAAAAGGAAGCTTCACTTAGGAACTAAAACCAGCAATCAGCACAAGAGTATAAATAAAAGTAAGAACTGGAAATAAAAAAATACATCAGGATGATATATGACGAGATGACCATGGAACTATTCAGATAACCAGGTTACAACCCGTAAACCAAACAAGGATCGGGGTTGTAACCCTTCGTCCGAACAGAACTTGGAATTCTCACTATTTATCGGTAAAATAAATACAGGCAATTCTGGTCATGCAGTAACATGGAACAAGATCAGGACAAGACTAGACTGGTTAGACTCCATCCAATCATTTTACGGCCAAGCAAGAATTACGGCTTGATACTTTAACTAACTAGGGTTATCACAGGCCTAGTTACTAGCAAGATGCAATGAGATTATTCCACAGCCACAAGCCCTGCAGACCATCCAGGTTATCCGGGTTGAAGGATTTAGAGTTGAATTCAGGTGGGTACATCGTTCAGGAAACGAATGTACCCTTAGGTAGCTTGAAGGGTGCAACACATGACAGTGTGCTGGAAATGTGCCATACTCGACGGCAGGCTACAGATCCTAAGGCGTGCCCAGGTAACGGAATTGTCTGTAGCTGGGAGATCTCTTTATGACTAATGTATTAATCTAGTTATTAGCCTTAGTCCATTTCAATGGGTACTCCTGACCGTGGTACTCAGGAGTCCCCTCCTAGACATGATGCAAGACCAGACTGGTTTATTTGTACATGCACAATCGCCCACGGTGTCCAGATTAATTATACAGGTCATGTCATGTCAGGTAGCCGTCGTAACAGCTTATCAAGAAAAATCATGTCAGGTTTATCATGTCCAGTGTACTGGTCAGGAGTGCGCCACGACGGGCCACTATCAGGTCATGTCAGGTTAGTCATGTCAGGAGTGCACCACTACGGGTCACTGTCATGTCAGGCTCAATTATCATGTCCAAACATATCAAGCAAATTCAAATTCATGACAAAAGGCGTAAGGATATAAAATGGACGTAAAATATCTAATAAAATATCAATAGACAGGGCTATAGGAGAGTCGTGGGACTAAGGCATATGCGGCCAGGAATGATCTCATGTGACTGGAAAGGGAGTCGGGTTCAATCGGTTCAGGGTCCAAAGCTCATGCGGCTCACGGGGTAGGGGCACATGCGGCTTTTGGAGAACGGGTGCGCATGCGGCTGAAGGGCAGGAACCTATACGGCTGTGAGTGGGACTAGCTCCCATGCGGCAAGCGGAAAAGGAAGGTTTTATGCGGTTATGATGAATTGGACTCATGCGGCCGAAAAAGGCAAGACACATGCGGTCAGCGGAAAGGGTACTCATGCGGCTGCGGGGATGGGTCCATGCGGCCGGCTGACCAATCAGGTATATGCAGCTGGGAAGGAGCTACCCATGCGGCTGCGGGGAGCAATGACTATGCGGCTCGTGAGTGTTGAGTTCATGCGGCTCAGGGTTGCTGGAAATCCATGCGGCCAGGAAGGACTGGGCCTCAGTCATGCGGCTGAAAAAGAATACTTGCCGTATGAACTTGTCATACGGTCAAATCCAGGCAATAATGCATGCGGTTGGAACTGACTTGCCGCATGAATGTCCATGCGGTCAAGTGCTACCATGCGGCTCGGGACTGTGCTTCTTCTCCAAATTTCCGAGAAGAAGTACACCATAAGCCATGGCTTCCAAGCTGCATAACTCTATCATCCGGAGCCCAAATCCGGACTTCCATAGGTCAAAGTAGGGGTAGAACGAAATTCTCTAGAACATGGAACCATCAAAACTCGAAAATAACAAGATTAAGTAGATCAAAACCCAAGAAATCCAAAAATAATGTAAATATAGATCTACAAGAATCTAGCCATAGAAAGTGAAAATACCAAGTTCTAAAGTAAGTTAGAATGCTGTAAGGAAGAGAATGAAGCAATAAAATTGGAGTTCCTCCATGAAGCAAGTTGCACTTGCCAAGACCTCTCTCTCCCTCTCTCTGGTAGGTAAGGAAGTAATGGTGGAGAAGATGATAAATGAAGAGAGAGAAAGGAGAAGGGGTTAATAAATGGTAGTGGTGGTGGTAGGTAGGGGGTTCACCCCTTGGTTCTTGATGAACCAAAAGCAAATCCCAAACCGAACCAAGCCAACCCGAACCAAGAATAACCAAGCCAAGGAAAGGCAATACAAGATAAAATACGTACACGTATTCCAAGAATACGAAATACGAACACAGGCATTACAGTAAGGGAAGACCTGAGCCATAGTATTGTTCTAACTAGGAAAACCAGGCCAAGTTGCGACTTAACCTCTATAGATGTTTAATTTCTTTATTAATATATTTATTGACGTATAGAAGACCAGGTTGTACCAAACTAGCCCGAACTGATTCCGAACCAAGTCCAAGCGCGTGTAGAGGGGTAGAGAGTCTAAGGATGTCCACGTGGATGTACAGATTAGCCTTTCTAAATTGTTTAGTGACCTAGTAGGCCTTTTACAAAGGACAGATATATTAGATATGCTTGCCATAAAGGATTAATGTTTTATTCGAACGTATAGTGAATATTTACTTAGCATATTTTAATGTGAGATTTACGTAGGCTATATATATATAAATACTTGTGCGTATATATAAGAATATTTTTCGATATACAAAATTAGGCTTTATATAAATATGTATATGTATGGCTAACTAATTGAAATTATTTATATAGATTAGTGTATATAAATTATGAATTCTATATTATAAAATATTGATTATGCTTAATATTTATTGATCGTATTTGTGTTTATGGTATATATATATCATCATATATATTCATATGCATAATTGGTAGCTTATATTAGTATATGGTATATTGTTTAGGACATATATATATATATATATATATATATATATATATATATATATATATATATATATATATATATATATATATATATATATATATATATATATAATATATATATATACATAAATATATATATATATATATATATATATATATATATATATATATATATAATATATATATATATATATATATATATATATATATATATATATATATTATATATATATACACAAATATATATATATTATATATATGTAGGCATTTAGGAAATAATGAATAAAAAGGAAAAACACATAAAACCACACAGCCCAACAGGCCACAGCCGAAGCACCAGGCTGAACCCCCATAGCAGAGAACCCAGCAACTCCAAGCCCATAAACGAGCCCCCCAACCTCTCAGACCCGACAAGAAGCCCCAACCGAGCAAGGGAAGCCGACCTTGTTCGTGTAAATATAAGCAGAGAAACGCACGCAAAACCCTAAACGAAATCTCGGCGCACCCTTCCAAGCCCTGGGCGGCCCTCCTTGGCCCCGCGCGCCGCCTCAGGCAGCCGCTGTCGGTCGGAAAAGCCGCGCGTGTGCGTGCAGAATACACCAGCAACCGCCCAGTCGACCCAAGTTCGTGACAGCAGTTCGCCCACGTCGGTTGATCATTTTATGAGCTATCTTTTCAGGTAAGACCCCGATCTATACACCTTCGACTTCCTTCATCTAGTTTTAATTTAAATGAATTAGATTGTCGAGGAATTCGACGTAAAGTCGAATAATAAACTGTCAAAATAGGACATATATGACAGTCCTGACACCCGATTTGGAAGGCTATTTCCTGTCGAACGATCAACAGTTTTGAAAAACTATTTTAACAGAAGTTTAGACAACCTAATCGCGAAGAAAACCTCATTATTAGTTTTATTTATCGTGGATTAGACAGTAGTAGAAATCGGATAAAAAATCAAGAAAAACCTACGAAACTGTTTTCGAAAAGTTAGAAAATTCTTCGATACGACGTGCGTCCCACCAATCCGGGCGACATGGTCGCGAACCGAAAGCATCGAAAAGTGCGTAACAACTTCGTGGACTATGTGGGCTTTGACAGAATTCAAATTGGTCGCGTGTGCACGACGAATTTGATGCGTATCCGTCGAAATTCACCGTATCGACCCCTTTGCAAAATTCTTAATTACTTTGTGCATGCTCGTCAGATCGAGACGAAACTTGTGCCATCAGGACCGTATCATTTTTCTGGTCCTATATGCCAAGTTTGGTCCAATTCTGAGACAGTTGATTGGATCGCCGTTTTGCGGGCCCCACGGTCCGACTCAACGGGCAATTTTGTGCACAGCCCACCGAAATCCAAAATTGGACATACCGTTGGGTTCGTATCATCAAAACGAATCCGTAGACATGTAGTTTGATGACTTTATAGACGATTGACTCTGGCATGCTTTTCGGTGCAAAGCGGGATCTAACGGCGGATACCGTTTTTGTTCAAAATTACCGTTTTGCCCCTGTGTCCAGAATTGGACTTAAGGACGGGCAATCCTAGCTAATTTGACTATTCTGAGAATGTTGGCAATGTTTGTTTCAGATTTGGAGATATTTGTGGATTTTGGACTTTATGGCGTACCAGTTGACGGTATCTTATTGGTTCTTCGTGCTACCACCAGGCAAAATACCTTGCCTCCCTCTACAGTTCATTTTCATGCTTATAGTTCATCTGTTTTAGTATGTTATATTCAGTTACCTTAGTTGCTATAGATTTATTTGATATCATGTTTACTAGTTTATTGTCTTGCTTGTATATCAGTATTTCATGACTTGATAGCGTAGTTACACCAGGCTTGATTCATATTATGGTTCGTGCTAGAGTGGTCCTTAGTCATGACTGAGTTGTACCGTGTCGTCACATGTATCTTGACTGAGTCGTGTCTGTAAGTATGTGTAATTGAACTGCTATTCCTGTATAGTTCCCACAACCTGCGAATCCACATACGGGGCGAGGGTTGTCCTTTACACCTGCGAGTCCACACACGGGGCGAGGCGTGACTTGTCTTGAAACTGACCTGCGAGTCCACATTCGAGGCGAGGGTTGGTATTCCATTGATCTCTTGTTTACTTGTTCTTTCAGCAGTTCATTTATGTATAGTTGATCCCGTATCCGTGTTCATAGTTACCTGTCAGTAGCCACATGTCAGTCTCATGTCTAGTTCATGTTTATACCCCGTTTATATTATTGTATGATTGAACTGTTAGATAGGCATATTTTTATGTATCTTGCTATGTCCTCTGAGGACCTGATGATCTCTTCAGGTAGCGGCTTGTACGGAGTTAGTTAGCTGAGCATGTGATAGTTGACTTCATCTGCACGATTCATATATTTTGTTTGTGTTATTGATTTACTATCATCATCGTGCTTTTATGATATATCCTGCTTATCAGCTTAGCTTTATAGACTCATATTATTTTTGGGGTCTAATCGGACATATATGCTAGTGGGCTGCAGACCACGACCCATACTTGTTCATTCTTGTCTTATATATTTTCTGTGGATTGAGATACAGTTTAGATTACCATATTAATTAGCCATGATACCCTACTCTGGACAACTTATACGTACTCGAGTCGGACTGGAGTCCGCTCGATACGTAGCTGGCTTGCTCACGAGATCGCGTCCGAAAAGCGGGTGCGGGTCGTGACACTCATCAAGAGCAATAAACTCCAACTGCCAGAACCTAAACGGCCAGATGAAGTTGGTAAGACTGAACATCCTAAATATTATGTTTACCACAGGTTTATTGTACATCCAATTCGAACGTGCTATGTGCTCAAGGGTAAAATTCAGGAGATAGTCAATTCCGGTGTAATCACTTCCAGCAAGATGAGAAAACTGTAACGGCTAATGTCGTCTCTTTACAGTTTGGAGATTTTCCAGCTCAACTTGTGCAGGACGGTGTCATCCCCATCCCAAGAACTACTCTGGAGATTGTTAATTTTCCACCTGCACGAATTGATGGTCTTGTCCCTCTATCTATTGATAGAGGGAAAATTATATGGATCCATCCAAATTTAGTGGCGGACTTTGTGTCACGCCCCAGAACCAGAATACTGGTAAGTAGGGACAGACCAGGCCAGCTACGTATACCAAAGTACTCCAGTACTCCGAAATAACGTATAAGCTGTATAGATATGGGGGTTACTACTACAAACCAACAGTCGATCTAGGTCAAGAAATCATAGGTATCTCAATCACAAACAAATATGTAAAGTACAAGAAGTATGATCAACTGGAATATAAAATAGTAAAGCAGTCCCAAACTATCATATATCAATGATCATGAAGCTAGTAATACAGAGTGAAGACTAGCAAGAGTAATAGTCATACATGATAAGCTCTAGCTATAGTCTAGAATAATGCAAATCATGTTCTGGCCCGTAGGCTAATGTCAAGTCCAAACACGAGCTAAACAAGTGCTCGGTGGCAAAAAGCCTCAAAAGAATAATGTACATAACTAATGGGTGAAAAGAAGGAACCCACTCAGGTACTTTGGTGCTCTAGATAATCACCAACGAGTGGAAGGTACGGAAGATTCTCGGGCATCTCTACCATATATGGCCAAACAAAACCAGTGGGGTCAGACCCCCAATAGCAAGTACCACAAAGGAAGCCAAACTATGAACTAAAACCAGCATGTAAATCATAGCAACGGATAGAGAAAGAAATAAGTAAAAGCAAATCGAGACTCGTGCGCTACCAATGCACTTATCCCGAGAATAGAAAAGACAATAAGTAAAGCAACATGTAGCATAAAGTAATGGACATGTGACATAATGTAAACTGTGGACATGTGAATTAAACTGAACATGTGAGCATGTAAGATAACTGGAACATGTAAGATAACTAGAACGTGTGAGCATGTAGGATAACTGAAACATGTGAGCATGTTAGATAATTGGAGCATGTGAGCATGTTAGTAACTTGGACATGTGAGCATGTTAAGTAACTGGAGCATGTGAGCATGTTAGGTCTATATAGAACGACAAATGATAAGATGACTTAGGAACTATTCTGGAACCCAAATTACAACCCGTAAACCAAACAAGGACCGGGGTTGTAACCCTTCTCCTGAATAGGACTTAATCTCTAATCATTTACCGACAAAAGTAAAGCATAACAATGATGTACTGAAATAAATAAATCCAGACACTGCCTAGACCAACTAGACTAGACTGGACTCCATACAACCAACACGGCCAAGCAATGAGTACAACTTTATACATTATCTAACTAGGGTTATCACAATCCTAATTACTAACAAATGCAGGTTTGAGAAATCCAAGTCCAATTACCTGCTTGCTACTACCTGAATGATCCAAGCCAAGGATGCAATAGTATATAGTGGATACATCGTCCGGAAGACAAATATATCCTATAATAGTGGGTACATCGCCCGGAGAGACAAATGTACCCTAAGATATATAATAATGGGTACATCGCCCAGGAGACAAATGTACCCAGTGCAACACTCGATGGTGCGCTGGAAGTGTGCTCATCGTGACAGATAGCTCCAAATTCCATGAATATATATAAGACCAAGATCAAAGGGGCAACATGTAACTGGGAAATCCTCAATTATCTAAGTAATCAAGCTAGTTGTTTAGTCCTTAACATTTTCTTGTTGGATTCTGGGTGTGGCATTCCGCAGAATCCATCCTAGACATGAGACATGCGAAACTGGACAAAAACAAGAATGTGCACTATAACAAGCCATAAGAAGAAAATATAATAACTGGAAGCTAGGAGTGCGCTACGACGAGCCACTATAGAGAAATAAGGGAGTGCGCCATGACAGGCCACTATCATGTAAGCAAAAAAGTACATGTATCATGAGTGCCACGACGGGCCACTATCTAGTAAACAAAAAAGGACATGTATCATGAGTGCGCCACGACGGGCCACTATCTAGTAAGCAAAGAAGACATGGCAACAATTATCATAGCTTGTAAGAAAGAATCTATTGAAAAGACATATCATGGCATGTGGGAAACAATAATTAAAACTAAGTACATTTCATAGAAAAATGATTAACATGTGCTAGTGTCAAGTGTATATAGGGTGTACAATTATTCTTTAACTATGCAAGATCATCTAATCATGTTAAGAAATCATTATAGTTGAAGAAAATATCAAAAACGGACAAAAACGGGCAGAAACGGACAAAAACAGCCTAAAACGGCATACCGACGGTATACGGCGGTATACCGGCGGTATTCCGGCCTAAAGACAGAAAGTTTCTGGTGCAAAAATCGGCATACCTTTGGTATACTACAGTATACCGTCGGAATTCCGATCTTCCAAACAGCAACAAAATCCAAATTTTTGTCAAAACTTGTTTCGGCCATAAAAACTTCATTTTAAATCCAAATTCGGATTTTTAAAAGTCAAAATCGCATAGAATTTAATTCCCTACAACATGGAAGTATTAGTTTTCACAAATTAAAACATTTGATAGATCAATACCTCAAAATAATCCAAAAATAGGTCCTCGGGATACCGAAATGGGTTCCGATTTCTACCAAACTCAAAATCTATGGTATACAAACCAGGTGAGGGCTTCATATAATATATATGACCAAGATCCATGATGGTAATACTAGTATCTCTTTTGATACTGAGTTTTCTACTAAGTCAATATTGGATTTTAACAGAAAATCAAAAATTTGCTTAAACAAATTTTGAAAACATGTCATATATGCGAGAATCATAAGGAAAACATATTTAACAAAATGAGTTTAGGAAATTCTAAGCATTTAATACCAAGGAAAACAAAATGACAATAAAATACTATTGTTCAAGAATTTGGCAAGATGTACTTGCCTAGGTTCTCTAGCAACCAAGCCTAATCTTCTACTCCTCCTCCTAGGGGGGTTAGATATCACACCAAAGGCCTCAAGGCCAAGCTCTTGGCAAGCTCCAAGGGGGAGAGAAGGGAAGAAGAAATGAAGAGGGAGTGAAGAGAATGAAAAAAAAGAGGAGAGAGAAAGTGAAAGTGTATATAGAAGGGGGAATTAACCATGACCGTTGGATCGTGATTCACGTCAAAATCTAAGTCAATCGTGGCCATCCAAACAAAACCAAATATCCAATGGGTAATAGGGTGCATCTACACTATTTACGAAAATATCTAAATACTATTGATCAAAATATCCAAAACTCTATTTACGATAATATCGGAAATACTATTCATGAAAATATCTAAATCAAAAATATCTAAAATATGGAATATCTGCCCGAGCGGTATGCCGTCGGTATACACCGGTATACTGGCAGTATGTCGGCCAAGGAGAAAATCTATAAGTTAAAAATTTTCTAAAGCATTTCGAAAACCAAGAAAATACGAAATACACTACAAAATACGTATCCGTATATAAATACTGATACTGTGAGACGAGTCTCACACTTTGAAATACCATCTTCTTCCACCAAGTCCAAGAAGGCCACTAAAAATAAATTATGTCATATGATTTCATTTGGTGAACATTGTCTTCCACCTCTAACTGCTACCTTCATCTCGGCAGCAGATAATCCTTCTTCTTCTTCCCCTGATAAGACAACGTTGTCAAAATTAGAAGCCAAATACCAACCAGCTTTCCATCTATATAGTCCACAATCTCGTAAACTCATGACAAAAATGGGATATTATCTATAAAAGGCCTCTGGTTTGAATCATGGAAAGGGATCTCTTGTACCTCTTTCTCTATGTCTTTCTCATAACCAATCTCGGGTTGGTTTGGGTTACTGGACAAACTCTCCATCTTGCCAAAAAAAACCTTCCAGAAACAAGATCCAGGCAAAAAGTTACAGTATGGTGTCCTTTGAGCCTGTATATGAAAAAGAAGTCTTAGCTGGTATCAGGTCTGGGAAACCTTACCTAAGAGACTATTCAGAAGATCAAGAAAACCCTGCTCTAGCTATGGAGGTTCCTCAAACACCATCTTCTCCTGCTGTCAATGATCCATCAGCTTCATCACCTCTAATAGAGCCAACTCTTTCCAAACCGACATCTGACAAAGAAAAACAGCCTGTCCGTTTTGATAAAGTATGGAAGAAGACTTCGACTTTGGGACTTAAGAAGCCGTATAACTTTGATATACTGGCTCAGCTAACTAATACTCCGGCAAGATTGTCAATTTTTGAACTACTCCGTCTTTCGAGGAAGACTCGAGAAACGTTGAGTGAAGCTTTGACGCAAGCTGATACTTGTCTAGCACTTCTCAAGAAGCCAGAGGATGAACCTATAACATGCCTTCATTGTCATAGTGTGATGGAACTGATGCCAAATATCACCTTTGCACAAGATGATATGTTGTTGGAAGATAATCGCCATGACCGACCCCTCTACTTCACGGGATATGTCGATACCATAAAAGTTGATCGTATTTTGATCGATCCCGGGTCTGCGCTTAGCATTATGCCAAAAACTCTACTAGACGCATTGAAGATTCTTGTACACAATCTTTCAACAACCATCACGATAATCTCGAGATTCAATTCTGGAAGAAGTGAACCTTTGGAAAAGATTCGCCTGAAAGTTCAAATAGGCAATCTTCGTACGAAGGTTACTTTCTACGCGATTGATAATCACGGCTCTTACAATGCTTTGATGGGAAGACCCTTTTTGCATGAGCATAACATTGTACCATCCACTTTACATCAATACTTCAAGTATGTGGATGTCAACGGAGAAGTCCAAAAGGAAGTAGCCGATTTAAATCCTTTCAGGGGCATTAAAGCATATTTACGGACTCTCGAATGTACAAAGAGGAGTTCATGAAAGTTGTATTGGCAATGGATAGTGAGGAAGATCAGAAACATACTTCAAAATATGTTCTCATGATCCCCGTCAAAGGACGTGCTACTCGTCCCTCTTCTTCTTAGACATTGACTATACATCTTTCCTCTCATAACAAACAGCCTCCGGTTGTACAAAGGGAACAAAAGGAGCTCACCTCTTCTGAGCCTCTTGTTATCGACCTTCATCGTAACAAACCTTCTCCTTCTCCTCCTCCTCCTCCTCTGGTTATCAACCTTACTAAGCCGTCTGCTAAGGCTACGAATCATGTTGTAAATGATGATATACAAATCAATAAAGTAGCATCTCCTTTACAGTATACTGATGTCCGTTATTATACTCGATGTTATTTAAATATGTTAGATAATTTCGAACCACTTACCATAGGAGCGGTTGAAGCTTCCCAAAATGAAGTATTGCTCGAGCCAATGCATGACTCCTTCTTCCTAGTTCCTTTCAGGAAAAAGATGAACTTCTTATACTTTTTAGTAAGGGAATAGAATAGAAGATCACGCCCGACAATGAAGAAGAAAATTACGATAACGGAAGACTTCAACTACGTCGTTATAGTCAGCAATCAAAGGACATCATTCAAAAGATGGACTATAATTTTAAAGCTAGTCTCAACGGCGGCAGAGGAAGGCGAACTCCTATTCCTATTCATGTTCCAAAAGAAAAATTACAACAATACTACAGCAAAACGAAGCAGGGATTAGGTTATGCTTCACTAACTCCAACTCCAGAAGCCTCCGAATCTGATGAAGAAGAACGATCTAACTCTTTTGATTCTATCTCATGGGATTCAGATACCAGTGTAGGGCACGTCCATCGCATGACTCTATCTTCCAATATGGTGACTGTCGAGTTCTCGGAAGATGACAAAGACTTTACCGAAGCTTCTGAATCTGATCCTTAGGCACAAAGGATGGATACTCAATGGGACCTTCGCTTTGAACAATGGGAGCCACCTACTGAAGATCAGTTGGTTTAAGTCAATATTGGAGATGAAATTTCCCCAAAACCGATATTTGTCAGCAAAAGCCTTCCTGAAGCGGATAAACAAGAACTAATCTAACTCATTAGGGAATATATTGATGTATTCGCTTGGAGCTATGAAGACATGCCGGGGTTGGATCATCAGATCGCTACCCACAAGCTCAACATTCTACCAAATGCGAAGCCAGTCAAACAGCAACAACGTCGATTTTGACCCGACATGATGGATGCCATAGAAGCTGAAGTCAAGAAACTTATCGCCTGCGGTTTTATCAGAGAAGAACAACATCCGGACTGGGTGGTGTAGCTCCCCTTCCCGGAAAATTTTGAAATATTTTTTTATTTTATTTATTTGATTTAAATGGGGATTTTACGATTTTTATAAATGATTATTTAGTTAATTATTACGGTAGATGACTCTAGCCATAGTTGAGTTTTGAAGTACTAGACGACTAGAATTTGTGGCACGGAGATGGAGCAGTGTGCCTTGACTAGTGTACTAGCCATGCCCGGGGAAACCTAGCCAGAGGGATGTCGTAACTAGAAAAACCAGGCCAAGTTATAGCATGACCATTATAAATAGTTTAATTATTTATTAGTAGATTTATTGATTTGTAGAAGAGCCAGTCGTACCAAAATAGTCCTAACTTGACCCGAACCGAGCCCAAGGCCGTGTAGGCTTATAGTGAGTCCTAAGACACCCAGTGTAGGTGCTCTTCATGTAAATTTTGTATTTTTATATGGGATAATAATTATGTTGCGATGCGACTGTTACATATATGTAAATGTGTTATTGATATTAAATTAGTATTTATTTTATAATATGAGGAAACCTCCTCCTTGTAATATATTTCTAGATTCATAGGATTATATATTTATTACTGGTGCATGTGTATGAATGTCATCCTAGATATATGTATATAAATATATATATATATATATATATTATATATATATATATATATATATATATATATATATATATATATATATAATATATATATATATATATATATATAGGCATTGGGTGTATATATAGACCTATATATATATATATATATATATATATATATATATATATATATATGTGTGTGTGTGTGTGTGTGTGTGTATATAGATACTAATTGGTTGTATGGGTGTGAATATATATACATGTATATATATAAATAATCGTATATAGGTATATGTCTATATATAAATATTTGTAAATATGTATATGTCTATATATAAATATTCGTGTATACGTATATGTGTATACATATATTCGTATATGTGTATATATATATAAATATATAGGTATATGAGTATATGTGTAAATATATAATAATGTATATTGGTATGTATACATGTAATTGTATGTATATACATATATTATATATAGTTGTGCATGTATATAGGTATATACATTAGATTTAATGGATAAATGAAAACAAAATATTAATAACAACAAGCAGTCCAGCCTAACTAAATCCCAATAGCCTGGCCCAATTTCCCTCTCAGCCTCACCCGAACAGAACACACCCCCCGCGAGTACATATACACGCGAGAACGACAGAGAGAGGAAGAGAAATTCGCGAAAGCCTAACTCCATCACGCGCGCCGCCACCACCCTAGCCTGGACGGCCACCGCCGCGCGCGGCCAGCACCGCCGGCCGGCCATGGACGCCGGCGCACGCGCGTGCGCGAGAAGGAGCAACAGCACAGTAAACAACACGCGCAGGAACCGGCCAACTTCGAGACGATGATTCGTCGCCTCCATTGAACCGTTTCGTAAACTGATCGATCTGGTATGTTCACAAAATGACCCTCTCCGTATCCCTTTAATTATTTTGAATTAAATTCCACCGTATGCGTTGTAAAATCGACGCAAAGTCGGCAAAAAACTACCCCGAAACAGGACACTAGTTCAGCCCAAACCCCCATGTTCGAAGATCGATTCTGATCGATCCAGTTCAATATTAGAGAAACTATTTGAAGACAGACCTAGACACCATATAGGGCTTCATAACCCTTTTTGCGGATTTAGAAATCATCGACTGCGCGTCGAGAAATCGAATCCCAAAGTTTCCCAAAAATTTGTTTTCAAAACTAGAAAATTGTTCCACACGACGTGCGTCCCGCCAAATCGGGCGACGTGATCGCGAACCGAAAGCATCGAAACTGTGTATCGGCTTCGTGGTCGTGTAGGATTTGACGGAATTCAAATTGGTCGCGTGTGCGCGACGAATTTGATACATATTCGCCAAAATTTACCGTATCGTACACTTTGCAAATTTCTCAATTACTTTGTGCACGCTCGTCAGATCGAGACGAAACTTATGCCATCAGGACCGTATCATTTTTCTGGTCCTGTATGCCAAGTTTGGTCCGATTCTGAGACAGTTGATAAAATCGCCGTATCGCGCCCCCCCCCGGTCCCACTCAACGGGCGATTTTGTGCACGGCCCGCCGGAATCCAACTTTGGACATACGGTTGGGTTCGTATCGGAAAACCGGATTCGTAGACATGTAGTTTGACGACTTTAGAGACCATTGACTCTGGCATGCTTTTCGGTGCAAAGCGGGTCCAACGGCGAACATCGTTTTTGCCTGAAATTACCGTTTTGCTCCTGTATCCAGAATTGGACTTAAGGGTAGGCAATCTTAGCTAATTTGACTATTCTGAGACTATTGGCAAGGTTTGTTTCAGCTTTCGGAGATAGTTGTGATGACATGGACTTCATGGCTTGGCAGTTGACTGTATTTTTGTTGGATCTGCGTGCAACCTCCAGGCAAGTATACCTTACCTCCCTCTACAGTTTATTTACATGTATATTCTATTATTATACAATTTTACCAGTTGGTTATTTACTTGTGATTTGTATATCGTGCTTGCTAGTATAGATATAGTCTATGTACATGGTTAGCCTTTTAGTTCATATTGGATTGGTTCTCTCGTGTATCGTAATTGCATCGTGTCGTGTCTTCACCTGTGTCTTGACTGAGTCGTGTCTGTAAGTATGAGTGAGTGAACTGCTATTTTTTTGTCTTTTCCATAACCTGCGAGTCCACACACGGGGTGAGGGTTGCCTTTGCACCTGCGAGTCCACAATCGGGGCGAGGGTGACTTATCTTGAAACTGACCTGCGAGTCCACAATCGGGGCGAGGGTTGGTTATCCATTGATCTACTAGCAGTTCATTTACGTGTACTTGATCCTGTATCCGTGTTCATAGTTACCTGTCAGTAGTCACATGTCAGTTACCTGTCTAGTTCATATTTATACCCTGGTTATATTACTGCATGATTAACTGTTAGATAGGCATGTTTTATGTATCTTGCTAGTCCTCTGAGGACCTGATGATCTCTTCAGGTTTAGCGACTGCATGGAGTTAGTTAGCAGAGCAGGATGGTAGAGGATTGCGATATATGATACAGGTATTTGCTTGTAATATTCTTTATTATCCTTCGTGCTTTATATTCAGTACCATGTTATACTCTGCTTATTTATAGACTCATATCATTCTTGGAGTCTAATCGAACAATATGCTAATGGGCTGCAGACCATGACCCATACTTGTTTATTCTTGTTTATATGATTCATGTGGATTGAGATATATTTTAGATTAGATATGATACCATGACCTTGACAGCTTATACGTACTCGAGTCGGGCTGGAGTCCGCTCGATACGTAGCTGGCTTGCTCACGAGCTCACGTCCGAAAAGCGGGTACGGGTCGTGACAGGTGGCTAATGTTGTCCCAGTTTTGAAGAAAACAGGGAAAGTCCGGGTCTGCATCGACTTCAGAGACCTTAATGAAGCCTGTCCCAAAGACGAATTCCCTCTTCCAATCACTGATGTCATGATTGGCAATACTTGCGGATTTGAACGTATGTCCTTTATGGATGGATTCTCAGGATACAATCAAATCAAGATACATCCAAAAGAAGAGAAACATACATCTTTCCGCACTCCTCTTAGAGTCTATTGCTACATTGTCATGCCATTTGGTCTTAAGAACACTTGTGCAACTTATCAGCGGGCCATGGGTACCGTCTTTCGTGATCATTTACGAAAGACTGTTGAATGTTACGTTGATGATATTGCTGTCAAAAGTCATCTAAAAAAAGACCATATTCAAGATTTGAAAACTATTTTCGATCTAATGCGCCAGCATCAACTCAAGATAAATCCTACCTAGTCATTCTTGGGAGTCTCTAGTGACAACTTTCTTGGATTTGTCATTACCTCTAAATGTATACACGTTGATCCCGAGAAGATCAAAGCCATTCAAGAGATGCATCCTCCATACAACCTAAAAGAGCTACGAGGATTCCAGGGACGGCTTACGTATATCAGGAGATTCATCTCAAATCTCTCTGGATGCTGTAGACCGTTCACTCAACTCATGAAGAAAGGCGTGTCTTTTATTTGGACTGAAGAATGTCAACAAGCATTTGAAGACATAAAGCGGTACTTGATGAACCATCCAGTTCTAGTACCTCCAGTGTTAGGAATACCTTTCCTGATGTATGTTCGAGCAATGGACCATTCCCTATGTGCTTTATTAGCTCAGAATAATAAAGATGGTCATGAACAGGCTATCTATTACCTTAACCGTATGATGGTTGGAGCTGAGCATCGATACACTCCAGTAGAAAAAAGAATGTCTGGCTTTGATGTTTGATGTTCAAAAGATGAGACATTATATCACTGACCAAACTATTCATGTCATTTCTAGAGTTAACCCTCTCCGGGTCCTTATGAAAAAGCCCAGTACACTCAATTCTAGGCTTACAACATGGGTCATATTGTTAGCATAATATGATATGGTTTATGTTCCTCAAAAGTCTGTTAAAGGTCAAGTCCTTGCTGACTTTCTGGCAGCTCATCCTGTAACTCCACCTCCCTATTTTAAGAAATATTTTAAAATTATTTCAAATAATAATAAGTTGTTGATTGAAAGTTTCAAATAATAAGTTTAGTTTTAAATAATAAATATTGTGATCTATATTTTTGGAGGGAAATAATTTTAGGAGCAGAAATTCAAATTTGAAAGTTTGTTATAACTAATTTAAGTGGTCCCCATTTTTTGAATCTCCTAAACAACCTTTATAACTGATTTTCGATCAGTTATGTAATCAGTGAAAAGGGGGAGGGCTCATTTGCAAGTTTGCCATTAGGTGGGGGGACTTTATTGTAAAAGTTCCATTGATTATATAGCAGTTGAGGAGAGAGAGAGAGAGCTGCTTATTTTTTCCAATTCATTCTCTTCCCGATTCTTCAGAGCTCTTCCCCAATTCTGAGCTCAGCCCTAAATCCGACGACGACCACCACCATGGTGACGACGACGACCATGACGACGATGGTGATGGCGACGATTCCGGCGGCAAGTCTCCACCCCACGGCTACAACGTCTAGGCGAGCTCTGTTTCCCGAGCGACGGCGGTGGAGATTCCATCTCCGGCGACCAATTCCCGAGCGACGATGGTTGAATTCCAGCTCCGCAGCGATCTTCTCGAGGAGGTTCGATCAACTTCCCTTTCCTCGAAGCGTGCGGATCGACGATGACGGGTCTGGTTGTGAGCCCCCTCCCCCCCCCCCCCCCCCCCCCCCCATTTTCATGATATTATTTTATATAAATTCTACTAAATATTTTGTAGACCAATTTAATTGATTTCAAATAAATTTCCAATTGTTGTGTTCTATTATAGGTGGTAAAACATCCCTAATTTTTTTGTTATTAAGCCAAATTTCCCAATTACCTTTTTCTTATTACTAGTTCAAGGCAACAACCCAACAAAGGGTTTTATAGACATTTTTTTCCTTAATAAATTCAGCCCAAGTGGACCCCGGCCCAAATTGAAGCAGCCCACTCCACCCACCTTGCGGATCCGGGTTAACGGATCCATTCTGCCCGATCCATACCCATTAACCCTATACAAAAACCCGTTACCATTTGAATCATTAGCTTTCAAAACAAAGCTACTGTTTTTCTTCTCCATTGGCCGCGAGTACTGTGCACTGCGGACATTGCAGCGACCACAGGGACACGCTCGTACGGCTTGGACTCAGCCCTCCGGATGAAACCCTAAGTCCCCCTCTATATAATCCCTCATATCTTCACTTCCTTCCTCCACAGCAAACCTACCCGCCAAGCTCCTTATCTTCATCACCACCTTCATTATCTTCATCATCCCCCCTTTCCTCCTTACAACCCTACCTAGTCCCCCTACTGAGCTGTCCAGCCGATACTTTCTCCTTCTCTCGAGCGTTCTCGACGCCGTTGCCGTCGTCGCAGGCTTCGTCGCCGTCACTACCGGCGAGTGGTCGCATCCGGGCGCGGCGCATCCTAGCTGTCGTTCGACCGTTTCTGCGGAGGCGACTGCGCGTACGACACCTCCAGTAGACTTTTGTCGACTCCCTCTCGTCGAGGACAGCCCATATCGGCAGCACTGTAAGCCACCTCCTCTCCTTCCACCTTAGTTATTCTACATGTTTCGTATCCTAGTTTCTTGTTAAGCTGTGGTTAGTTATAGCAGGAGTTATTCCTTGTTGTTATTCGTAGTAGGTAAATAACAGTAAAACACACATAGGTTCTTGTCCTGTAGATGAATGCAAGAGGAGTGCTATATGGTGTTGTAAGTTTCTATACGTATTTGGAACTGAGAACTAATTTCATGTTTAAATATGTTGGAGATGGCAGTACGTAAATCTTGGGGTGTTATTGGTATCGACTATTTCTCTTATATACATGAGTTGATGATGGCCATCTCAAGGCCCTTGGTTGAACGGACAACAGTGAGTTGTGTACGAGAGTGTGGTTCCCATGTTAGGAGATTAAGGTTTAGCCAATCAACATGTATGGTTATGAATAACAGTATATTAAAATAATAAGGACTTATGTGATGCACTGGGAGAGACAAGGGAGTATATACAAAGAAGTGTACATATACGAATAGAAATGGCCATGATCCCAACTATGAAATCCTACCAGTAGAGTAGGAGACAAGCCTGGGCTCCAATAAAAGGGAAAGAATATATATATGGAATGTTGTTTAGTAGGATCACTCATTAGAGAATTTGATGTACAGCTTGAGGGGAAGAAGAGAATTAAGCTGTAGAGTTTATAATTAACATGAGCCATCATCTTATATATGTAAGCCCTAGCTCGATTGGCTGGGTCAGTGGCTGATTACGCAGTTGGTCATGGGTTCGAACCCTGTGGTTGGTAGTTGAAGGGGCTTTGTAGTTTCTTTTTTCTTAGACTCAAGTTGGTTGTATATATTTTTAATTATTATAACCAACTTAATATTTTTCTTTGTCCATAACTAAATACTTTTTGCCATCCTTATGGCTAGGCCTATGACCCTAGTGTATGTGTATATATATATATATATATATATATATATATATATATAATTATGATTAGTTAAATGGGAGATGGTTAGTTCAAATATTTAAATTAAATCCCAAATCAAAGTTTGCTTACTTTTACATAAGTAATAATAATAACATTGAATAGTGATAATTAATTAGTTAAATATTCCTCTAGGTCCATTTGCCACTTATCAATCTTCGGGCGTGGACATTGGACCAGCTTTTACTACTCATCAGCACCCGGAGACAGGTAAGTGTACCTTGCCATACTTGTACTTCAATTACATTATTAAATTCTTGAAAATTTATTTGTGCATATTTTATTACAATACCTAGGGCCGTGTTCGGTACTTCGCGTTCGAATCACATTCGGGTGCCGATGGACGTTAGCGCCATCGGGTATCGATATTAGATATCCATATTTTACGTTACTGCGACAATCCGTTGCGGGATACATTCAGATCCTAGGACATGTTCATGGTTACTACATACTGTCGGATCCCCGTACATGATTTACTTTTTTTCCATACAGAAATCCAGGATGGATTCTAGGACGATGACTTGTGCTCTTACACTGCATTTACTATTATGACTCGATGTCCTAATTAGAGGATCTGGCCGAGCGACTTGTGGATACGATTCGCAAGGTCACATGGGAGGGGAGAACATACACCGTGCGCTTGGACTACTTTCCCACATAGTATGTCGTTGTCTCATTCCAGAGCTTCAGGAATTTCATAGTTTGCCATAGTCCTTATCGGACTGTGGGGTATTCATAGTTTGCCGGAGTGCCTATCAGGTCTCCGGGGTACACCTTGACAGTCCGCGTGTTCGAGTGATGTTTCTTAAACTGCATTAGAATTCTAGTTGGTTATGTTAGATTCACCCCTTACAGTTACATTCTACTTTCTTATATGTATCTACACTGTTGTACTTTTGGCTTGCATATTATGTACCTTGTTACGTTCCGCTGAGGACCTGGTTTTCTTCCCAGATTTAGACGAGCATTATCCGGAGGTCTACGGATCCGGACTTGACACGGAAGCAGTTCCAGAGGACGAAGTTTATCCAGCAGAGTAGCTTATTTCAGTGGTAGAGCTCTTCTTGATCTGTCTTCATTATCTAGTTAGTCTGTTGGCAGATCTAGTTATCTTCCTGTTTTACTTTATTCAACATTGTATCTGCGGGATTGTTTCCGCAAGACTCTTTTTCATTCAGTATTTGTATTATTACGACATTCGGACTATGCTAGCTATCACATTGTGGTTTTATTCAGATTATTCACTTTGTGTTCCATGATCATACTTGTGGATGAGATTAGTTAATTGTGATAGTCTGGGCATTTACTTCTTATTTACTGAAATTTTACAGCTTAAGTACTACTCTAATGGTTCCATTAAATTGGGTTAATCATTGGGAGTGGTACTCGCTGGCTTGCCACGTAGCTCGGTTCCATCCTTTTAGAACTGGGGCATGACACTGATATCTGACTCCTAGGCGGATCGACGATGACACAGAGAGTCGGTAAGATTAATGAATTTCAATTCATTTTCCATGAGTTTTCGGGAATTTGAAGTTCGAATCATTCTAGATCAATTGGATCCTTGATCTCTTCGTTTCTCATAGATCCTTGCATATATTTTTCATATTTGATCAGCTTATTTTGAGCCGATATCCTGTATAAATTCAAATCCTCTAACTCAGATTCGGTAAGTAATTGATTTCGATTTGACATTTTTGAATTTCTGAGTTCAATCAAAATTTCGTAGTCTGGAATTGGATTGATGAAGCAATCCGTAGAAATCTGAGCAATTTCTACATTTTCTTTGATTGTGGAAACAGACGAGTTCGAGAATCAGTTTGTAAGCCGCTGACTGCTACGTGTTTGACATTTTGTCCAAGTCAGGGACACAGCAGTGAACGGGACACGTTAGGCCGTGTCTGCTTCGTGAGAGTGTCTTGATTCCATCTGGACTCATCACCATCAGGTACTAATATGTCCTCTTTGTATACTCTTATTTAATCAATAGTGAATAATGGAGTTTAGTTAGGGTTGCAGCCGGTTGTAGGAAGGTCCTGTGTACGTGTCCAGCTCGTGGTTCAGTCAGTCCGTGTCCAGATCGTGTCCGAAGTTGAGTCGAGTTTGCAGTAGAGCATCGGGTGCCTTGATCCGAATGGATACTAATGGTAAAGGAGTTTTGAATAAAGAACGTGGTTAGCTGTGGGACGGATGCATGCATGGCTTTGGCAGTAGGCTACCTGTAGAAGCTGGAGTAGTTAAAGGGTGTCGACTAGTGTCCAGTTCGTGTCAGGATGGGTGGATGTTGCGACCAGACTGTTGATGAATTCAATCTCAGTTGTTAGCAAGTTTTGTGTTGTGTTTCCTTAATTCTGTTTTGAATTCTTTAAGGTGTTAAAACTCTTTTTCAATTTCTTATTTGTGTGTGTTCAGTTAAGTATGGAATTGTTAGCTTCAGTGAAGCTCCTGGATGAGACTAGTTCGATCCTAACTGAATATATAAGTATACGAGAGGAGGAAGTTGATTTTAAAACTGGAATTTCTTTTGATATCTGGGTAACTGAATATGTATTTTTAGTCTGTATTTAACTTGAGGTTGATTTGTCAATAGATTTTGAGCACGATAGTTTCTACTTGGGTATTCAACCTAGCAGCTCGGGCCCTATTCGAATACCTGGGTTATGTTGACTAGAGTTGTCTAATGAACTATTGTGAAGACTTCCAGCATCTTTGTGGCTGAGACTAGAGGTAGTGGTTGTATCATATATGTGGCTGTTTCTTTTCCTAATTAATATCATATAGTTAATATCCTAATGTAGAGGGAGGGTAGTTTGAATTTCTATCAATTTTTAATCGTGGTATTTGTTAGACTTAATAACCATGATGGGTACCAAATCAAATTGTTTGCAAAAACAAAAGTTGATTTTTATTTCACAAACTTTGTAAGAAGATTACAAGAATTCTAGAAAAGTACAACTATATGAATCCGATTTGAATGACGATCGCTTTATCCCTTGGATGATGTGAACTTTGAAGACGGTAGCCTCTGAAGTTGAAGGTGGTAGCCTCTGAAGAATGCAGCAGCACTTTGGCAAGAACTCCTGATCTCTGGTGATGATTCTGATCTCTCTGTGTGTGTGTGATAATGAAGGCTTGAAACTCTATTTATAGAGTTCTAGAAATAACTAACTTTTAGTTATTCTGAGTTGCGCAGGATGGATTGCACAGACTTTGGATTGCGCAAGCAATGAACTACGCAGGCAATTACTCGATCGTGGACCATCTGTATGTGACGCGTGGCATTGTTTGATTGAAATGCACTTGATCGTGTACAGACGGTTGCCACATGGTGAGTAATTGATGGCATGAAGGCCACGTGTATATTGTCAGTTTTCTTGATGGAGTGCGCCACCTGAATTGCGCTGGCTTCAGATTGTGCTGGGATGGACCGCGCCGCAAAGAGTCTGGCCGATTGTGCTGCATGTACAGCTGTCCTCGAGCGCTGTGCTGCACGATAAATGAACAGTTTTCTCGTTCTCCGTGCTGTCAGTTGTCAGAAGATCTGATTCTCTGTCAGGTAATGATGACGAGGCCACGTCAGCTTGCGCACTTGGATGAGTGTGCAGTTCAGCCTGCGCAATCGAGATGGTGCACAATCTGACTCCTGCGCAGTTCACTTGAAGGATGCACAATTTGATTTTCATGACTTCTTTGATGTGTGCAACTTAATTTTTAGGACCTACAAGACCCCCTTCAAAGTTTTCGAAGTTTGAAAATAGTCAAAGCTTCGAAATACTTTGAATTTTGATTTTAAAATCAAGTTACGCAAGTAATGCTCTGTCTGCGCAATTGGAGGAGTCAGCTTCCATTTCTTCGGCGCAATCTGAGACGACCGTTGCTCTCAAAAAACTATAAATAGTTCGCCTTCTTCCTTCTGTCATTCTTTACTTGTTTTTACTTTGTTTAAGAGAGAAAAATTCCCGAGCCCACTCCGACTCTTTTCTTTCTTCTCCGTCGACTTCAAATGGCTCCGAAGCATTCCGCTGCCGACAAAGGCAAAGCCCCTGCCGAGTCTTCGACTCGTGCTGCGCCGCACGTTTCACGACACGAAATCGGACATCCCGCACTGCAAGGTAGTTGCTCGATCGAAAACCCTTTTTAGGATTCTTCGACATGATTGAGTCTTCAAACCTATCTCTTTTTAGAGATTTGGTTATACTGCGCCGCCCTGTTTAGGGTTTCGGTTTGCACAAACGCAATAGTTTTCATTTTTATGAAGACTATTTTCTTGCGCAATCGGTTAGAAAAAGCTGGCAAAAGTCAGCACAATCTGCTGATTTGCGCAAGGCTGTCCAGCGCGAACTGATGCTTTGTGCAAAGTTATTCAGCACAATCTGATGGCTTGCGCAAGTGAATGAGTTGGCACAACTGGACAGTTTGTGCATAGAAGCTGTTGTTGCACAATCTGATGTTTTACAGACAGCACAATCTGATGCTTGCGCATTTTGCTGATTTTTTGGACAGAACCTTTGATTTTGTATATACTGAATTCTGTCTTTCTGTTTGATGCAGTTAATATCAGAGAAGATCCAGAGTATGAAATCTTTGCAGGGACCCTTACTGAACCAGAGTTTAAGGAAGATTTGTCCCATGTACTTTTTCTCCAATATGCTCTGCCGTTTTCTCGTCAAGCCATCTTGGTAGCACAGGACAATGAAACTTTATTGAGTCTGATGAATGGATAGCCTCTGCAGACTGCCAATGCCATTACTCATAAGAAACCCCTGTTCTTATTTGGAGAAGCTATTGATAAGAGTTCTCAGCCGAGACCTCGTGTTGAGCAGAGACTCTTCCAGAGAAAGAATAAAATAATACTGTTGCCAGACATTGCCAGATGTCTCCCTCTAGCCCGCTATGCCCATGCAAGCCATCCTAGGAGGATGGACTGGGATATTACCCCTCTACAGCAAGCAAGGACAGGAAATATTTGTGTCAAGAAAGGACCAAATAACAGGGATATGTTCTATATCTCCTCTGAGCGTCATAGCTCCTTGCTCAGAGGATTGAAGCCTGGCTGCATCCCTCCAGAGAACTCCTCCTTGCTGCTACCGGTGAGGACGCCGATCTTTGCTAATGAATATGCAAAGGTTGAGGGCAGATACCCGGATCAGGACATCCGGTTGACAGGTCTGGTGAACCCAGACAACAAAAGATGGAACTGCATAACCAATTGGATATTGGTTCAGTTCGAAGACAAGCTCAAAGAGATTGAGCTATATCAGGCGGTATACGCTACCGTATATGGATTCCTCCCCAACCCTTATCTGTTTCTGGCCATGGCAGAGAGGTATAATTTTAGGACAGAAACATTTATGACACCCTGCGGGGAAATTGGACTAGCCCTTCATGAGATGAAATGCATCTCGTGCTTACCAATGGGAGATTTCCCCTACTAGGAATATGTTCCAACAAACGACGAGTTAGATCGACTTCGTCGAGAGAATACAGAGATGGTGGCCGTTTTTGAAGAACTACTGTGCCACTACAAAATTTGCTCCATGTACTATAAGAGTGGTTCTTCCGGCACTTGTTACTCATCAAAGTGGTTGCCCTATCTTTTCCTTAATCACATCATCGAGAAAAAGACTAAGGATCATGATACGTACAACCCGACCTTCTTCCAACCCCCTCAGCCACAGTGAAGTGATAAGATTGATGGAAGAAAACAAGAAAATGGACATCAAAGTTAATGACAAACTTCAATACCCTCCATTCAAGACCGGAGATTTTATCGAGAGTTTTATGAGAATGGGCTACTGGCCCATGTCAAAGGAAGCCCAGCTGGCGGGTTTCCTGACATATTAGCTCCGACGCTTCGTCGTACCTGGAGCAAGCGTCGTGGATCGCTTCCACCGCGGCGTGCTCTTTGCTGCTGTCCGGTTAGTCTTTCGCTACCGGATGGATCTGCTGTCGGCGATGACCTGTAGAGTGAACGCGGGTCTTCGTCTTTATGTTGAATCTATGCTCAAATGGAAAGGTGAGAAGGGGAACTTACTTCGGCTAGAGTTGCCTTACACCTATTTGTTCGGATGGTTACTTCTGCACCATCCGTCATTGATGAACCCTGACATGGGAGCAGTCGGCGGTAGCTATTTGCGGAGATTCTCCCGGAGTAAGTGGATATACACTAGTCTGAAAGATTACAGACGTACCTTGAACCTTGGAAAGGGGTGGAATTTTTACTGCGTTGCCCCTCCAACCGGCTATGAACATATGTCGACAAATCTAGTTGACCTTGGAAGGCAGCCGTTGGGTCGAGCATCATTTGATTGGCTGAGGACGATTAGGCCGTCGCACTTGGTGTATAGATTTGAAGATGAATGTTTCTTAGAACCATATCTGCCAAGCCGCTTTGCACGTCAATTCGACTACGACCAGTTCCACGTAGGCAATGCTATAACTTGCCTGCAAGAAAAGGGGTATCTGATTGATGGTGTCAGGGCCTGGGCTTATTACAACGCTCGAGACACAAGAACAGTGTTCTCGATGCCGACCAAGAGTGATCATGGCCCCCAGATGTTATACACATATTCGCTTTTTTACACAGCAGCGAATACATTCGTCGAGAACTTCAGCCTTGTAGATAGCTTCGCGACGGCGACGCGTTTGAAGAAGGGAGCAACTGTTATGCTAGCTCCAGGTAATGACGAGCAGCATGAGCCAGTGGATGATCCGTTGGAAGCCTCAAGAGAAGCTAACTTCCCTGAGGAGGTCAATGAACCACTGCGAGTTTCCTTGAAAGTGGTCAAATCTCCAACCAAGGAGAGAAAGAGAAGGATTAATGAACCTTCTTCTCCGGTTGCAAAGAAGAAACTTATCTTAGACCCATCAAAGAAGGTCACCACCAGGTCACAGTCTCGGCAACTGGCCGAGTCGACCCAAATAGAAGAAGCGACTATGCCGACCTCTCTTCCAAGGCAGGTCGATGTAGTAGATGAGGAGAGTCCAGAGAGACCTCTTCATAGAAAGAAACTGGCCTCCAGAAGAAGAAAGAGGGTGATCACCCCTCCGAGACAAATCTTGTCCTCAGTGGTGGCCAGTGCTGTAGCTGGAATAACCATGTCATCCCCTACACCTGCCCCCGAGCCTAGGCAGGAGACTCCTTCTCCAGAGCAGAGGTACGAGGTTGAGCAGAGGGATGAAGCTGAACAGAGGGGTGATGAAGCTGAGCAGAGGGATGAAGCTGGGCAGAGGGATGAAGCTGAGCAGAGGGATGATGAAGTTTTGCGATCTCCTTCTCTTGCGGTGGAAACTACCAAGCTTCCTGCTACACCAGGAACACTCCGTGAAGAAGAAGATCGTTTAATGATTGAAGCTCTCAATGATTGCGACTTCGGTCTTCAGGATAATGTCGATCAAGCCGCGGCCGCAACTGCCAGCGAGGAAGCTCCAGAGGATAGCATAAGTAATGAAGATACATCAACAGAAGATGTTAATGATACATTAAATTTCGAAGAGGGCACTGATGTCCATATGTCTCCCGAAGCCGTAGACGACACACCGAATCCTGAAGCGGATGTGGAGGTGTACGTGTCTCCGGAAAAGAATATGGATGTAGAAGTAGCACCTGTTGAAACTACTCCTACTGATCCAAAAGGTATTAAATGATTTCATCTACCTTCTTTTCATAGATTCAAATAGCTGACATCTACATTTTTATCCATGCAGAGCTTGAATCTTTCCCAGTTCCTCCCGTATGCACAGACATAGTGCCAATAACGGCTATTGCTAGTGGTAGCCGACATTTTTTGGGCGGTTCTGAGGCCGGAAGTAGTCAGGTAGTAATGTCTGAGGCTACTTCTGCTAGATTGAAACCCATGCCAACAAATGACAGACTTGTTGCTGAACCAAGTCATGGTAAGATTGCCTTTTACTTTTGATATTTTCCAATTGGTTGCTAATGACAACAACAATCAATAATAAGGTTCATTTGATTTTGCAGAAGAACATCTGGGAGGGGCAGCTAGCTCTACGATGGCTCCTCTGTCTAAAGAGCCCTCTACTCACAGGGAAGAAACTGAACGTCTATCTTTACTGACACCTGCTACTGCTTTGACGTCTGCGGGAGTAGCTGCTACTCCGGGTGCTCTGGCTACTAACCAATTTATCATCAGCTCTTTCAGCAACCTTTTCTTTAATTTTTTGAAACCCTTAGTAGATAGGGTGATAGAGAAAGAAGACGCTGGTTTCTCTACAGCCAGAGGTCCAACCTCCTATTTGATCAATGCCATCCGCAATCAAGGCGATGAAGCTCAAGCTGTTTTTCTTGAACATGTACTAGATGAGCTGGAGGCATCGGTTAAAATTTACAAAGAGCTGAATAGGGGAGAGATGGAGCTCTTGGTATAAACTGAATTTGAGAAGATGTCACAAGAAGTTGCAGTTGCAAAGGTTGATCTGCAAGTTCTTTTGGACACTTTCTCTACAAAATCTGCTGAGTATAATTCTAAAGTAGAAACAGTAGCATCCGTTGCTGACGAGAAGGAGAGGAAAGTTACTGAGCTGCAATCAGAATCTGCCCGTCTTAAAGAAGAGCTGAGACTTGTTCAGCTTGCTCTGGAGGGCGAGGCCACACAACACCAGGTTGCAGTTCAACAGCTGAATGCTCTGACCCTGGAGAGAGATGAGTATGTCGCAACTCATCAAGAGGAAATCTCTCGCAGAATAGTAACCATGCCATCTTTCGACGATAAGTCTGGGATGGAGGAAGCTAGGAAGCGGGTGATGGAATCTCGTGAGGAGCGGCTGCAATCTTTAAAGCAGCAGATGACCAGCTTAATGACTCCGTCGGCAGAATGAGAAAGACTTTTGTATCTTCAATCTTTTTGTGATATATAATGTTGTAATGTCTTTCAATTTTTGATCAATCAATAAAAGACATTTTCTTGGTGGCTCTATTATTTATTGCATATATCTTATTCAGATATAAATAATAGCGATAGAAAATATATTCAGAGGTGCAAGACATGATATATTTTTTGATTGTGGAAAATAATTATATTCGATTATATCTGCTCAGAGGTAATGTGGACATGGCAGAATATAATTTCTTGAATATTATTATTTTAGTAGACAACCTAAACAAAGATGATAAGTTGCTGATATGAACGAAATAGATAATTCGTCGAAATGTTTGAACGAAATGAATGAACGAAATGAATCGTCGGGATGAACGGATGGACCGTCAGATGGATAGAATGAACGGGCGAACCGTCAGATGAATGAACAGGTGAACTGTCAGATGGATGTGATGAACGGATGAACCGTCAGATGAATATGAAGAACGGGTAAACCGTCGGATGTATGTGATGAACGGGTGAACCATCAGATGAATATGATGAACGGGTGAACCGTCGGATGAATTAAATGAACGGGTGAACCATCAGATGAATTTAATGAATGGGTGAACCGTCGGATGAATAGAATAAACGGGTGAACCGTCGGATGAATGTGATGAACGGGTGAACCGTCGAATGATGAATTTAATAAATGGACGAACCGTCGGATGAATATGATGAACGGGTGAACCGTTGAATGATGAATTTAATGAACGGACGAACCGTCAGATGGATATGATGAACGGATGAACCGTCAGATGATGAATTTAATGAACGGACGAACCGTCAGATAGATATGATGAACGGGTGAACCGTCAGATGCATGTGTCGCTTCGTTGTCGTACGAATTTTTGTCTATAAATAGAACAGAAAATCGGATGGGATGGTCACTTTCAATTTTCAACATAAAGATGTCGTCTAGAGATGCATCCAAGAAGGCTGAGATTGCCTCGAAGGTTGAAGTGAGTACTGAGGAACATCCAGTCGATCCCAACCAGCCAAAGCAGATAGCAGCGGGTGAAGGTTCATCTACATCCAAGCCGCCAAAGGACATCTTGGACTTCCTTCTTGAACCAGGGAAGACTGAAGAAGAAAAGACCATGAGGATGGCTGCTTGCAAGTTCTTGGTGGGTTCCAGCAAGAATGTTCTCGACTCTTTTGCTGATCATGTCTTCGATAAGGACGGCAGTGGCCTGCGTCCCAATTTTGAGAAGGATGATAATGACCTTCCTTGATATTATGTACTATCATTCATGATGAAATAAAATTAAATTTTATTTATGAACTTGTCTGATCATTACAAGCAATGTCTTTTATATTTATACATAATACTTTTTAAGGAACTTGTCATTGATAGGCATCATTGTAACTCGTCCATCCAGCTCTGTGAGTTGATAGGCTCCATTTGAGAAGACTTTGCTCAAGATATATGGCCCTTCCCACTTTGCATCGAACTTGCCTTTATTCGAGTGAGTCATAGTCATAGGACGTCTGACAGTTAGAACAAGCTCTCCTTTCTGAAAGGCTCTGACTTAACTTTGCGGTTGAAAGTCTTTGAGATGCGGGCTTGGTGTAACTCAATATGCTGTTGAGCCATTAACCGCTTCTCATCGAGCGCCTCCAATTCTTGCAGTCGGAGAAGATCGTTGTTCTCTGTAGTGAGCTCGTTGGCGATAGCAATCTTCAAAGACGGAATCAGAAGTTCCAGGGGTAGAACTGTTCACAGCCGTACACCAAAGAGAAGGGTGTACAGCCAGTAGGGTTGCGGACCGTAGTACGATAGGCCCAAAGACATTCTCCAAGCTTTTTACTCCAGTTTCGTTTGTTAGTGGACACAAACTTTTTGAGGAGCTTGATGATAGTCTTGTTGAAAGCTTCGACCAAGCCATTAGCAGCATGATTGTAAGCTGTCGAAGCGACATTGTCAATCCGATGGTCATCACAGAATCTTGTGAACTTTTGGCTAATGAATTGAGGTCCGTTGTCGTGGATGATTCTTCGAGGTACACCAAATCGATAGATGACATGGTGTTTAACAAAGTTGATGACACTGCTGGTCTTGACTTCAGCCAATGGTATAGCTTTGGCCCATTTGGAGTAGTCGGTTATTGCCAGTATGAACCGATGTCCCCTAGAAGAAGGAGGATTGATAGGATCTATGATGTCCATGCCCCAAGCTTCGAAAGGCCATGAAGCAGCAGTCGGATGAAGGAATTTCAATGGTTGATGAATGAAATCTGCGTGTATTTGACAAGCTCGACATTTCCTTACATATTCGATGACATCAGATACTATAGAGGGCCAGTAGTAACCCATGCGTCGGATACGATCCTGTAGTTTAGGACCGGGTTGATGTGCTCCACAGACACCGTCGTGAGCTTCACGCGATACTTGCTTTGCTTCATCACCAGTAAGATAGCGCAATAGTAAGCCGTCGTAAGTCCGCCGGTAGAGAGTTTTGGTGGTCTGATTATAATAGAATCGCAGAGACCGTCGATGAATACTCGTAGCTTCCTTGGGATCTTCAGGGAGTATGTCATGAACTACGAAGTCGATGAAGGGAGTTCTCCAATCTTTACTGATAACATTGGCTTCAGTAAAATTACTGAACTCAATATTACGATTGTTTTCGATGCAGAACAATTCCCGATTAGAGATAACCACCACCTGCTGTATTTTAATAGGGATGGCTAAGACTGCTGCAAGATTGGCCAAAGCGTCGGCTTCAGTGTTGCAAGCTCGTCGGCTTCAGTAATGATGTAGCCATGTTGATTGTCGCTTCAAAGTAAGATACTAGATCTTGATGGCGAACTTCATAGGTTCCTCTAACCTGATTAACAACCAGCTTGGAGTCACCATAGACTTCAAGATACTCGACATCCAGTTGTTTAGCTAGCTGAAGGCCAATGAGTAGAGCATTGTATTCTGCTATATTGTTGGAGCAAGGCTCATCTAAGGAGTATGCTCTTTGAATAGCTGATCCGTCTGGGAAACAAGAACAACTCCAACTCCTGCGACAATGGCACCATTGGGTCCAATCCTGGATGCTCCGTCAAAGAATAGACGCCAAGTAGGAAATTCTTCGGAGATTGTATTAGATTCCAATGTCTCGTCTGGAATTTCATCATAGAGTTTAGATGTCTCTGGAACAGGATGTGCTGCTAAGAAATCCGCCAGTGCTTGTCCTTTGACAGACTTTTGATGAACATATACCATGTCATATTGGGCTAGCAGAATGGCCCATGTAGCCAGCCGAGAATTGAGTGTGCTAGGCTTCTTCATCAGTACCCGAAGAGGATTAACTCGGGATATGACATGAATAGTTTGGCCAATGATGTAATGCTGAGTCTTTTGAACAGCAAACATAAGAGCTAGGCATTCTTTTTCGACCGGACTATAACGGTGTTCGGCACCAATCATAGTACGACTGAGGTAATAGATAGCTTGTTCATGGCCTTCCTTGTTCTTTTGGGCAAGTAAAGCACCCAATGAATGGTCCATAGCACGGACGTACATTAAGAATGGTATGCCAGAGATTGGTGGCACCAAGACTGGTGGGTTCATGAGATATCGCTTTATGTCGTCGAATGCTCGTTGACATTCTTCAGTCCAAACGAAAGATACACCCTTCTTCATTAGTTGAGTAAATGGTCTGCAGCGTCCAGACAGATTCGAAATGAACCTCCTGATATATGCAAGTCGACCTTGGAATCCTCGTAGCTCTTTTAGGTTGCGTGGAGGACGCATCTCTTGAATGGCTTTGATCTTCTCGGGATCCACGTGTATACCCTTAGAGGTAATGACGAAGCTGAGAAATTTGCCACTAGAGACACCCAAGAATGACTTGGTGGGATTCATTTTGAGTTGATGTTGGCGCATCAGATTGAAGATAGTTCTCAAGTCTTGGATGTGATCTTCCTTTAGACGACTTTTGACAGCAATATCGTCGATATAGCATTCGACAGTCTTGCGCAGATGATCTCGAAAGATGGTACTCATGGCTCGTTGATATGTTGCACCAGCATTCTTGAGACCAAATGGCATTACAGTATAGCAGTAGACTTCGCGAGGAGTGTGGAAAGAAGTATGTTTTTTATCTTCAGGATGCATCCGAATCTAATTATATCCGGGGAATCCATCCATAAAAGATATTCTTTCGAACCCACAGGTGTTGTCAATCATGACATCCATGATAGGGAGAGAAAATTCATCTTTTGGACATGCTTCATTAAGATCCCAAAAGTCGATGCAGACTCGAACTTTTTCTGGTTTTCTTTAGAACTGGGACGACATTGGCTACCCAATCAGGATGCTGCTCTTCTCGGATAAAGCCACAAGCGATGAGATTCTTGACTTCATCGTCGATTGCGTCCATCATTTCTGGCTTGAAGCGCCGTTGTTGCTGTTTGACCGGTTTTGTATTTGGCAGGATGTTCAATTTGTGAGTAGCAACTTTGGAATCTAGACCTGGCATATCTTCATAGCTCCAGGCAAAGACGTCAATGTATTCTTGAATAAGAAGAATTAATTCTTGCTTATCTGCCTCTGAAAGATTTTTGCTGATGAATATTGGACGAGGTGATCCGCTCTCTCCTACATCAATCTGAACTAATTGATCTTCGGTAGGAGGTTCTCTTTGTTCGAATCGAAGTTTCCATTGGGTATCCATTCGTTGAGCCCAAGGATCTGTTTCGGGATTTTCTTCAACATCCTCGTCATAGCCTTCTGGAAGTTCGACGGAAACCATGTTAGAAGATACAGTCAATCGATGAACTTGACCGATGCTAGTGTCAGAATCCCATGATCTGGAATCAGAAGAGTTAGAGCGCTCCTCGCTATCGGATTCAGAGGCTGCTGGGGATAATACCGGAGGAGAAGAGTATCCGAGACCTCTTTTGGTCCTGCTATAATACATCTCTGACTTTTCTTTCGGAACAGCCGTACAGATAGGAATTCTTCGACCTTTACCGTAGTTGAGGCCACTCTTGAAGTCATAACCCATCTTTCGGATGATGTCTTTTGATTGTTGACTGTAACGAAGAAGTTGAAGATGCCCCGTATCGTTACTTTTGCTATCATCCGTATAACTGAATTGTTGTTCCGGTCTTTTACTAAAAAGTATTGGACTCTCGCCTTTCTTTCGAGCGGGAACAATACGATATGAATCACTGGGATGTTCGAGTAAGACTTCTGTTTCAAGAGATTGCACAACTCCCATTGTAAATGATTGAAAGCTATCTAACATATCCAAATAGCACTTAGCATGATAAATGACATCAGTATACTGGAAAGTAGATACTTTTTCATTGATTTGTACATCTGTATTTACAGTAGGACCTTTAGCCTTAGCAGTCTTGGTCAGATTGATTACAAGAGGGGGAGAAGAAGAACGTGGAGGAAGATTGGCCTTGTTACGAAGGAGGTCAATAACAAGCGGCTCAGAGGAGGTGAGCTCCCTTTTATCCTTGTTATGAGATAAATCTATAACAAGGGGCTCAGAAGAGGTGAGCTGCCTTTTTTTCCTTGTTACGACGTAGATCGATAACAAGTGGCTCAAATGAGGTGAGCTCCCTTTGATCCTGACCATCATCGGTTGGTTGCTTCTGAACTGGCAAGTGAATAGCCAGTGGTTTGGAAGATTGAGGACGAGAAACATGCCCTTTGACAGGTATGATGAGAGTGTCATTGGACACTGCTTCTTGGTCTTCTTCAGCGTCAAAAGATAGGACGACCTTCATGAATTCATCCTTGTACATACGAGCATCGTTGCAGTATGCTTCGACGCCTTTGAAAGGATAGAGATCAGCAACCTCCTTTTGAACCTCTCCATTGTCATCGACATATTTGAAACATTGATGGAGAGTCGAAGGAACAATGTTATGTTCATGCTGGAATGGTCTCCCCAACAAAGTATTGTAAGAACAACCATGATTGTCAATGATGTAGAAGGTCACCTTTGTGCGAAGATTGCCTATTTGGAGTTTTAGACGAATCTTGTCCAGAGGCTCACTCCTTCCCTGATTGAATCCAAGGATAGTGGTGATTGTACTGGAAAGACTATGCACTGGGATCTTCAGTGCATCTAACATTGTCTTCGGCATGATGCTGAGAGCAGACCCTGGATCTATCAGAATACGATCGACTTTCATCGAGTCGATATATCATGTATAGTATAGAGGACGGTCGTGCCTTTTATCTTCCATCAATATGTCATCCTGTATGAAAGTTATATTTGGAATTAACTCCAACACACTATGACAATGAAGGCAAGAGACTGGTTCTGCTTTCGGCTTCTTTAGAAGGACTAGACAAGTTTTTGCCTGCATGAGAGCTTCACTTAGAGTTTTTTGAATCTCTTTGGAGAGGCGCAAGAGCTCAAAAATTGACAGCCGGGCCAGTGTATTGGCTAGTTGAGCCAAGATATCAAAGTTGTAAGGCTTCTCAAGTCCTGAAGGAGATGACTTCTTCAAAGGTTTATCGAAACGGACTTGTTGTTTGCCTTTGTCAGCAACTGTCGGCTTGGAAGGAGTAGACTCTACAACTGGTGAGGATGCAGTAGGAATATCCTCAGTGGAAGCAGGTTGCACTAGAGCAGGCTCAGAAGAAGAAGCAAGATTCTGAGCTTCGGGATAATCCTTTAGATAGGCTTTCCCTGATCTGGTGCCCAACAGGATTTTTTCATCAATTATGGGGTCAAAAGATACCATATTGCAGATCTTTGTCTTGCCCTTGGAGCGATCTTTCTTTTTGGAAGAAGAAGAGGGAACTTCGAACTCCGAAGCAAGATCCGGATGAATCCACATAATCTCGCCATTGTCAAGAGACAAGGGGACAAGACCTTCACTTCGTGGAGGAGGAAAATTCTCGATCTCAAGAGTAGCTTTGGGGATAGGGATGATACCGTGCTGTACCATCTGCGGCGGGAAGTCACCGAACTGAACTGAGACCATGTTTGCGGTAACAGTCTTCTCATCTTGCTGCAGAGTGACAACACCAGCATTGACCAGCTCTTGAATTTTGCCTTTGAGCATATAACATGCTCGAGTGGGATGCCCAATGAACCTGTGATAGACACAGTACTTAGGATGATCAGTCTTACCGACCTCATCAGGCTTCTTCGAATCCGGGAGTTGGAGCTTATTGCTTTTGATCAAGCAATCAAAGATGCTCACAGTGTCATTCTCATCAAAGGAGTACTCTACTTTTGGACGAGGTTCCCTCGGTGGAGGTGCTGAAGGAGTAGAAGCAGACGTAGGTGGAGCTACGTTGACCGCCAAAGATTCTTTGTTCTTCAGGTTGATATTTAAAGTTTCTTTTCTCTTGCGGTTGTTATGGCGATTACCACCACCCGATGTCTGGTGTTCATCCCGGTCGGGGTTAGACATTTGTACCCCTAGCTGCTTGAACTTGTCAGTACTAACTTCAGCTGCTTTAGCATTGACAATGAAGGATGGCCAATCTTGGAACTGAATTGACCCCGTCCACATGCTGATGATAGGCAAAAGATTTGCCTTGCAGGTGTCTATGGTGACAGCGGCCGGAGTTCCAGGAGGCATTTTTAAGGCTTCTCGGCGGAACCTTTCAATAAAACTCTCAGCGGTTTCATTATGCCTTTGTTTGCTTTTATTGAGGGCTGACATAGTCATGTCGTTGATTCCCTCATAGAATCATTCCAAGAAGATTTGTTTCAGACCTGAGAAGGAGGTGATACAACCATCGGGCAAACTTCTGTACTAATTATATGCCACACCGGCTAAACAACCGACGAATACTCTGGTAAGAAGAGCGTCATTTGGCTGAAGTTGGACAGTCATTATCTCAAAGTGGTTAATGAACTGACTAGGAGAAGTGCTGCCATCAAACAACGAGATTGAGGATTTTATACTTTGGAGGAAATGGAACTTTCTTCCATTCAACTGGATAGGGTTGTTTGATCCCCAACCTCTGCAAGTTGTCCTTCTCTTTGAAGGCTTCAAACTGAGTACGCAGGAGTTTGACAGCTTCATTGGCATCCTCCACTGATATAGAAGGAGCAGGCTGAATCAGAGTGGTAGGGGGAGGAACAGCGTGGTAAGCACTACCCCCAGCACCTGACTGACTGGGAGTGGGTTGAATCTGTACAGGAGGTAGTTGAGGAGATGCTACCCCCAATCCTGTATTGACAGGCACCGACGATGCTATAATTTCAGGATTTGCACCTGGTACGGTCGGTGGTACTGTATGCTGGGCCACAATGATAGAATATATACTTGCAACCATTTCGGCCATGGTCTTCAGCTTGTCTTCTAGTGCAGCTATCCGCTGTTCTTGACTTGCTAAACTGGAAGCATCTGGGTCTTCAGTGACAACATAAGCTGTCACTTCTCTAGGTACAGTGGAGGACACTGTCTGTTCCGAACTTTTACTGTATGCATCGTAGTCGGAAAAAGAATCATCTCCTGAGTGAGAAAGAGGAAGATGCTCGGAAGGATCTTGAAGATTCCTTTGACCGATTGTATCTCGGCTTCGGGATCGGGTATGTTGGAATACTCCATTAGAAGATTCTTGGAGTAGATCCAAATACCGCTGACTTGGCTTGCGAGGCTTGCCGTGCTTGGAGTACTTCCTACCCACATTGTCCCGAGAAGTCATGTTGATAGAAGCGTATAGAACTTCGTCTTCATCTTCTGACATAGGTTCAGAGATTGTAAAGTTCAGACGATCGAAGACAGATCGTCTTGTTGTCTGACAACAACACTTGATGACAACTTTGTGATTACAATGGTGTCCAAGTGGTTGCACTGGAGGTGTTGAGATGTTGTCCCATTTTTTGCTTGAGGTGTTCTCGGAGACCGGGAACAATGACGGGATGAGAAGAAGTTCGAGGGATATGTTCTTGGACAACATTCGAAACATGGTTCCGGTTCTTCAAATATTTTATCCCTTGAGTGTACAGGAAAGTACTCACTTCATTAGCATAGGTGTCCAGATTTTTGATCCTGGAAGTTTGTCTCTGATGCTGGTTGGTCTTTGGCATTGGCTGTTTGCGTTTTGCCGAAGTTGGTCTATTGAGATAAGTTCTTAGATCAACAAACTCACCCCCAGGGGTTTCTGTCTGAGACACCAATAATTTTCCCTATTTTGAACGGGATATCTTGAGAGTTGTAAGATCTTGGAATTCTGCTACTGGAGTAGGCAGAATATCTCTTTGATCAGTACACTTCCCTTTGGCAAGGAGGGAAGAAGAACTCTTGTTGGAGAGAGTCCTAGTACTGATTGGTGCCGGAGCACGTTCAGATTGATCTTCTACGGTAAAAATCGAGGAAGACTGAGAAAAGACCAAAGGGCCTTTTCCTTTTTTTTGTGAAGAAGGGTTAGCTAAAAAGCGTTTCCCTCTGTTGTCTTCCAAGTCATGGGACGAGAAAGTTTGAGAAAAGACCAACGGCCCTTTTTCTTTGTTCTGAGGTGGAGGAGGAATAGTCAAAAGACTACCCCCAGTGGATTGCGCTGGAGCAATAGGGTGCTTGAGAAGAGGAGCAGAGGTTTTTCTCTTGTTGTGAGAAGAAGAGAGATTAGCCAAAGGGCTGTCTCTTTTAGACTGTGCTGGCGCAGCTTGCGCAGGGACTGAAGTGGCTATTGGCGCACTAGCAGGTTGCGCATGAGTAACTTTGGCAGAAGGTCTTCTGGCCACAGTGTCAACAGCTTGCGCAGCAGGAATCTTAATGTCAGAGTGCTTGAGTTGCACTCTGGTTGCTGGAGTGGTGGATTGCGCATGCAGATTTGCAGCCAACTGCGCCAAGGGAAGAGGAGTCTTGCACTTTGACAGAGCAGCATAAGAAGTAGGTTGTGCACTGGCCAGGGGAGCAGCATACTGCGCATGGGCAGTAGCAGTAGACTGCGCAACAGAGGCAGCAGTCTTGGGAACAGAGGCAGTAGACTGCGCAGCAGGCTGAGCAGCAGAGGCAAACTGCACAACAGTCTTGGGGTCCCACACTGGGTGAACTTTGCTCGTGGTAGAAGTTGTTACAGTGCGAGGGGTGGTCCTGGAGTTGATCATCGCCTCGTAGGCCGTCTGGTTGACCTTTACAACCAGCGTCTTCTGCGTCTTTCCGATAGACGCAACGTCACATTGAGTTGTCACTTCCTCGTCGGAGGAGAAAGTCGTCCCCAGCAGAGTCGCCATTTTGTTTGCAAAAACAAAAGTTGATCTTTATTTCACAAACTTTGTAAGAAGATTACAAAAATTCTGGGAAAGTATAACTATAGGAATCTGATCTGAATGACGATCGCTTTATCCCTTGGACGATGTGAACTTTGAAGACGGTAGCCTCTGAAGTTGAAGGTGGTAGCCTCTGAAGAATGCAGCATCACTTTAGCAAGAACTCCTGATCTCTGGTGATGATTCTGATCTCTCTGTGTGTGTGTGATAATGAAGGCTTAAAACTCTATTTATAGAGTTCTAGAAATAACTAACTTTTAGTTATTCTGAGTTGCGCAGGATGGATTGCGCAGACTTTGGATTACGCAAACAATGAACTGCGCAGACAGTTACTCGATCGTGGACCATATGTATGTGACGCGTGGCATTGTTTGATTAAAATGCGCTTGATCGTGTACAGACGGTTGCCACATGGTGAGTAATTAATGGCATGAAGGCCACGGGTATATTATCAGTTTTCTTGATGGAGTATGCCACCTGAATTGTGCTGGCTTCATATTGTACTGGATGGACTGCGCTGCAAAGAGTCTGGCCGATTGCGCTGCATGTACAGCTATCCTCGAGCATTGTACTGCACGATAAACGAATATTTTCCTCGTTCTCTGTGCTGTCAATTGTTAGAAGATCTGATTCTCTGTCAGGTAATGATGACGAGCCCACGTCAGCTTGCGCACTTGGATGAGTGCGCAGTTCAGCCTGCGCAATCGAGATGGTGCGCAATCTGACTCCTGCGCAGTTCACTTGAAGGATGCACAATTTGATTTTTATGACTTCTTTGATGGGTGCAACTTGATTTTTAGGACCTACACAAATCTTGACAGTTTAGATTTTATATCAACTACAGGTTCATGAAATATAAATATTTTACCTGTCGGTTTGGTGTTCCTATGTTCATATAAATATAAAAATTTATGCTTGATAGTTGGGGGTTGCTTTGAGTATGAGTTTTAACAACATTGAGATTACTATAAGAAGTTCCGTAGAATAACTTAAGTGCATGTTGTTATAATGTATACATGAGTTTCAACTAGCATACCTTGTAATCATTTTTAAAGTTAATCATGGTTAAATTTCAATAAGATAATTAGGGTTTGCTTAATTATAATCAACTTGTAAAATTATTTCATAACAGGAGGACATTCAGCTCCATCTAGTACCCTTGATTTCCCGGAGCAAGGCAAGTACTTTTCTACGGTCTTGTACATTTACTGTAATGCCTGTGGTTCGTATTACGTATTTTTGGAATACGTGTACGTATTTTATCTTATATTGCATGATTCCTTGCTTAGCTTCCTTCTTGGCTTGGTTTATTTCATGGGTTGGTTCGGCTTGGCTTGGTTTTGCCTTGGTTTATTATGAACCAAGGGTGAACCCCTACCTACCACCACCTTTAGTATTTATTATCCATTCTTCCTTCTCTCTCTTCATTACTCTTCTTCTTTCCCCCATTAACTTCTTTACCTACCAGAGAGAGAGGGGTCTAGGCAAGTGCAACTTGCTTCATGGAGGAACTCCAATTTTATTGCTTCATTCTCTTCCTTACAGCATTTTAACTTGCTTTAGTACTTGGCATTTTACTTTCCATGGCCTGATTCTTGTAGATCTAAGTTTATTCTATTTTCGAAAATCTTGGGTTTTGATCTATTTAATCTTGCTATTTCTAAGTTTTGATGGTTCCATGTTGTAGAGAATTTCGTTATGCCCCATTTTGACCTATGGAAGTTCGAATTTGGACTCTGGATGAAGGTTTTATGGAGCTTGAGAACTTGGCTCTCATGGTGTTCTTCTTCTCGAAATTTTGGAGAAGATGAACTGTGCTTGACTTGACCGCATGAATATTTTATGCGGCAAGTGTTCTCCCAGCCGCATGCTTTATTCAGCCGCATGAGATCCTGAACCATCTAGCTGCATGCGCCCCCTTGCCTATGCAGCCGCATGTGTGCCCGCCATATTCAGCCGCACGAGTACGAATTCCCGGCGAGCCGTATGGACCTACTTTTCAGCCCGCCGCATGAGGCCCTTGCGTTCTAGCCGCATAAGCCTACCTTCTTCTTGGCCGCATAGACCAAGTCTCTTCTAGCCGCATGGACCTTTGCTCTGCGAGCCGCATGAGCCCGGGCCCATTCTAGCTGCATGGATTCCTCCCCTGCGAGCCGCATAACACCTATTTCCTCCTGACCGCATGCGCCCTTGATTGAACATAGCCGCATGGGCTGTTCCCGCTCTCAGCCGCATGAGCTGCTCCCGCATGGATTCCTTCCTTGGCCGCATGTGCCCGAGCCGCATGGCTTTTCCATAGACTGTATTCTATATTTTATTATTTGATTTTACTGATAATTCATGTCTTGTAACCTCAGCATAACTTGGGTTTCCTGATTGAATGCTTGCACTATGATGCCCTGTACATGTACCTAAACACGATAGTGACCCGTCGTGGTGCACTCCTGACAAGTAAACATGACATGACCTGATAGTGGCCCGTCGTGGTGCACTCTTGACCAGTAAACTTGACATGATAACCTGACATGATACACCTTGATAAGCTGTTACGACGGCTACCTGACATGACATGACCTGTATAAGTAACCTAGACACCGTGGGCGATTGTGCTTGTACAAATAATCCAGTCCTGTCTTGCATCATGTCTAGGAGGGGACTCCTGAGTACCACGGTCAGGAGTACCTACTAAAATGGACTAAGGCTAATAACTAGATTAATACATTAGTCATAAAGAGATCTCCCAGCTACAGGCAATCTCGTTACCTGGGTGCGCCTGGGATCTGTAGCCTGCCGTCGAGTAGGGCACATTTCCAGCACACTGTCATGTGTTGCACCCTTCAAACTACCTAAGGGTATATGCGTTTCCTGAACGATGTATCCACCTGAATTCAACCCCTAATTTTTTGACATGGGTAACCTAGATGGTCTACAGGGCTTGTGGCTGTGGAATAATCTCACTGCATCTTGCTAGTAACTAGGCCTGTGATAACCCTAGTTAGTTAAAGTATCAAGCCGTACTTATTGCTTGGCCGAGATTATTGGATGGGGAATTATGTCAGGCCCCGCTCCCGTAGGAGCGATCATCCTCGCTAAGGCGTGATGCCGCACGAGCCTAGATTGCGCTCGTGCAATGCGGGTTCCATAACGGCCGATTCCAGCGGCTGCGACGGGGTCGTCGCACAGAAGTCCCGAGCAGAGACATTGAATAATAGCAGCAGAAATTTAGAACAAACACAAGTTATTCAAAATAAGCTCTTTATTGATATTGAAACATAGATTATAATGGGGTGCAAGGCCAATATTACAAGTCTCTCAAGCTCACTCATCTCACATTACAAGTCACTCAGCTCTCTCTTCTCTCAACAACAAGTCTTGAGCCGGCGGAAGCTTCGGAAGGCAACGTCCATACATTATGTCCCGTGTAATTTTTTACTCCATGCGGCCGCACGCTTCGAATCGCCAAGGAACTCCGTGCCACGAGCTTCTACCTGTGCCTGCACATGAAACTACTATGTGGGTGTCAGTACTCAACTGTACTGGTGGAATGAGCTCCTCGTCCACCCATACAAATCCGACACGTTTGATTGACTTTTGTGCAACATAGACCCTTTAGATTGTCTTTCTACTCTTGCCTTAGATTTGTTTAGGACCGACGCCTTGGCCTATTTTGTGTCTCTAGACCATCCCATGCTTGCACGACAACGTTAACTCATACCTTACCTCAAGACCCTTCTCGTGCCAACAACGTTAACCTATCGAGTCGTGTTTGCCTTACGGCCTAAATCAGAGACGCAACTACGCGATAGGCTCCTTTTCCACGTGACCGTACTATAAAACCCTTGCTGAGGCCATGCCTCGCAACTCGATGAGACTCGATCATATCGCCGCCTCGCGGCCCTTTGCTACCAAATCATCAACTGACCCATCCAACTTTGTGAACTAAGTGTCACTCGACCAAGTTTGCCTTGCGGCATCTCCTGACTTAAACTCATGACAACTCAAACCATAACTATACAACTTATATGCCGACAACATAGGACTCGACGCCACATCTCGTGCCAAAGCACGGTGTCTTCGTTGCAGCCAAATCTTAGGCCCAAACATTGTCTTCTAACTGTACACACCTTCAACTCAACTCAATCCAAAGGCATATACGCGGATCGCCGCCCATGCCAACTCATCTATATGAGGTCACTAGCATGACAAGCTATAATGGACACATAGCTTGCGGTTGGCCGGGACCCTTCCAGCGCAAGGTAGCTAGTCCCCTGGAAGCCCCGACTAACCCGGTGCTATCGAGTCAGCACAGCTATCACCGTGTTTCCTTAGGCCGCATCGGTCCCATGGCGCCACAGGTTGCCGTACGGGGAAACTCTACCTTGTCGACAAGTTGTCCAATGACCATGCAAGACCCTTCACTCAAACTGACGTCTCTCACAGTCATTGTACTTTCAGTGTTATCATCTCTTTCAAAACCAATATCAAACCTTCTATCATTTGAGACCCCTCGACGACCCACGGTCGCGAGCGTTCTTTCTATCATTTGAGACCCCTCGACGACCCACGGTCTCTTGCATTCTTTCTATGTTACCGTATCATTTCTTTCAACTCAATGCCTATTCGATAGTCCTTTCTTCAAAACTCACTCAATCAACCGTGGTTCATGCCTTAAACACTAAGTCTGTGCACCATGCCTCAAATCGACTCGTGTTCTATGCAACGCTATCGCCCAAGTCATACTTTATATGACTGGTCTTGGGATCGTGGGACTATTTAACCTAACAGCCGCAGAATGAGCGGGACAGCACTTGGAATGACTTAGGTCGACCGACATAACTTTGCCTAACTTGTTCAAGCCTACAACTTAACGAGCAAATGCCGCGTCAAGACTTACCTCGATGGAACGTGACGCACACGCGTTCAACTTTGAACGACCAAGTCATTTGGGTGCCTAAACTTATGGCACAAGCTATGTGACGCCACTTAACTCATGGGGCAAGCCAAGGCTATGCCAAGCCTTGGACGACAGGACCGTGCATGCTTTATGAAGCATTCATGCGGGCGACGCCTATGACTTAGGCTATGTTCATAACTTTGCCGACTCAACCAACTTTCCTTCTCCCAAGCCACGGGACGAAGGATCGAGTGTCATTTTCAAAGCACGCCGTGCACCAACTCTAAGCCGACCGTTGGACCATTCCATATTCTATCTCAATTTGACCCGTCAGGATTACTCCCTTTAGCTATGTGGATTCATCTCTTTTATTATTTAGCCTACTTGTGTAAGTTGAAAACATGCAATTTATTATGTGAAGGCTAAGATGAGGCAAGTTCACCGAAACTATCCCACCTGAGCGAGCGGTCGTCTCGACCGAGCGATGTCTCTGAGCAGCCGTTGTAAGGCTAAGTTCGAACGTTGTCGACGTTTTGATTCCTCCGATTGACTGAGCGGGACGGGGCACTACATCATACACCACTCAGAAAAAGTTTCGTCCTCGAAACTAACTGAGTACACTTATCATATTGACTTATCACTCGAACGTTCAATGACTCTGGCACACAATTCTCCTATGCCTTACTCAAATCCGAGCCACGCTCGTGCCACCCTCAATCCTTTCTTCAAAACTTACGATCTCAAAATCCTCGATACTTCACCGTTCCTCAAATCTTACTTGAATTCAACGTATCACTTAGTATGGATCGTGCACGTATCTTAGGCGTCCCTAAAATACATGTATTTCAACCAAGCCTCGTGATAGCGAATCCCGCCATCACCACTCGAGTAGGATCGTGCACGCATTCAAGCGTCCTTGACATACGTGCATGTCAACCGAGCCTCATGAGTGGTGCCTTCACCATTCCTATCGCTCCGTACCGGAACGTCTGCCTAACCGCTTGGCTATGTCTTTCCGCCAGTATTGGAATCATAGTTCCCAAACAACAATATCAACACTGACCCCATCCTAAGGTCAAACCAAGTTGATAGTACGAGGTTTTCTACCGAAGCTCGCATCACTCCGATTTCTAAACATCGAGCATCGATTTCCTACGCACATCCCAATATTTCGTCGTACAGGGTCCGAGTCGTTCGGCAAAGCCATCCTACTGACGTATAGATATAGCTCGTCCATCAAGCCATTTCGCATAGTCTATTTCTTCGAACTAATACGCCTATCAATCCTTCTCGAATCAAGCACGCTATGACACAAATTGTCACTAACCAAAATTTCATATTTCATATTCTCTAAATCATCTATTCCAATTCACGTAATCGATCACAAGGTCGTCTGACTTTAACAATACGTTGTGCCCCGATCTCACGCGAGTCAGATTATCCACGGTGGGCATGAATCACCATACATGCTCCTGCGGGATAATTATCCTCATCGGGACGTAACTCTTATTTTGCGTATAGACTAATTCATTCTCGATGCGCGGATTGGACCTACTCAATCCTCAAGTTTCTTTCATTCATCAGTCGCAAGTCCAAACATTCTCAAATTTTCCTTCGCATCAAGCCAACAAGTTGAGACAATTCAAGTTGTCGTGTCCTGATTTTCCGAGTTCGATCATTCCCGCGACATGAATCACCATGTCAACGCTCACGCAGAACGATCGCCCCAAATCCGACGCAACGCATGTGCGAGGCTAGAGTTGCGCTCGCGCAAGATAAGATCGTCGACGTTGTGGCTATCCGCGTAACCATCAAGACACAATCATTTTCATCCAACAATCATCTCAATCAAAATCCAAAGCATAGCATCCAATCGAATAATAACACTTGTACGGCCGTCTTTCACCGAGTTAGAGTACCTCCGAGTTATCGCATAGCAATCTTTGATACGCCTCAATACCATCAACGATATGCGTAACCTGACGATCTTCCTTTGCAACCAAATTTTGAGTCGTGCAAATGATGCTATCGTCCGACAGGATAATCTCCTCGACATTCAAGTTTAAGTTCAATCATTATCCCTCGAATCATTCACAACATCGATTTTCCTCAAACCAAATTCACGTATCGTTCATCCGTTTATCTTAAGTCATCGACCAACGTATTTCCTCAATTCGCATCATTCCTTTATCAATCGATCGACATTCCTGAGGCTATCGCATACACCACTCAGGGATGAAGTCATTCAACAAATCCTCAACTTATCATTCTAATCAAAATCGACTTTTTCAAATTTTTCGTTCGAACCATTCCTTTAAATTCCAAGCACACTCGTCTATATCGCATCGACAATATCGCCGTTTGATAGCACCCCTATCGATAATCGACTCACTTTACTCAATCGAGTTCAACTCATTCTCGTCCGACACAATTTGAATCCCGCACTCGACTTTTCTAAGGTCGACGCAACTTTGGTCTATATGCCCAGCCCGACTTAGCCAACCGTGCTTACGCAAACCATCTTTTTGTTTGTATCAAAAACTGTTCTCCTATGTTTTGCAAAATAGTTAGACTAATTGTATGGACATCCCGTGGGACATTTGAGAGAGAGCGCACCAACGATATCAATATGCGGAAGCAACATTCAGAGTTCGCAGAAACAACGAGTTAAAGAATTCAATCGATAGTCCAATGACGTAAAGCCGTGCTCTGATACCATTATGCCAGGCCCCGCTTCCGTAGGAGCGATCGTCCTCGCTAAGGCGTGATGTCGCACGAGCCTAGATTGTGCTCGTGCAAGGCGAGTTCCATAACGGCCGATTCCAGCAGCTGCGACGGGGTCGTCGCACAGAAGTCCCGAGCAGAGACATTGAATAATAGCAGCAGAAATTTAGAACAAACACAAGTTATTCAAAAGAAGCTCTTTATTGATATTGAAACATAGATTACAATGGGGCGCAAGGCCAATATTACAAGTCTCTCAAGCTCACTCATCTCACATTACAAGTCACTCAGCTCTCTCTCTTCTCTCAACAACAAGTCTTGAGCCGACGAAAGCTTCGGAAGGCGACGTCCATACATTATGTCCCGTATAAGTCTTTACTCCATGCGGCCGCACGCTTCAAATTGCCAAGGAACTCCGTGCCACGAGCTTCTACCTGTGCCTGCACATGAAAACTATGTGGGCATCAGTACTCAACTGTACTGGTGGAATGAGCTCCTTGCCCACCCATACAAACCCGACACGTTTGATTGACTTTTGTGCAACACAGACCCTTTAGATTGTCTTTCTACTCTTGCCTTAGGATTTGTTTAGGACCGACGCCTTGGCCTATTTTGTGTCTCTAGACCATCCCGTGCTTGCACGACAACGTTAACTCATACCTTGCCTCAAGACCCTTCTCGTGCCAATAACGTTAACCTATCGAGTCGTGTTTGCCTTAAGGCTTAAATCAGAGACGCAACTACGCGATAGGCTCCTTTTCCACGTGACCGTGCTATAAAACCCTTGCTGAGGCCGTGCCTCGCAACTCGATGAGACTCGATCATATCGCCGCCTCGCGGCCCTTTGCTACCAAATCATCAGCTGACCCATCCAACTTTGTGAACTAAGTGTCACTCGACCAAGTTTGCCTTGTGGCATCTCCTGACTTAAACTCATGACAACTCAAACCATAACTATGCAACTTATATGCCGACAACATAAGACTCGATGCCACATCTCGTGCCAAAGCACGGTGTCTTCGTTGCAACCAAATCTTAGGCCCAAACATTATCTTCTAACTGTACACACCTTCAACTCAACTCAATCCAAAGGCATATACGCGGATCGCCGCCCATGCCAACTCATCTATATGAGGTCACTAGCATGACAAGCTATAATGGACACATAGCTTGCGGTTGGTCGGGACCCTTCCAGCGTAAGGTAGCTAGCCCCCTGGAAGCCTGTAAGCCCCCATAATTTATAATCAAATTTTTTATTTAATTTAAATTAATTTTATTACGTATTTAATTAGTTATGGATTTATATGCTACTAATTAATAGTATAATTTCTGTATGTGTGTATGTATAATATATTATTGTATGTGTGCATGTTAATATTTCTATTAAATAAGGAATATACTAAATTCTAGGATTTTTGAGAAATTATTTGTAAATTATTTGAGAATTTATTGCTAGCTATATATATATATATACTCTTAGATTTTGATATATATATATATATATATATACATATATATATATATATATATATAGTAATAATTGTTTAAAAAAAAAAGAACTCTGGTGGTCGGCCCAAGGGGGACCGACCATAGCTTGTTGTTGTATAAGAACAAAGAAAGGAAAAAGAAAGAAAAAAAATATATAATACCCACCCACATAAAGTGGGCGCCCACCCCCCCCCCCCCCAAAACTTTTTTTGCTTGCTGCTGTGCTCACGTCAAACCCAAACCGTGAGAATTTTTGTTCGAAACCTATTAGTATTAGGTTTAGTCAAAAGTTGTTATAAATACATCTTTTTCCACAAATCTCAAAACCCTAGACTTCCAAAACGAAAGTTGCTGCTGATCATACCCTCTTCGCCTACGAGTTCGTTTCACCAGCAACGAATTTTTGTACGCGACGAACGGAGCATCGGAAGTCAGCCACGCGTCACCCACGGAGCAGTTTTCCCACTCAAGGTACCATACTTCTCTACGATGTAACTTTTTACTCGTAGCACCGATTTTCGATCCGTAAAATTTTCTGGAAAGTAGACTTGACCCTCTTCGATATCCTTTAGATGGATTTCGAAACAACCCATCGACTTGCTCGAAAAATTGAGACGAAGTTGAACAAAAATCTGTTTTCTGTGTTATAAAAAACTGTTTTGAAATGCCAACTTGTCGGCCACTTTTCTCGCTGTCCATTAAACTTTCATAAAAATTAATTAAACACATGCGAAGACAACATAACCGAGATCACAACGCATCTTCTGGATCGTTGTTTCGATTAGCGCGTAAGAAATAAACTGATGTTGAAGTTGGGCGAAAAACTGTTTTCTAAAATGTAAATTTCAGAAAATTTCCACGATACGACGTACGCCCCGACAAACCGGGCGACGTGGTCGTGCGCTATATGCATCGAAAGGCGCGTATGGACGTTACCGACGTGTGGTAACTGACGGAACTCAGTTTCGTCGCGTGTGTGCGACGAAATCAACTTGTATCCGTCGAGATACCCCGTATTGACGTTTTGCAAACTTGCCCATAACTTCGTGTACAGTCGTTGGATCGAGACGAAACTTGCGCCAACAGGTTCGGATCGAAATTCTGGTCCGGCATGCCAAGTTTGGTTCGATTCTAAGAAGGTCGAATCGGAACCCAATTTTGGCGGGCCCGCGACCCACTCAAACGGGCGATTTTGTACACGGCTCCTCGGAATCCAAAACTGGACATACCGTTGAGTTCCTCTCCTCAAACTGAAATCGTAGACATGTAGTTTGATGACTTTAGAGACCGTAGACTTTGGCACGCGTTTCGATGCAAAACGGGTCCAACGGCGGACATCGTTTTGACCCGAAATTACGATTTTGCCCATATTCCAGAATTTGACTTTTGGACAGGCATTTCCTAGGTATATCTTCTTCACCGAGATCATTTTTGATGTTTGTTTCAGCGTCTAGAGTCATCTGCAATTTGTGAGTTTTGGTGCTGACACTTGCTACTTTTGGACTTGCCACTTTGCACCATCAGGCAAGATACCTTGCCACCTTACTCTGTGATTATTATATTCTTATTTTCAGTTGTTATTTTCAGCATTTTGTTTCGTGATATTTAAACTGTGCGTCCAAGTCACACTTGGGTGCAAGCGACTCTATCGGTCGTTTTTCTTGCTTTATTTATTCTCTTGTATTGACTTAGTTTATTGACCACCCATTGATGTTGAGGTATTGGTATATCTCATACGGCCTTGACACTTGTTGTATCACATGATGTGAGTCACATGTAGGACACGTATCCGCATAGTCGGCTGGCCACCGATACGTATGGAGCGTACGACGGATAGGGGTAACTGCCAATAGAATTGCATGTTAGAAGACTTGGCGGTTACTAGAGGTACATGTCAGTCATGGAGATGATGATACTAGGCATTGGGTGGGGAGAACATTACCTGACGTATGGGCTTCAATTGCACATCCCTTGTAACCCGGAAGCTCGGTTGGAGATACGGGTATGAGCCTCTCAGGTTGGCCACTGTCGTTTTTGAACGTCATGCTCTTGGTCACTGGTGCCCAAGAGAGGACTATACCGGATCCTATATTCAGCCAGGGCTCATACGTCGAAGGAATGTATCTAAACTGCATATTCACAGTAGAATGGTTAGGAACCAGATTGCTTGCATACCCTTTTTCTCTTATTATATTATCACAGTTTATATGGCATAGTGTTTTCTTGTATCTTGCTATGTCCCCTGAGGACCTGGTTATCTCTCCAGGTTTAGAGGATTTCCTACAGGAGTACGGAGCGGCATTGAAGCTATCTTATATTGATGACGAGGCAGTGCCTTATGATTCCTAGTCTATTTCTTATCTGAGAAAGTTGTAAACATTATTTTACATCTCTTTTTCTTTCTATTTTGCGGAGGTCGGACTTCGATCTTGTGAGACTATTTTTCATAGCTGTTTGGAGTGAGTATGTTCACCCGGCTATCTTTTGATACTCTTATTTATTTATTTGGACTTCATTATCTTCTGTGTTGAGCTGTGATGAGATTAGATATATTATTCTGGCCTGTGATTATTTATTTACAGCTTATGTGTATATACGAGGATTCTATATATTGGAGTATTCTTCGTATATGTGCAGCTGGCATGTTCACGTACTTGGTCCTATGTATTTTGGGACTGGGGCGTTACATGTTTTTGTGGTGGCCCATGCAGGTCAATTTAATATTGTTGGGTTACATGACTGTGCCCAACAAGCCTGCATATAGGAATAGGAATATCTCATCCAGAACTACTACTATCCCTTGACTTCCAATCTTTTTGAAACTTCCTTGATTATTCGATTTACTTCATATCTAATCTTCCTAAATATCAACTTATCTTCCTCGTGCCAACAGTATGAATCTACGAAGCGGACGCACTTCTGCCTTGGCCCTCACATCTGGTGAGGAGATTACTTCGGAGGGACAGAATCCTCCCATGACTCCAGCGACACCTTACCAGCCAGGACTGTCGCAGCCTACTACGACACCGACGACGGAGTCCCCAGAGGTTGCAGCACCCCCAGGCAGCCAGGCTGGACAGACTACTACTATGCCACCGGGAGGGAATGTACCACTGCCTCCTCCACCACCATTCCCTCAGCAGTTTCCCCCACAGTCGGGACCTCAGATGCCTCCACCACCGACTGATGGGAGCCCAACTAGTCAGTTTATGTATGCCATGATGCAGGCTCAGTGGCAGCAGACTGAGCTGATGAGACAGACGATGATGGCAGCTATGGCTAGACCTCCACCACCACCTCCAGTACCAGCACCAGCACCGGCTCTGCATCCCTATGAAGGCTCTATCAAGAATTTCACAGATATGAACCCCAAGGCCTTTAGAGGGACAGAGAAGCCATTAGAGGTGTCACAGTGGCTTATTAGTACTGAGAAGCTACTGAAGGCATCCCAGTTGCCAGCTCGAGATTGGATGACAGCAGTAGACTTACTGTTAGAAGACAATGCTCACCACTGGTGGAAGGCGAAAGAGAGACGATTAGGTACTGGGATCACTTGAAAGCAGTTCTATGATGCATTTTATGAGAGATTCTTCCCTATTCATGTTCGAGATGGTCTCTACAACCAGTTCCTCCATCTGAAGCAAGGGAATATGACAGTTGATGAGTATGACTCAGAGTTCAATCGCCTGAGTCGATTTGGTGCGGGATTGATTCCGACAGAGTTAGAAAAGGCAAGGAGATTTCACCCGGGGCTTGCACCAGAGCTCAAGTCTTATACGACTACTCCGTCTCGAGTCTCCCATTCAGCTGTCTTGGAAGAAGCTCGTGCTCAGGAGATTCTTCGCAAGGAACAGCAGCAGACATCAAGGCGCCATACCCCAGCAGTTACACCAGCCCGAGCTACTCAGAGTGGACCTATCAGGAGGACTACGGGACAGTACCAGCAGAGGCACACCCCTTATCAGAAGCCCACCTGCAACTTTTGCGTAAAGCAGGAGCATATTAAAGATGACTGTCGACTTCGTCTGGGCTTATGTTTGAGATGTCGATCAGGACAACACTTGGCCAGAGATTGTCCTGAACAGCAGGCTCTAGTTCAGGCACATCAGGCCCAGAGGCCCACAGCCCCAGCACCTCGTCCACCATTATCCCCACAGGCAGCACAGTACAACAAGGCCAGAGCTCAAGGCCCAGGACAGAACCAAGGAAAGGCATTCTCTCTAGTTGTTGAGAATGTAGAGACAGAGGCAGAGGTCATAGCAGGTATGGTTCTAGTTGCATCTTTTCCTGCTATCACATTATTTGATACTGGAGCCACACATTCATTTATAGCCACTAGTTTTGCCATGAGACACAGCATTCCCATTACACCTTTAGCTAAGAAGGTTAAAATCCTCACTGGAGAAGGAGTTGTACCTATTAGTGGTATTTGTAGACTTTGTCCTGTAGTGATAAATGGCAGAGAGATGATGGCACGACTTCTTGTATTCCCTATGCCGACATTTGATGTGGTTCTTGGAATGGACTGGTTGAGCCAGCATTTCGCTCTCATAGACTGCCATAGGAGCAGTATTATCTTTAGACCACCGAATGCGGCAGAGTTTGAGTTCACCAAAGAAGACGGAGAGAGTTGTGATGCACCCACATCGGGAACTCATATGATGATGCATAACACCCCTCAGCACCCTATTATCACAGAGTTCGAGGATGTATTCCCCGAGGAGTTGCCAGGACTACCACCTGACCGAGATATTGAGTTTTCTATTGAGCTTATTCCCGGAGCCGAGCCTATTTCATCTCGAGTATATCGTCTGGCCCCCAAGGAGTTGGTAGAGATGAAGATGCAGATTGATGACTTATTAGAGAAGAGATTTATTCGTGCCAGTGCGTCACCATGGGGAGCACCCGTTCTTTTTGTATCTAAGAAAGACGGGACAGTGCGCATGTGCATTGACTACAGAGCATTGAATGCAGTGACGGTGAAGAACAAGTATCCCTTGCCGCGTATAGATGATTTATTCGATCAACTGAGTGGAGCAAAAGTATTCTCCAAGATTGACTTACGATCGGGCGATCACCAATTGAAGGTTCGGAAGGAAGACATTGCAAAGATGGCTTTTCGATCGAGGTATGGACACTACGAGTTCTTGGTCATGCCTTTCGGTTTAACCAATGCTCCCGCAGTTTTCATAAATTTGATGAACAAGATCTTTCACCAATACTTGGACAAATTTGTAGTAGTCTTTATAGACGATATCTTGATTTACTCCAAGAGTCAAGAGGAGCATGAGCAGCATCTACGGATAGTTTTGGGAACATTGAGGAATGAGCGACTTTTTGAAGCTTAGCGAGTGTGATTTCTTTCTCAAGGAAGTATCATTTCTTGGTCATATTGTTACGGGCGATGGTATATCGGTAGACCCAGAGAAGATCACAGCAGTCAAATCATGGCCCGCTCCCACAACAACTTCTGAAGTGAGAAGTTTCCTCGGACTTGCGGGTTACTACCGACGGTTCGTAGAAGATTTCTCTCAAATAGCGTGGCCTATGACTCGATTGACTTGCAAGGATCAGGAGTTTGTATGGAAAAACGAGTGTCAAGCCGCTTTTGACGAGTTGAAGAAGCGATTGACCACAGCACCGATCTTGACACTACCATCGGGCCCAGAAGGATTTGTGATCTACAACGACGCATCCGGGAAGGGATTGGGATGTGTATTGATGCAGCATGGTCGTGTAGTAGCATATGCATCGCGACAGTTGAGAGTGCATGAGAAGAATTATCCGACCCACGATCTAGAGCTCGCAGCGGTTATCTTTGCTTTGAAGCTATGGCGACACTACTTGTACGGCGAGAAGGTTGATATCTACACTGATCATAAGAGCCTCAAGTACGTGTTCACACAAAAGAAGTTGAATATGCGACAACGACGTTGGTTGGAGTTGATGAAAGATTATGAGATTGAGCTACATTATCATCCGGGCAAGGCTAATGTCGTGGCAGACGCGTTAAGCCGTAAGCCCATGGCACACTTTTTGACTACACAGAAGGAATTGATTAGAGACTGGGAGCAGCTTGGTATTGAGGTAGTATTATCGGGAGCAGACGGCGTATTAGCCAACCTTCAGGTGCAATCATCATTAGTAGAGCGCATCAAGGCAGCATTGCCCAATAACGCTAGATTTCGACGGCTCAATGAGAGGACTGAAGCAGGAGAGCAGACAGGATTGAAGATCCATACCGATGGGACATTGCGATGTGGTGATCGCATTTATGTTCCCAATAGAGATCTATGGCAGGAGCTAATGGCAGAGGCTCACAGTTCGACTTACTCTATTCATCCCGGAGGGACCAAGATGTATCGAGATTTACGGCAGTATTATTGGTGGCATAGAATGAAGCGAGAGATAGCTCGTTTCGTTGCCAAGTGCTTGGTATGTCAACAAGTGAAGGCGGAACACCAGAGGACGGCCGGATTATTACAGCCGCTATCCATTCTCGAGTGGAAGTGGGAGCACATTACTATGGATTTCGTCACGGGTTTTCCTCGGAGTCCTAGAGGACGTGATGTAGTGTGGGTGATTGTTGATAGACTTACGAAGTCAGCCCATTTCTTACCTTTTAGAGTAGGCCAGTCGACAGAGGTATTGGCGGAGATGTATATGGAGCAGATTGTGAGATTACACGGTGTGCCTGTTAGCATTGTGTCGGACCGTGACTCGAGATTTACCTCGCACTTTTGGAGGAGCATGCAAGAGAGTTTGGGCACCCGATTGAAGTTTAGCACATCGTATCATCCGCAGACAGACGGCCAGTCGGAGCATACCATTCAGACGCTAGAGGATATGTTGAGAGCGTGTATGCTTGATTTTGGCGGTTCGTGGGAGGACCATCTTCATCTTGTTGAGTTTTCCTACAACAATAGCTATCAAGCGAACATTCAAATGGCTCCGTTTGAAGCATTGTATGGTAGGAAGTGTCGGTCTCATATTTGTTGGAGCGACATAGGAGAGCGACAGCTATTGGGTCCCGAGTTGGTCTTGAGCACAGTGGAGACAGTGACGAAGATTCAGGGCCACCTGCGAGCAGCGCAGGATCGTCAGAAGTAGTGGGCAGATAATCGTCGTCGACCCTTGGAATTCAAGGAGGGTGACCATGTGTTCTTGAAGATATCTCCCACCAGAGGCACGATTCGATTCGGAGGACGTGGCAAGTTGAGTCCAAGGTACATCGGGCCTTTCGATGTCTTGGAACGCGTTGGACAGGTTGCCTACAGATTGGCATTGCCATCGTCACTAGAGGGAGTACATGACGTATTCTATGTATCTCAGCTGAGGAGGTACGTGGCGGATATCAATCATGTGCTTGATCACTCCGAGATCACAGTTGGACCGAGTTTGTCGTACGAAGAGCAACCAGTAGGTATCCTCGATCGCCGAGTGAAGGTGTTGCGGAATCAATTTATTCTATTAGTTCGCGTGGCATGGAAGCACCACTCGCCAGGGGAGTCTACTTGGGAGCGCGAGGACGACATCCAAAATCGCTACCGGCATTTGTTCAAAGACGAAGGTATGTCTTGCAGTTGAGCTTTTAAATTGCTATTAATTCCCTTGCATTGCATTGGACCCCCCGACATTAGTTTAATTTCGAGGACGAAATTTTCTTTAAGTTGGGTAGGATGTAAGCCCCCATAATTTATAATCAAATTTTTTATTTAATTTAAATTAATTTTATTACGTATTTAATTAGTTATGGATTTATATGCTACTAATTAATAGTATAATTTCTGTATGTGTGTATGTATAATATATTATTATATGTGTGCATGTTAATATTTCTATTAAATAAGGAATATACTAAATTCTAGGATTTTTGAGAAATTATTTGTAAATTATTTGAGAATTTATTGCTAGCTATATATATATATATACTCTTAGATTTTGATATATATATATATATAAATATATAAATATATATATATAAATAGTAATAATTGTTTTTTTTAAAAAAAGAACTCTGGTGGTCGGCCCAAGGGGGACCGACCACAGCTTGTTGTTGTATAAGAACAAAGAAAGGAAAAGAAATGGAAAAAGAAAAAGAAAGAAAAAAAAATATAATACCCACCCACATAAAGTGGGCTGGCCCCCCCACCCAAAACTTTTTTTGCTTGATGCTATGCTCACGTCAAACCCAAACCGTGAGAATTTTTGTTCGAAACCTATTAGTATTAGGTTTAGTCAAAAGTTGTTATAAATACATCTTTTTCCACAAATCTCAAAACCCTAGACTTCCAAAACGAAAGTTGCTGCTGATCATACCCTCTTCGCCTACGAGTTTGTTTCACCAGCAACAGAGTTTTGTGTGCGACGAACGGAGCATCGGAAGTCATCCACGCGTCACCCACGGAGCAGTTTTCCCACTCAAGGTACCATACTTCTCTACGATGTAACTTTTTACTCGTAACACCGATTTTTGATCCGTAAAATTTTCTGGAAAGTAGACTTGACCCTCTTCGATATCCTTCAGATGGATTTCGAAACAACCCATCGACTTGCTCGAAAAATTGAGACGAAGTTGAACAAAAAATCTGTTTTCTGTGTTATTAAAAACTATTTTGAAACGCCAACTTGTCGGCCACTTTTCTCGCTGTCCATTAAACTTTCATAAAAACTAATTAAACACATGTGAAGACAACATAACCGAGATCACAATGCATCTTCTGGATCGTTGTTTCGATTAGCGCGTAAGAAATAAACTGATGTTGAAGTTGGGCGAAAAACTGTTTTCTAAAATGTAAATTTCAGAAAATTTCCACGATACGACGTACGCCCCGACAAACCGGGCGATGCGGTCGCGCGCTATACGCATTGAAAGGCGCGTATGGACGTTACCGACGTGTGGTAACTGACGGAACTCAGTTTCGTCGCGTGTGTGCGACGAAATCAACGTGTATCCGTCGAGATACCCCGTATCGACGTTTTGTAAACTTACCCATAACTTCGTGTACAGTCGTCGGATCGAGACAAGACTTGCGCTAACAGGTCCGGATCGAAATTTTGGTCCTGCATGCCAAGTTTGGTTCGATTCTGAGAAGGTCGAATCGGAACCCAATTTTGGCGGGCCCGCGACCCACTCAAACGGGCGATTTTGTACACGGCTCCTCGGAATCCAAAGCCCCCGACTGGGTTAGTCGGGGGCTTTGTAACACGGTGATAGATGTGCTGACTCGATAGCACGGGTTAGTCGGGGGCTTTGTAACGCCCCAGTCCCAAAATCGTCCGTTTGAGTGGGTCGCGGGCCCGCCAAAATTAGGTTCCGATTCGACCTTCTTAGAATCGAACCAAACTTGGCATGCAGGACCAGAATTTCGATCTGGACCTGTTGGCGTAAGTTTCGTCTCGATCCGACGACTGTACACGAAGTTATGGGCAAGTTTGCAAAACGTCGATACGGGGTATCTCGACGGATACACGTTGATTTCGTCGCACACACGCGACGAAACTGAGTTCCGTCAGTTACCACACGTCGGTAACGTCCATACGCGCCTTTCGATGCATATAGCGCGCGACTGCGTCGCCCGGTTTGTCGGGGCATACGTCGTATCGTGGAAATTTTCTGAAATTTATATTTTAGAAAACAGTTTTTCGCCCAACTTCAACATCAGTTTATTTCTTACGCGCTAATCGAAACAACGATCCAGAAGATGCGTTGTGATCTCGGTTATGTTGTCTTCACATGTGTTTAATTAGTTTTTACGAAAGTTTAATGGACAGCGAGAAAAGTGGCCGACAAGTTGGCGTTTCAAAACAGTTTTTAATAACACAGAAAACAGATTTTTGTTCAACTTCGTCTCGATTTTTCGAGCAAGTCGATGGGTTGTTTCGAAATCCATCTAAAGGATATCGAAGAGGGTCAAGTCTACTTTCCAGAAAATCTTACGGATCAAAAATCGGTGCTACGAGTAAAAAGTTACATCGTAGAGAAGTATGGTACCTTGAGTGGAAAAACTGCTCCGTGGGTGACGCATGGCTGACTTCCGATGCTCCGTTCGTCGCGCACAAAACTCCGTTGCTAGTGAAACAAACTCGTAGGCGAAGAGGGTATGATCAGCAGCAACTTTTGTTTTGGAAGTCTAGGGTTTTGAGGTTTGTGGAAAAAGATGTATTTATAACAACTTTTGACTAAACCTAATACTAATAGGTTTCGAACAAAAATTCTCACGGTTTGGGTTTGGCGTGAGCACAGTAGCAAGCAAAAAAAGTTTTGGGTGGGGGGGCCCGCCCACTTTATGTGGGTGGGTATTATATTTTTTTCTTTCTTTTTTTTTTTCATTTCTTTTCCTTTCTTTGTTCTTATACAACAACAAGCTGTGGTCGGTCCCCCTTGGGTCGACCACCAGAGTTCTTTTTTTTTTAAATAATTATTACTATTTATATATATATATATATATATATATATATATATATATATATATATATATATATATCAAAATCTAAGAGTATATATATATATAGCTAGCAATAAATTCTCAAATAATTTACAAATAATTTCTCAAAAATCCTAGAATTTAGTATATTCCTTATTTAATAGAAATATTAACATGCACACATACAATAATATATTATACATACACACATACAGAAATTATACTATTAATTAGTAGCATATAAATCCATAACTAATTAAATACGTAATAAAATTAATTTAAATTAAATAAAAATTTTGATTATAAATTATGGGGGCTTACAAAACCAATATCAAACCTTCTATCATTTGAGACCCCTCGACGACCCACGGTCGCGAGCATTCTTTCTATCATTTGAGACCCCTCGACGACCCACGGTCTCTTGCATTCTTTCCATGTTACCATATCATTTCTTTCAACTCAATGCCTATTCGATAGTTCTTTCTCCAAAACTCACTCAATCAACCATGGTTCATGCCTTAAATACTAAGTCCGTGCACCGTGCCTCAAACCGACTCGTGTTCTATGCAACGCTATCGCCCAAGTCATACTTTATATGACTGGCCTTGGGATCGTAGGACTATTTAACCTAACAACCGCAGAATAAGCGGGACAGCACTTGGAATGACTTAGGTCGACCGACATAACTTTGCCTAACTTGCTCAAGCCTACAACTTAACGAGCAAATGTCACGTCAAGCCTTGCCTCGATGGAACGTGCCGCACACGCGTTCAACTTTGAACAACCAAGTCATTTGGGTGCCTAGACTTATGGCACAAGCTGTGTGACGCAACTTAACTCATGGGGCAAGCCAAGGCTATGCCAAGCCTTGGACGACAGGACCGTGCATGCTTTATGAAGCATTCATGCGGGCGACGCCTATGACTTAGGCTATGTTCATAACTTTGCCGACTCAACCAACTTTCCTTCTCCCAAGCCACGGGACGAAGGATCGAGTGTCATTTTCAAAGCACGCCGTGCACCAACTCTAAGTCGACCGTTGGACCATTCCATATTCTATCTCAATTTGACCCGTCGGGATTACTCCCTTTATCTATGTGGATTCATCTCTTTTATTATTTAGCCTACTTGTGCAAGTTGAAAATATGCGATTTATTATGTGAAGGCTAAGATGAGACAAGTTCATCGAAACTACCCCACCTGAACGAGCGGTCGTCTCGACCGAGCGATGTCTCTGAGCAGCCGTTATAAGGCTAAGTTCGAACGCCGTCGACGTTTTGATTCCTCCGATTGACTGAGTGGGACGGGGTACTACAAATTATCAGTCTAGTCTTGCCTTGATCCTGTATAGATTATTGCATGCTCTGACTTCTTATATTATCTTGCTGATAAATGGGAGAAACCAAGTTTGGTTCAGACGAAGGGTTACAATCCCGGTCCTTGTTTGGTTTAAGGATTGTAACCTGGTTATCTGAATGGTCCCATGGTTATCTTACCATATATCCTCGTGATGTTATATTTTCTCCAGTTTTACTATATATTATTATCTTCTGTGCTAATTGCTGGTTTTAGTTCCTAAGTGAAGCTTCCTTTGTGGCACTTGCTCTTTCTGGGGTCTGACCCAGCTGGTTTTTTATGGCCATATTTCGGAGCAGCTCCAGAGGATCTACCGACTTTCCAGCCCGATGGTGGCGACTAGACGTAACCAGGGCAACGAGTGAGTTTATTTTTGATCTTCCACTTTATTGTAAAAATATTCTTTTGAGGCGTTTAGCCGACGAGCACCTGTTTAGCTCGATTGCACTTATTTACTGTCTGCCTACGGGCTGTAACATGATTGACATATCCTAGGGTTGATCATGTATGACTAAACTCTTGCTAGTCCTAACATTTTGTAACGACTAGCTTCATGATCAACTGAATATGTAATATTTGGGACGCCTTATTATTGTATATTTAATGATCATACATCTTGTGACCTTTACTTACTTGCTTATGATTGAGACACTAGGCTTGTTTATGACCATAGGAGACTGTTGGCTTGTAGTAAACCCTCATGTATCTAGACAGCCGTGACCGTATAGCGAGATGGATTCCATTTTTATATACGTAGCTGGCTATGTCTGCCCCCGCTCTCCAGTATTCTGGTTCTGGGGCGTGATATTTACATATCTTGTACCTTTCTTGTGACACGTCATGATACGATATCATGTACCCCTGTACTCCTGTACTATCTTGTTCTTGTACTTACTTGTGTCGGGTGGAGAAATACACTAGCCATGTGACCAAACCCCGGTTACTATATTCATGTATATAGCTTAGGCCTCGCATCGTGCACGCGGGCCCTAAGCCGTACCATATTCATGTACTCCTGTACATGCTCCTGTACTCACCAAAGCCGGTCACATGGACTAGTTGTATTTCTGTCACGACCCGCTCCCGAATAATCAGATACGAATCGGACACGCCCAACCTTCATTGTTAGACAAAATGAAGTACGTTGTACCAATGTCTAGGGAGAACTATGAATCAAGATAAGAATGAAAGTAATCACAGCATCTAATATATCAATCCCAGAATCTCAGATACAATCTAAATATTATTATATTCCAGCAATGTAAACTATAAAGATGTCTATAGTACAAGTCCAAATAAAGCTAAGAACGTAGAAAAGTCTAGGCTTCCTCAGCCTTTAGGTCCTGGGCCACATCCACTGGCTCATAGGTGCCTCCAGGCTTCTGTCCATAGTAAGTATCACATATAGCCTCCAGCTCACCTGCAACATATCCTAGTCAGGAGCGGAGCTAAGTATATCCAAGAAAATGAACATGAACATCTTGGTATGAACAAGAAACAGGAAATATATATAAAGTACGAGAGACGAGTACAAGACATGAAACTGAACAGAAAATACTGAAAGTAAATACAGGGAACATGATATGAGTCCTGAACATGAAATACAACCTGAACATGAAATACAACCTGAATCATGAAATACAACCTGAATCCTGAATTATGCAATATTGAAATACATCCAGATTGTATGATCGACTTGGGTAGATTCAATGAACATTAAATGGTACGACTTTGGTCCCGTTTGTACGATGCGGGACCTAAGATATTCACATGAATAGTAATAGGGTTTGATCACACAACTGCAGTATTTTCCCTCCCAGATACAAGTAACTCATGAAACATAAAATCAGACAATCTCGTGATACATCGTGTCAACAAGGAGATACAGGAATGAATATACAAGATATGAGAAATGAACAAGTCCGAGGAGTATACTTGCCTTGCTCAGGGTGATCAAGTGTGGGATGTACAGATGGAAATCCTCGTGTTTATGAATTACAAGTTGATTAATAAACCGACTAGTTTAATTTGGTTATCAACAATTTAATCATGATTAATTCTATATAAGTCCTAGCCTAGGGTTACCTCTTCTAATCATACCTCTATAGGTTATCAAAATTAGCTATACTATAAGTTAGCAAGTAACCAAAATCTAAATAGTGACCCCATATAACTAGTTCACCACATTATCTATATACACAATGACTTGGCATCCCTAAACTGTTAGCTTCTAATAGCAAGGGTGTACTGCTCTTCAGTAGTCCATATCAATCCTTAGGATAGTCTCCTATAGAATTATGCTAATGGATTCCAAGATTTGATACCAGGTTTTTGTTTACTAATATACATGTAGGTACCCCTTGATGACCAGTGAGTGGCTGATGTAAAGGCTGAATTACAAAGGTGTTCTTATTCTAATCATGACTATTTCCATAGGTGTCACGCCCCGACCCGGGAAATCGCTCGTCCTCGCTAGATTTTACCCGAATCATCGTCCTCGTTGGGGCGTGATGCCGCACGAGCCTGGAGTTGCGCTCGTGCAAGACAATATAACAGGTTCACATAGAACTATCTCAAATCGATAACATAAGCAGCGGAAGGAAACAAAGTATAACACAAGAATCTCTTTTATTCATATTGAACTGAAGGTTACAAAGGCTCTGAATAGCCCAACATAAAATGCCAATTGGCTACAACGCTCATGATCTCTCTAGCTCACAAAGGATTACATTGTTTCATACATTATGTCCCTTTATAGCCACCAAGTTGTCTTCGGCCGAACATCTCCATGTCGTAAGTCCGAACGCCTATGCGGCAGCTCCTCTTGAACGCCAAGGACTCCGTGCCTCGGCACGTCCAAGCCAAGCTCCGCCCCGAGCTGAACATACCTGAACCTGCACATAAACTAGTGGGGGATTAGTGCTTTCGTCCTCGCTTCGCACTGATCAAGACCCGCTCGCACCCAAACCAAACACTAACTCATTTTAGTGAAATATGCATCTTAATTTGTGATCTTTCTATTTAGCCTTAGGATCAGTTTCATGGCAACAATCAATCGTATAGCAACATATCGTAAATGTGTCCCATATCCCGTATTCCTGCAGTAGATACAGTTATGCATAATAGGAACATAAACATAGTGATCGTGCACCTCCCGTCCCATTTTCCTTAGTCTGCAGTGGTTAGAACTTAACATAAGCAAACATAAGATTCATACAACCGACCAATTCATAAACGTAAACATATGCATAATGGGTGGCAGGCCCTGCACCTGCACCCAGCTCTCATCTCAGCCCACCGACCCTAACTATATGAAGGTTACGGTGTTTCGCACCGTAATGGACTTGGCATCTCATATGTGTAAGCCTACAATCGCTTCGATACGGGTTGCTAGCCCAGTATCCGAAGGATCCCAAACTTACGGATATCATAGCTTATCACAGCACTGGACGGTCGTAATCCGTCCGAATGTTGTGCACCATAAATACCACACATAATTCCCTCCTAGGCCGAACGGTCCCGGCGCCCCGACGTAACCGTTCGAGGGAAGCCGTACCCGTACACGGGCCATCCGAGTCTATTGACCATGCAATACGTACCATATCATACAATCCATAGCATACCAACCAATCTCGTATTCCATAAACATAGTCTCGCACATAAACGGTTTCCCGTGCCATAAACGGTTTCCCGTGCCATAAACGATTTTCCGTGCCATAAACATAATCCACCATTCATATGGGGAGCTCCATCGGCGTTATGCCCCAACACATCTATATTGATGTATGACGTCAAACGGCTTAGTCATCTCATACTCGTATTCAACGCGTACCATTCGTAAGTTATTCTCATAGCATAATTCCGTATTACTTAGTCTTTTCGTAGTATAAGTGCCCGAGGGCACGCTCAGCGCCGTAAATCGATGTTCTACGCCTAGTGTTCAATGTTCTCGGAGGCGTGCACGTGATGCACAACTCAATATTGTCTTTCAATGTTCTACCATCACTGCCCTACCACGACTCGTACACTTGATGCACGTCGCTTCAATGTTTCGATTGTTCAATGTTCTATCTTAGTGTTCAACGCATACTTAGACCTTCCATTGCCGAGCCACGCTCGCTAACTCGATAACTTCTTACGCATACCATAACATATTTTATTAGACGTGAAGGAATAGGGAGAGAGAGTCAAGAACCCGCCCACCTTAAGCCGATACGCCTTGCCGCCTCGCCGATTGAAGCGTCTCGCTTCCTTAACTCGATCGCATAGCTAACTCTCGGACTTAGCCATTCTCTTGAACTACTCGATTGATTTGGCCTATCGCGCCCATACCATGATCCGTAATCCAGCATAGAGGCATAGCCTGCACACCAGATCAACTAAAATCAGCACTTGTTCAAACGAGACTTATCCTTGCATCGATTCGATTCATAGATTCCAACCGACTCAAAGCTTACCTTTGGCCAACGCAACACTTGCATCGATTCGCATCGATATCTCATCGGGTCAACGCAACTCTTCGAGTCAACGACTCATCGTAATGCACCGATACGGAGCGGAGCATTACATAATATACCACTCAAAATCAGGTTCGTCCTCGAACCGAAACAAACACTTAATCCAAGTGCCTCGCATAGATCGCTTCACAATCTCGTGCTACTATCGTTGAAATCATACAACTTAGTTTGGATCATACACATATTTTAGGCGTCCCACCAATATATGCACTTCAGCCAAGCTCAGTTGTAGGATATCGGAACAACTAACAAGCTCAACTTAAATCCTCAAGCATCCATCGGTCCGTACTCGACTTAGTCATATCTTAGCGCCTATTCCCAAAATACTCTTCGTATGCATCATCCCATAACATGCGATCATCTTCCAACATCTTGCACATAACTTAATTCAACCATAACTTCGATCTCGTAAGTTTCTCGCCGGCCACCTAACACTCGCATTGCATCGAGTCATTGCGCATCCGATCACAACAATTCTCCGCAATGCCTATTCGTCCAACCGTTTTCTATATCTCGCATAACTCAAGTCTTTTATCCAATCATTCATAACGCTTGGCCTTAATGACATGACTAAGTCCACATGTCTCCATTTTCCTTGCCTACCATCCGTCTAAGTCTCGCACACAACTATTCCGACATGATCCACGTTCTCGAACCATATACGTATCGCGTCTGGGGCTACCCCCGCTAGGTAACTTATCCATATATTATGCTTAATCTCTCCCGACACAAGAGGTCAACTTGAGTCTACGATGCTCAAAGGCAACAATCTTCCCGACCCAAGGTCTCTTACGACACGCCTATCTTCGATACTCGACCGAGTATGAATCTTTTACTCAATCTTCGATTCAATCCCGACTAGTTCGTTTCATAACATAGATCGCGCTCAATGCACATAGCCTAACCGTTACTCAAACCGCCTACGACACATCTCTTATGGTCATTCTATTATCCGTCGCTCTCGTACATTGCAAAAATCCTTGCAATCGCCTTACCGTACCATTATGTTAAGCACGTTCCTCAACATCTATTCGATCGATCATAAACTTTTCTTGACCATATCGATTCTAGTACTCGCTAACTTTCGAGACACGATACTCACCCGCTTAGACTTATCCTCAACATGCACTACCTCATTCCTTATCCTTCTTACGCGACTTCTTTAGGGTCATCCTATGGGACTTCAACATTTACTTGATTTGGCGGTCAAGTCTTCTAGGGTCATCTGCCCCGAAACTACGCTCGATAATTGAAGATCATCAATGAGGGACAGTTACAACGAACCATGCTATATCCTATCGCAGAGCCAAATCAATTCGCGACACTTCCTATGGGACTTTACCCAATCCGACATACCAATCCATAATTTATCCATCCCCATGCAACTGATGCGCCGTTGCTACTCGAATGACTCATGCGCTTGCGCGTCGTTACTACTCGAATCACTCATGCATTACCGTCGACTATCTTGCTAATCGTACGACATCTACTCGCCTCAGGTTCGAGTTTACCTATCCGTAATCACAGTCTGACACATTCCATACTCATCAAAACCATCCTCGAATGACTTTCGCATCAAACCACAAGTCCATATCGAATTTGCCACGCCTTGCAAGTTCGATCATCCCCGCTGGATGAATCACCATACCAACGCTCACACGGAATGATCGTTCTAATTTGACGTGACGCATGTACGAGGCTGGTGTTGCGCTCGCTTAAGACAAGAATGTCAACATAGTGGTGATCCGCGAAGCAATCCAGACACTTTCATTTTCATCCAAGCAATATCTATCAACTCTTAAATTCTCTGAAGCATTCCTACCATCGTCATCCAAATCGACATCAACTTAACTTGCATCTTATTCATCCAACAACAATGCTCAACATAATTTTCGTTCATTCGATCAGAGTATCCCCGAGTTATTGCATATCGTCTTTGATACGGCTCAATACCATCGTCGATATGCATAACTTGAACATCTTCCTTTCTCATAAGCTTCAATTCGTTGTAATCACTGTTATCATCCGAACTCGAATACGAATCAAGTCTTACACACATCAAGATTTATTCCGTTATAACTCACCACCACAGTCGCGACATAATTTTCAATTCACATATCCATTCTCATATCCCTAACTCGCACTTCCAAATTGTGCTACCGACTTATCGCGCTAACTTGAATTCGTTCGAACGATTTCCCCGTACCTACTCAACGCGTTCCGAATAAGTTTTCGTACCAACTCAACATAAGTCCGACCGGGTCGACTATTTCCTCAACGTAACATTCATTCGTTATTCTCAGCCTATCGTTCGACTTACACTTAACGAATCCTCGTCCGACGTATCATCCATAGGTATGACTTCGCACATAATCGTTCAACTCAATTCATCGAGGCATACTCGCATCGACTTTTATCGAGTCATTCCCATTCGAGTCTCGGTACTACTTCGTCCGTTGAGGACAAACATATCGTAACAATAAAATCGTCTCGACGTAACCTATCGCAAGGCACCAAACGGCTTAACATAGCTATCGCCAAGTGGTATTCCATATACCACTCAGGATCGAGCCTATCGTTATCAATATAATGTCTCACTGCATCGATCACACAATTGGTATTGTATATACCACTCGAAATCGAGTCATTACTCGGCATCACATTTCGCATAGGTCCGACATCTATTCTCAATCAACTATCCCGTATGGCGATCTTTCCGATCCCAGCTCTAGCGTTAGCTCAAGTTTGACACACATTCAATCTAACCGTGTCATGGCGATCATATCGATCACACCCGCAACATTCGCTTACTCAAAGCTCAACGCGACATATGGCCAACATAAACGTTCGCCTACTCAACTCGTCTCTGCGACCAACTCGATTCTTTACTATCGCATCCGCGATCTTTCTGAATCTCACTCGTTGTAACTCGTGCAACAACTTACTCTCGATACTTAAGATCATTACTCGATCTCGTCCAACATATCGCTATCCATCCGCATAGCCATACAACACGCACATCATATCGTATCGACTCATTGCACCGATGCAACGAACGATTCACGACTTGCTGCACTCCGTGCAACCAACAACACATAGCCACATAATACGCATCGTCTCATATCTCGACTCGCTGTACTTCGTGCAACCAAAAACACATAACCATTTGCGTAGCCACATAATACGCATCGTCTCACATATCGATCCGTTGCACTTCGTACAACCAACAACACATATCTCCTCGCACTTCGTACGACCAACAACACATATATCATTGCACTTCATGCAACCAACATTATCATATTCGTTGCACTTCGTGCAATCAACGACTCATAACTTTCTTACACTTCGGGAAACCATAATCTCGTAATCCGTTGCACTTCGTGCAACCAACACTCCCCGATGGTACCCGGAGATAGCGTGATAGTCACGACATACTTGTGGCAGACGTACTCACTTAATATAGACTTATTGTATGGAACATCCAATGTAGCGTCGAGCAGATCCATGAGCCATGCGGTTGCGAAAACAACTTAGAGTCAACTGAATTTCGATATCGAAACAACCGAGGGTCAAAGAGATTCACGTACGGTCCAAAGGATGGAACCGCTCTGATACCAACTTATCACGCTCCGACCCGAGAAATCGCTCGTCCTCGCTAGATTTTACCCGAATCATCGTCCTCGCTGGGGCGTGATGCCGTACGAGCCTGGAGTTGCACTCGTGCAAGGCAAGATAACAGGTTCACATAGAACTATCTCAAATCGATAACATAAGCAGCGGAAGGAAACAAAGTATAACACAAGAATCTCTTTTATTCATATTGAACTGAAGGTTACAAAGGCTCTGAATATCCCAACATAAAATGCCAATTGGCTACAACGTTCATGATCTCTCTAGCTCACAAAGGATTATATTGTTCCATATATTATGTCCCTTTATAGCCACCAAGTTGTCTTCGGTCGAACATCTCCATGTCGCAAGTCCGAACGCCTATGCGGCAGCTCCTCTTGAACGCCAAGGACTCCGTGCCTCGGCACGTCCAAGCCAAGCTCCGTCCCGAGCTGAACATACCTGAACCTGCACATAAAAAAGTGGAAGATTAGTGCTTTCGTCCTCGCTTCGCACTGATCAAGACCCGCTCGCACCCAAACCAAACACTAACTCATTTTAGTGAAACATGCATCTTAATTTGTGATCTTTCTATTTAGCCTTAGGATCAGTTTCATGGCAACATTCAATCGTATAGCAACATATCGTAAATGTGTCCCATATCCTGTGTTCCTGCAGTAGATACAGTTAGGCATAATAGGAACATAAACATAGTGATCGTGCACAGCCCGTCCCATTTTCCTTAGCCTGCAGTGGTTAGAACTTAACATAAGCAAACATACGATTCGTACAACCAACCAATTCATAAATGTAAACATATGCATAATGGGTGGCAGGCCCTGCGCTTGCACCCAGCTCTCATCTCAGCCCACCGGCCCTAATTATATGAAGGTCACGGTGTTTCGCACCGTAATGGACTTGGCATCTCATATGTGTAAGCCTACAATCGCTTCGATACGGGTTGCTAGCCCAGTATCCGAAGGATCCCAAACTTACGGATATTATAGCTTATCACAGCACTGGACGGTCGCAATCCGTCCGAATGTTGTGCACCATAAATACCACACATAATTCCCTCCTAGGCCGAACGGTCCCGGCGCCCCGGCGTAACCGTTCGAGGGAAGCCGTACCCGTGCACGGGCCATCCGAGTCCATTGACCATACAATACGTACCATATTATACAATCCATAGCATACCAACCAATCTCGTATTCCATAAACATAATCACGCACATAAACGATTTCCCGTGACATAAACGGTTTCCCGTGCCATAAACGGTTTCCCGTGCCATAAACATAATCCACCATTCATATGGGGAGCTCCGTCGGCGTTATGCCCCAACACATCCATATTGATGCACGACGCCCAACGGCTTAGTCATCTCATACTCGTATTCAACGCGTACCATTCGTAAGTTATTCTCATAGCATAATTCCGTATTACTTAGTCTTTTCGTAACATAAGTGCCCGAGGGCACGCTCAGCGCCGTAAATCGATATTCTACGCCTAGTATTCAATGTTCTCGGAGGCGTGCACGTGATGCACAACTCAATATTGTCTTTCAATGTTCTACCTCATCGCCTTACCGCGACTCGTACACTTGATGCACGTCGCTTCAATATTTCGATTGTTCAATGTTCTATCTTAGTGTTCAACGCATACTTAGACCTTTCATCGCCGAGCCACGCTCGCTAACTCGATAACTTCTTACGCATACCATAACATATTTTATTAGACGTGAAAGAATAGGGAGAGAGAGTCAAGAACCCGCCCACCTTAAGCCGATACGCCTTGCCGCCTCGCCGATTGAAGCGTCTCGCTTCTATAACTCGATCGCATAGCTAACTCCCGGACTTAGCCATTCCCTTGAACTACTCGATTGATTTGGCCTATCGCGCCCATACCATGATGCACACCAGATCAACTAAAATCAGCACTTGTTCAAACGGGACTTATCCTTGCATCGATTCGATTCATAGATTCCAACCGACTCAAAGCTTATCTTTGGCCAACGCAACACTTGCATCGATTCGCATCGATATCTCATCGGGTCAACGCAACTCTTCGAGTCAACGACTCATCGTAATGCACCGATGCGGAGCGGGGCATTACAATAGGTGACTCTGATATCCCTTCCTGTATAACTAATAGGGACTCCCAATCTTAGTTAAGGCCACTACTGCATCAGGCTACTGGTTGTTCAGTCTAGGAGGACTGAACTATTCAGTTTAGTAGACTGAACCATTCAGTCTTAGTAGACTGAATCATTCAGTCTTAGCCCATAGTGGAACTTGATATCCAAATCAGCCTACCATTCATTCATGTTCAAGTTTTGTATTGAATCACCAATAAATTCAAAGAACTAAACTATAAACACAGAGCTTCCTAAACTGAAAATATATCTAAGGGTAGTCTTATACTAACAGTTATTGTCCCACCATCCTCCTTGCAAAAGGAAACACCCTAATTTCTCAGGTCAAGTTCAGTACCACTCTTAGGTCACTGATACCCCGTTTCAGTTCACAAATGAAATTCATCCAAACAAACACAGAACCACTCTCAACCGTTGCACAGTCTAACTCAGCTATGACTGATTCCTATAATATGATATGGGATCCATATAATTTCAGGCTTCAACCCACTGCTAAGCTATAAAATGGTTAATGTCCCAATGTCCAATCTTCAAAATATAAATTCCTGAACCTGACTGCATATACTTGACTATATTGGAATAATTAGTCTCAAAGTTCCCATCCAACATTGGTACTCGAATGAAATATTACTATCAACCAATAGATTTCTTACACAAAACCAATCCATAATTGCTCAATTGAACCAGGAGTTAAACACAAAGCCAACTATCATCCTAATATTGATCTTGATTTATAAAATGAACTAAACTGTAAATTACATCAGAACTAACACTCTGGTTATCCAAATCAATACACTATTGATCCTTACCAGGATCTGCTACCCACATAATAATCAAATGACTGTCTATGAACCCAACACATAAATAAATTTGGACACACAACACAGGTGAACACACAACCAAAACACCAAATAATCCTTGACTCGAACTCCACATCATCTAATGAAATGTTAGCCATGAACTTATGAACACTAAAATGAGAAAAAGAGCAATTACCTGCTGCAATTTGTCCTGAGATCTCTTGTAGTTACACCACTACTCGACCAATATCACTTCAGTTCCTAATCAGAATTTAAATAAGAATAACAAGCAGAGTGACATAAGGAAGGGTCAATTGATAAGCTGTTCGAATTGATCGAATAGTTATACATCAATACTTACCCAAATTGCTTCCAAGGACTGAAATGACAATTTAAAGGATTCGACAGTCCTATAGATCGATCTGTAGGATCAATTTATTAATGATCAAAATCGATCGGCTCACAAAATAGATTTAACATTCTAAAGGAAAGAACAACAAGAATCCAACATCAACTTGGATGATCTCACCTCCTATGTTGTTCGAGGAAGACAATTAGGTTGAATCGATCAAGATCTACCAGATCCTAGCTAATGCAGGAAGAAGATGATCCCCACAACCGAGTTTAGTAGACATTAAGATTCTAAGAAATAAACAGTTCAAAATCAAAATCGATTTGATTTAGGAAGACAATGGACTGATTGAATGAGAAGGAACCTACACTGAACGCCGGAAAGCTCTGGTATGCTAATCCAGCTCCTCTGGAACAATGCCTCCGGTGAATGTTGTCCCTCCACCGCCGTGTCTAAGGAATCAAACACTACTCGATGATCTGCACAGAAGACTCCTCGAGCTTCCTGTGTTCGCCATGGCTGTCCTCCTCTAGATTAGGTTGAGAAGGACCAATTTGGAAGAGGAGAAGGAATTTAGATCTAAGAAAAATGGAAAGAAAATGAGGATTGATACTGCTTAAATAGGCAGTTAGGAAATTTTGAAAAGGAAAAAGGAAATTGGAGGGAAAATCCATGGGTTTGTTAGAGCCATGTGCTCTGCAGCTCAGAAGAATGTAGAAAAATGACTACTCCTAACCGAGCTATGGGTTGAATAACCTAATGGCCATGGCTTTGAAATGGGCCTAACTAATGGGCTAAATGAAAGGCTAAACTAAATGCAATCCAACTATTTTAAAAAGGCTGGGTAAAGGAAACCCACTCTAAGAAGTGAGGAAAATAATAATAAAAAATTATATTCAAGGAAATGATTTAATACTATTGATTTTAAAATTTTATATAAAACTGAGAGGTGGAGTTACAATTTCAAACATGGTGCACTTATCATGTCTTGTACTTTAGGATTATAGTTTCATTCCTGTACATTACATTTCCTATACTTTATATTTCCTGTACTTTATATTCCTGCACTATAGTTCTTGTACTTTATCTCCTGTACCTACTTTCCTGTACTTTCATGTTCATTTTCTGTATTTCATTTTCATGTACTCCTGTACTCATTTCCTTATCATGTTCTTGTTCATTACCTAGAACTGTACTTTGCTCCGCTCCTGACTAGGATATGTTGCAGGTGAGTTGGAGGCTCTGTGCGATACGTATTATGGCCGAGAGCCAGTAGATGCAGTAGAGCCAGCTGGAGTTGCTCTTGACCTAGAGGCTGTTGAAGCCTAGAGCTTTACCTTAGTAGTTTACATTTTCTTGTACTTTGAGACTAGTAGACTTACTTTTATTTGTTGGAATGTAATAAATTCTGAGACATGTACTTGATTCTGGGATACGTTTATAGATGCTGTGATTTGTACTTGTCATATTTATCTGGTTAGATTTTCCTAGATTGGTACAGCTTACTTCGTCGTGTCTAACGACGAAGGCTGGGCGTGTCCGACTCGTGTTCGATTATTCGGGAGCGGGTCGTGACACATCCAGTTCCCGAAATATCTAAACTCTACGATGAGATTCCAGATAAAACCTTGGAGTCCAACATGATTTCAGAAGAAATTCTTACATGGCATTTATTCTTTGATGGTGCATCCATAATTGGACCAAAAGGTGCTATTGTTGTTGGAGTCAGAATCGTCCTCGTCTCACCAGAAGGAGTAGCTATCCAAAGAGCTTATTCTTTAGATGAGTCGTGTTCTAATAACGTGGCTGAATACAACGCTCTGCTCATTGATCTCCAATTGGCTAAAGAATTAGATATTGAGTATCTTAAAGTTTTACGGAGACTCCAAACTGATTGTCAATTAAGTTAGAGGCACATACGAAGTTCGACATCAAGATTTGGTTCCATATCATGATGCAGCGATCAAGATCGCTACTTCATTCAAAGGCTTCTTTATCGAGCATGTACGCCGAGCGTGTAACACGGAAGCTGATGCACTCACTAATCTTGCAGCAATATTAGCACCCATTAGAAGACAACAAATGATCGTCATCACTAATAGAGAGTTATTTTGTGTCCAGAATAACTTAAATATGGAAGTTAACAACCCAAACATGGAATTCAACAATTCAGTTGAAATTTGTGCCATCAATGAAGACTGGAGGACTCCTTTTATAGACTTCGTGGTCCATGATATCCTACCCAAAGATCCTAAGAAGGCTACAACAATTCGACGACGGTCACTCAGATTTTACTATAATCATATTACAAAGACACTCTACCGACGAACGTTTGACGGCTTACTCCTACGTTGTCTTGCGGGGGAAGAAACAAAACAAATACTTCGTGAAGCTCATGACGGTGTTTGTGGCGCACATCAACCTGGTTTTAAATTACAGGATCACATTCGCCGTATGGGCTATTATTGGCCCTCAATGGTATCTGATGCAATTGAGTATGCAAGGAAGTGCCGAGCATGTCAAATCCATGCTGACTTCATTCATCAACCGTCAAAATTTCTTCACCCGACGGTATCATCTTGGCCCTTTAAAGCTTAGGATATGGATGTCATCGGTCCTATCAACCCTTCCTCGTCTTGAGGACATCGGTTCATATTATCCATAATTGATTATTTCTCAAAATGGACTAAAGCAATACCTCTAGCTGAGGTCAAGACAAGCAGCGTTATCAATTTTATTAAGCATCATGTGATCTACAGATTCGGTGTTCCTCGACGAATCATTCATGATAATGGGCCACAATTCATCAGTCTGAAGTTCACTCGATTCTGCGATGACAACATGATCAATAATATTGCTTCTACAGCTTACAATCCTGTAGCTAACGGGTTGGCTGAAGCATTTAACAAGACCATCATCAAACTCCTCAAGAAGTTTGTTTCTACCAACAAACGAAACTGGAGTGAGAAGCTTGGAGAATGTCTGTGGGCTTACCGTACTACAGTACGTACTCCTACAGGCTGCATATCGTTCTCTTTAGTATATGGATGCGAAACTGTCTTACCATTGGAAATCCAGATCCCTTCTATAAGGATTGCCATTGCCAATGAACTCACAACCGAAAACAATGATCGTCTGAGACTTCAGGAGCTTGAAGCGCTTGACGAGAAACAGCTCATAGCTCAACAACATATTGAGTTATACCAAGCTCGTTTATCAAAAGCCTTCAACCGTAAAGTCAAAGTCCGAACATTTCAGAAAGGATAATTAGTTGTAACCGTCAGACGTCCTATGATTATGACACACATGAACAAAGGCAAATTCGAAGCGAAGTGGGAAGGACCTTACATTGTAAGCAAAGTTTTCTCCAATGGGGCTTATCAATTGACTGGTATGGATGGTCGAATCGCCATGATGTCCATTAATGGCAAATTCTTCAAGAAATATTATGTCTGAAGATAATGAAGAAATATCAACACAGAGACTCATAATGTAAATAAAATTCTTTTTTTTATTTGCATAAATTCAGACAGAAGGAAATACATAAAATTAACGAGGACCGGAGCCCTCTTGACTGAAAACATATTTCGCAAGAAGCTCGAAGACATTATTGTCCGATGACACCAGCAGTTCATAGGCAACCTTCCTCAGAGCTTCTTCCTCGGCAGTACTCCCAGGCTCCACTAATATCCTGCTTTTCTCCAGGAATAGTCAAGCTTTCTCTGACTTCTGACTGAGTAGGCGGTGGGGGCTCATCGGAAGGAGTGTCGAGGATGGCTTCGATCTTCGGGATAACTCCCGTCTCCTTAGCCATTTCTTCTGAAGATATTTGTGAAGGAAAAAAAACGGGTGAATGATGCTTTCATAAAAAATCTACACTATTTATAGACAGAAAGGCCAAACATTATGTGTCAGGAACCGAAACAACCTTTCCTCGAAAAGGCATGTTCGTTCATCTTGTGAAGAAATCTTCATTTACTCTTTGTCTTGAGAATCGAAGCGACCTTTCCGTGAAAAGGCATGCTTATTCATCAGTCTTTTTTATTTCTACTTCATTACAGAAATGGGTCTACATTCATTATAATTTATTTACTTTTTCGTAAATAAAGCTACATGATAATAAAAAAACTCAAAATCCCCGTGGAGTCTATCCAAATCATCAATTCCATCTTTTGAAACCCAGCTGTTTTAAAAGATATCTTTTCTTTATGATAAACCCGTATTATCACAGATATCTCGTCTTTTTAGACATGATATCTTGTCTTTAAGTCCTAACCGATTTGAAGATCATCAATAAAAAAATGAAGAGTTCACGTCCACATTACCTCTGGATTATATTTTCTATCATCATATCAAATCAAATCATAAAGAAGAAAAAATTATTCTTTATTCCTTCTTTAAAAATATAGATACATCTTAATGGAAATCTATTACATCTCGGATTTTCATTCTGAATATAACAAATGAAGGTCTATTACATCTTTGGATCTTCTGGTTGATGCCAGTTCCTTGTCGTCTTGATCTGAAGCAGCGAGCAAGACAACAGAATCAACTCTGGTCTTCTCTCTCAGAAAGACGAGAGGAGAACCCCAAAGTACAGCAGCTCAAAGACAAGCTGCTGTCAATACAACTGGTGGAGAAGAGACGACCCGTCATGAGAACTAGGAATGAGATCACCCTCGTGATACGATTCCTAATTCTGTGTCTCCACCGTCCGACTCTTATGTATAAAGGCCCTTCATACCATCTCGAGGAAGCCCTTTTTAACATGAAGAGTCATGAGCTCTCTGATGTGTGTCAAAGTGGTTCAACTTCATAGGATCCAAGATCACCAATGCCAGTTCTGGGGAATGTTGTTAGTTGGTCCCCTGCAAACATCAGAAAGAAGAAGAGAATACAGTAAAAGTTCTTTTCTTATCGCAACTATTCATACGCAATAGAAGCTGAAATATTATGCACGTTCATAGGCGTATATTTCGGGAAGAATGAAGCACGAAAGCACGAAAAGTACCACATGTCGTTCAGAAGTTTGTGTTATCAGAATCGAAAAAAGTTAAAAAAATGTGTGTGTGGGGGACGTGTCAAGACAGTTACACAACAAAGCTCAAATGTGACAGGATTTAATAAGGTCCAATTTTTCATTTCATAATAGAAAAGTGGACAGACACTATAGACATAGACACTATGACCATTATGCATAATGACGCTCTTGTATCACGTCACTTCTTCTCGTTATCAGCCTGACGCAAGGCAGCGTTCAATTCCTCCATGTTATAGATTCCCGAACGATACATCAAACGGAGGAATCCTTCCCTATGTTCTAATGCGCCACATTCTTCGGAAGAAGACGATGGCCCACCACTGGAGCGAGTGAAAACTATTGAGGTCAGGCCAAAACAATCCAGAAAGTTTTCCACCCTCAGAGACGGGTCAGCTTCTAGCAAATACTCTACAGGCGCAGAGTGTAACTCCTTCTCAGAAGCTTTGTCGTTGCCATGGTTGTTCGTCTCCTGCTTCATGTTCATTTTGGAAGCCATAAGAGTGAATGAAGATAGAGGTTGGGCATCATGCCCATATATATATATACAGTGAAGGTAAGCCCCCGCCGACTCTTCGTCTTCCCAATAAATGGGCACGTATCACTAAACGAGGGAGAAAGAAAAAAGACGTTTTGAAAAAGAGCGCCCCATAAATAGGTTCATCGTTGGAAATAAACCGAGCATTTAATGCTCTGATTCAGTCAGGTCGCATGACACTCACATTGTGCTGCACTCAACATACGCGGCCATCAGATTGCGCAACAATCAGGTTGCGCCGTATTTTGCCGCACAACGCGTCAAAATTATGCCCAAAAGATAGCAATACTTTTCGAAACGCTACACAATGCGTATCAACAGCAACCAAACCCTAATAAGGGAGGCACAAGTTATGGAGTATGCCCAACTCTAAAAAGAGCGTGCGCACACTGTCAGAATCAAGTCAAACCCTAAATAGGGTGGTCGATGATTAGTAGGGTGGTCGATAATCGGGTCTATAGTCAGAATCACTGTCAGAATCAAGTCAAACCCTAAATAGGGTGGTCGATGATTAGTAGGTCTGGCCGTCTCTCGACGTGATGAAGGTGGAACTCGCATGGATGACTCCACAGTCTTACCCTTCTCAGCAGCGGAGCGCTTGGGTGCCATTGTCGTCGATCGAAGTTCTCAAAGATCGAGAAAAAGGAGAAGAAGATAGGGTTTTCTCTCTCGAGGTATCTCAAAACGAGGGTGTAGAATGAAAAATCCAAGGAGTACGACTATTTATAGCTTTAACAAGGCTGAACCGTGCAACTTATGCTGAAGAAGCGGGCTCGAGTTGACTGGCGCAATCCAAACAAAACTAGCATAATTTAAAGTATTTTAAAACTTTGAAGTATTTTTAAGTTTCGAAAACTTTGAAGGGGGTCTTGTAGAGGATAAAAATCAAGCCGCGCCGCCCACTAAAGTGTGCAATCATCAAGTGGCGCCAAATCATTATATTGCGCCGGATCATCAAGTTGTGCAGCATCATGTTGCGCCAACATCAGGTTGCGCAGGACATAGGTTACGCGAGCACCACGTGATGCACTTCCTCGAGAAGCTGTAACGGCATCATCATTACCTGACAAACTGACAGCACGGAGATTAAGGAGAATCCGTTTAAATCCCGCACAACGCGGCGCTCGAGAAGATTTTGTTAGCATGTAATTAATGCTGACAGCTGGTTCGCGCAAGTTATTATGTGGCGCAAGAATTAATCAGTACAGCACAAAAGAAAAACCTAGTCAAAGGCGCCAGTTGTTCAGTTGTGCCTATGCGCAGTCTGACAAGTTGGCGCCACTTAATCAATTTTTTTAACAGGGTGACGTGGCACGCAAGGCACCAACTTCCCAGAGCGTGCTCACTACACTGCCCACGACCACGCGCATCTCAATCAAACGATGTCACACGTCCATAGCAGTTGGTACAACCGTTCGCACAAGTTGCTACATTGTGCCACGCGCAACCTGATGAAGCTCGCGCAAGATGATCAAACAGTGTTCAGAACAGGGTGACATGGCGCGTGAGCCACTAACTTCGCAGAACGTGCCCACTATACTGCTCACGACCACGCGCATCTCAATCAAACGATACCACGCGTCCACAACAGTTAGTGTAACCGTTCCCGCAAGTGAACAGGAGGCGCACAACCTGAAGCGCGCGCAACCCAGAATAACTGCTGAACATTTATTTCAAGAACTCTATAAATAGAGTTTCAAATCAATCTCAAAGCATTAAGAGTGATTATAATCTCCTGCTAAAGTGCTGCTGCATTCTCCAGAGGCTCGTATTTTCGATATCACATCGTCCAAGGGATAAAGTGATCATCTTCTGATCAGATTTCTATAGTTGTACTTCCCCAAAAATCAATTGTACTCCTGTACTCTTTTTTTAGTTTGTAATAAAACTTTTGTTTTTTGTAAACATTAGCATTTAGCAATATGTCTACAATCCACTTGTTATTTATTAATTTATAAAAAAATTAGTACCTGTAGAGGTTCTATTTTAAATTTCCCAAGGGCCTCTAAAAAATCCAAATTAATTCGGATTCATAATATTAGCCTGCAAAATAAACAATAGTTCATGTTTTTTTCTTACAAAATAAGATATATCCAGTGTTATGGTATTAACTTGGACTATAAATTTTTGATCAGTGGTGGCAATTTCCAAAAGAGTAAGGGTCGTTTGGATCTCATTTCAAACTCATTTTCTGATTTTAAACTTACATAAAGTAGCAATTAGAGTTTGGCAACTCTTTTCCCACATTTGTTTAAACTTTATTTTGGGGGACATGTTTAAAATTTGTTTTCAAAAAAACTTCCAAGTCGTGTTTTCCCAACACGCCTTTTTCCAAATCTTGTGGGTCCCTATTCTCTCTCTATGTTCTCTCATCATCATCTCTCTCTTCCAAAACATGGTTTTCCATTTCTCAGGTGCTCCATCTACCCTCCCGAGAGCGAACTGTGTCGGAGGAGCTCAAGCTCGCGGTGGGGCCCCAAAAGCTCCCTTTTGGAGCTAAAGCTCGCCGTGAGTGCCCTTTCGACGACCTTCTTCTTTCCGTCAACTTTCGAGTGAAAGCTCGGTCGGCTGAGGTTATACCATTTGGGCTCGCATGCTCGGTGCGGTGGTCCTTGTTGGGCCCGACCTAGTCCTCGACCGCCTCACCGAGAACGCTGAAGCGGACGTTGAAGGACGACGACCTCGATTGCCTCGACGAGGACGACGAGGACGATGACCTCGACCACCTCGACGAGGACAACAACCCCTCGGAACACGACATTCGAAGTTCAAAAACGAAGTCAACGAGTACGACGACCGCGATGCAGGCGACTGGACCGAACTCTTAAGAGTATCGCGTGGGGGTGGTGCTGGGACCACACGATGGTCGTGGAGTCGGGGAGGGGGGAGGGCCGGTGGTGGTAGTTCTTGGTGGGGGTGAGACACATGGCACATAGATGGGAACTTAGCTGTAAGTTTGTGACACATGACAAAGATAGCTTAAAATTTTCTTTTTTGAAAATATTTACCAAACAAAATTTGATATTTTTTCCCATAAAAATATTTTTACATATGAAAGCAACAAAACACAAATTCAAAATTTATATGTTCAGAAAATAATTTTATAACATATAAAAACTGTTTTTAGAAAGAAATTTTCTAGGAGTAATTTCCTATCTACGTGTCATTTTCTTCTGAACACCCATCGGGCGGCTAATATCAAACCAGAATACGACTTCGAATCGGACGGCCTAGAATCGTCGATCAACAATGGAACATTTTGAACTCTCGATTTGAATGATTGAATCCAAAAAAAAAAAAAAAAAAAAAAAAAAAAAAAAAAAAAAAAATTCCCAACTCAGATTCAAAGAACCCCTCCCCCCCCCCCCCCCCCTTCCTCACAGAGAAACCTAGAGAGAAACTGAGAAATCTAGCGACAGAAAGGAAGAAATCCAGAGAGAGAGATAAAGAGGAAGAAGCTCTAGAGAGAGAGAGAGAGAGAGAGAGAGAGGATGGAAACCCTAATGGCGGAGAGAGTGCAGAGCAGCCTCCGGCTCTTCATGCACCGCAACGCCATCTTCCTTTGCGAGCGCCTCTGCGCCGAGTTCCCGAACGAGGTATGCGCTCTAAAAGCTCGTGTTCGTTTCTTGTTGAACTACCGATGGAAGCGTTTGATTCGTGTATTTTTTTAGCTGGGAGCTAGGGTTTTAGGCTTGCGAATGGTATTGATTGGATATGGGTTCCAATGGATAATTAGGGTTGGATTTGCTGCTGGATAGTTACTAGCTGGAAGTTTTCTTTGGTACAGTCTCGAATTGCGAATTCAGGAGGGTTCGGGTTGTTACTGGACCAATGCCCACGAATTTACTGAGGTTTTCTTGGAATTATATAGATTTATTGTTATTTTCAGGTTAATTGCTTGTGGGTTTTGTGGGAATGGGGGTTCTAATGGAAATTGGTGTCTTGGAGGCTAGGTTTTCTGAAAAAAGCAAAGATTTTTAGAGTCCTTTTTGAACGTCCAGAGCTTCGTATCGTTCAATCTTGTGTTTGTTTCTGGTTGAGTTGCCAATGGAAGGGTTCAATTCCTGTGTTTCTTTAGTTGGGAGCTCGGGTTCGGTCGGTTATAGTTATAGTTGGTAGAAAAGTTCAAAACTTGATTTTTTCTTTCATTCAGAAGTGTCTGGTTTGTTAGCTGAAGTAACTTGGTTCAAATGATTTTTACTGGAATCCTGTATTTCAATAAAAATGGTGCTGTGTATGTGTCCATCATACTCGTTCGACATGCAAATACGCTCCAAAATATGCTAGGACACAGCCAAAATCTAGGTTTTAGGATCTGTTTTCTCGTTGGAAGCTAAGGTTTTCTTTAGTTTTACTAGGTCTAAACTGGGCTTTACCTTCAATACATTCTTGAATGGTGTATACAGGGTCGCATGTCCGTTCTTTAGTGAATAGAAGATTCTGTTTGGTAGCTAAATGAATGTTCTTCGAGGTTTTCTTGGAAGTTGTTTGGGATTTTACATCTACTAGTACAAGGTTATGTGGGAATTAAGGTTTATAGTTGGATGCTGGGGTTTTGGTTTTACTTGGTTATAATTTTAGTTGACAGATACTTCCAAGTGATGCTTCGTTGTACAGAGTGGATTAGTTTGCCTGATGTTGATTATTAAGAAAATTGACTTTTTTGTTTGGTACTGATGTGTTATGCAATCTGGTTGGTCAATTCTTGTTCACATGCCACTAATATAGTTTTGTAAAAAGTAAGAACATTGTGCTTTTAGTTGGTTTTCTCCAATTCTTGTATCTTTTTATTTTTTAAAGCTTTGGCAAGGTTGTAAAAGTTGCTAGGTGCTAGTCGGGCGGGCACCGGGTGCCTAGCCCGCCTAGGTCTAGGTGATAAAAAACCCCAAAAAACAGTGCTGAAAATTGCAGCAATTGTCCATAAAACCCAAAACCTGCATAGTAGAGCGTCGGACGGGCACTAGGCGGGTGGCTAGGTGGGCATCAGACGGGCACTGAGCGCCTCCTAGAACCGATTTTTAGAACACTGAGCCTGGGGCTTTGCTTGGTTATCTATTTGTGAGATTTTAAGTTAAATTTGTTAGCTTTGAACTATTTCATGCAGTTGAAAATCTTAATTCATCTTAGTTGTTAGTTTGATTTCTTAGTTCTGTAGTAACTCTTTATGAGGAGTTCTTCAGTTGGTTTTAGAATTTTGATGATCCGTGTTATCTAGGTCTCAAATGTATGGGGGTTTCAATGCGTTTAAAGTTTGGTTGTCAATTGGATTTTTTTCTCGTTCAGGTTAAGTTTTAGTTAGCTAGAATTATGACAGGTTGGTAGTGCGCCTACCTAGTGTTAATTTAGGGCATCCCTTAGCTATGATTTTAGATCCAATGATCTATTCTTTCAAATGGATAGTAAAAGGGCGATTTCTTGGTAGAGATAGAAAATCCACTTATATTATATATTTTCTTTCGATATTTTTTTATTCAAGGAAAAGAAACCGTGGAGATGAAATAACCGCAACATCTTGAATCAAGCATTGAAGGAATTGAACCAAGATTTCCATATGGATGGGGTGGAGTATTAGTATATCTGATACATAATTTAAATCAGTGTTGCCTAATTCGCCAACCCCCCCTACATCCCACGAATTGGGACGAACGATCCCGAACGGGGTACGTTCGCGACCCAGGTCGCCAAATTTTGCGACCCGAACGGCGACCCCAAATAGCGTACCGAATAAGTCTACCCCCACTGCACCGCGTACCGGATAAGTTAATCATTTTTATTTTATTTTTATATAGTGTGTACTTCTATATAATTGTATATGGTACAAAATATGACCTAGATAAAAACGAACGACGATCCCAAATAGCGTACCGAATAAGCCTACCCCCACCACACCGTGTCCCGGCTGAGGTACCGTACCGCAAAGTGACCCACGATCCTGGTAACATTGGTTTAAATGTAATAATCTGTCCTCTAAAGAAGGAAAAATGGAATGAATTGAGCGTAAGTTACGAGATTTTGGTATTTTTTTGGAAGGGGACTTGAGGGAGGCAAAACAAATAGCGTCCCTATAGCTGCTAGTGAATGCGATGAAAGTATAGATGTGCTCCACTTGAACGCGGAAAGGTTCTACGGTGAAGAGCACAGTCAAGGCGACCTTATTAAAAAGAACATTTAGGACATTAAAGGGAAATTGAAAAGTCACGAATTCTAGCTTCCTCTTTCCTGTACCCTTGAACAGACTTGACAACAAAGATATGATCAATATACTTCACAAAGCCGTAGCCTTTGCTCAAACTAGTGCTCTTGTCCTGGATCATAATTGCCTCACGAGGGTTTCAGAAAGATGTTCCCCATTTGATTATGGTTGCTATTGAAAATAGAGATGTTGGATTTTGTTTGATAGGTAAATTAATGTGTGATCTAGTGAAAGAGTTATTGTTTGCATTATACCGGCGTATTGTTTATATGGTTTGCTTTTGGGCATGTTGTATTTTGAGTCTGCTTGCTGCCTTCCTGTGCATCTTAGGTTAAAACTTATACATTTGAACTAATGGTTATGATCTAAATCTCTCTAATGCAGTTGAATTTGCAACTGCTGGCGACATGTTATCTACGGAACAACCAGGCTTATAGCGCATACCACATTTTAAAAGGTAGACATTATACTCTACTTCATGGCAGTTCGCATCATAGTGAAGATCTTATAATATAGCACACAATTCTTCACATTAACAGTTGATTATATCATATGTCAAAGAATCCTTGTTTGCATGTCTTACTAGTTAAATGGACCATTTTTTATACAAGTGTCTCCTTAATTTTCCACGAGGAAGCTACTAACCGACCGTACATACAAGTATTAAATAAGTGAATTGTTTATATCATGGGCATTGTCTTGGGGAGTTTCATGTGAAGTTTCAGTAATTCCAGAGTAAAGCTGTACATTTCCATCATTAAGATACTTGTCTTTTCCGATGAACTAATATTGGGTTCTGATTGTTTTGTTGCATAATATCAGAACTGATGTCTACCATGTTTTTGTTCTTGTCAAATACAAAGGAATACACATGCCACAATCACGCTACTTGTTCGCAGTATCATGCTTTCAGATGAATCTCCTCCGTGAAGCTGAGGAAGCTTTATGCCCAACCAATGAACCCAATGCTGAGGTATTTTTATCCTTGATATCTTTGTCTCCGTCTCTCGCTCTACAAACAAATCTTGGATGAACGTGTAGTCTTAAGCACTGAAAAGGATGCACCTAAAGCTCTTTTGTTGAGTTTTTTGTTTGATATTCTATTAACCAAGAAGAGATAATGGCATGTTCAACTGCTAATTATCTGATTTGTAGTGTGCATGTGAGAGGCAAAACCATTGTACATCTCAATGCAATTTTATGCTTGCATGCATGTGACTTCCCCTTTTATTGCATACCTCCTCTTTCCCCCTTTTTATTAACTCGTATGTCCCATTTTTCACTATACATTCATGGACGACCTGAACTTTTTTGTGCCTTTCTGTATGTAGAGCTCTTGCTACAAGGGTATTCACATGTGTGAGGCGGAAGGCCTGTTGAAACTCTGCACTTTTGAGTCAAAGTTGATTTGTGCTCAGATTGCGGACATAAACATTATTAAAGATTTTGGACCATAATTCAAAGGGCACTTGCATTAGTGAGATTGTTTTAGTTGTAGTCTTGCCACATGCCAGATTAAAACTGCACATCTGCTTAGACTTGTAGGTTATTGCTTGCCGAAATCCATTCATATGTGAGATTAAATTACTTGTCTCTCTTATATGTGCTTATTTCAGAAGTATTCTCAATACATGCCTTCTAATGGGTGTTTTTCATCTTCATGCTCTTAATTGTGCGCTAGGTCAAACTATTTTCGGTATTCCAACATGTTTGTAGATTCTGAGCGGGATATTTGAAATATTTAAGTACATTGGGTACCAACTACCGAGCAAGTACATAATGACCATACAGTTGCATGCCAACTTTATAATTTGTGTACGAGTCAGATCAGCCTGCAGCCTGGTAGATCAGCAGATAACAGTATTGAGAAGAAAAACCCAGCCTGCAGCCTGTTATCCCACTCAGATGTCAGTATTGAGAAGAAAAACCTAGCATGCAGCCTAGTTGTATGATTCATACACAAATTATAAAAATGGCCATGCAAGTGCATGGACATGCTGTACTTGCTCGGTAGTTGGTACCCAATGTACTTAAAAATTTCAATTATCCCACTTAGAACCTACAAACATTTTAGAACACCCCCACAGTCGTTGGGATGGGGTTCACTCCTAACTCATTTATATCTCATGTTCGCCCTCACTCGTTGAGGCCTCAAACCACCCACATCCCCCTTCTCAGTCGGCGAAGTCTCACAACACAAACTGTTTTCGTAGTATGATCGCTGAACATCCGACGGTTTGAATTTTTCTCAAATTTTTACCAAAAACGATCCGAATATGGACCCTAATTATTGGGCTGAGAAACTTCGGGAGCAACTTTAAGTCGGATACAAGGAGACAACGATTGGATGTGAGGATAATTATGAGGGAAGTAAGCTCGAGTGTAGAGGAATAACTTTGCCGGTCGGCAGCTCCAAAGGCACCGAACAAAAAATCTGGGCCTGAAAGGGAGATTCCGGAGGTAACTGGTCAACTCTCCAACCGTCGAGGCTTGACTGGGGTTCCAAGTGGGTTCTGACTTCTGAGATCCCTAGCGCAGAAGGTTAATGGAGTCACATCAATTGACCGACCGACCGAAGTGGTAGGATAACGCATATTCGGAGGATATGTGATAGCTCATCTAGTCCATCAAGTTTGCTTAACATAAACCGAGACGACTTGACAGCTCTCCCTTCCTCCTCACGCGTATATCCATCCATAAAAAGAAAGAGGGAGAACAGGCCCTCGTTTCACGTTCGACTGCAGGTAAAGTATGTGTGCACGGCCCTGACATAGTACAAGTGGATATGTGTGTGTACGTGCTCTCGTGCGTGGATGGATGATTCTAATGGAAATATGGTATAAAACAGACGTCGAACGGTGAAAACGAGTATAGATTGGTGATTCGTATTGAAATATGGCATAGAAATGGCATATATTTTTCTCCAGCCAAGGCATGAAAAATGTATAAATAGAACACCTTCAAAATATGTGCAAAAGTTCAAGAGAACCGACATGTAAGATGCATATAGTCCCTCTTCTACAAATTCTTATTTCTAATCCTTTGAGGTGGTACCAGTGAAGCTCCTTCTCTTCATAGCATACTTAAGTATGTCATTGAGGTGAATTTGAGCCATCAAAGATCAAAAGTTATGTTGCTTCATAATGAATATATATAATTTACCCTCACAATTAGTACCTCATAATGTAAATCTCATATCTCTGCCTCCTAAGTCTTTTGAACCACCAATGGTTTATTTAACTGATTATTTGTGCTATAACTAACTCAAGTAACTTAGAAGCTCACATGATGATTTTTCCTGAAGTACCAATTTAAACAAAGATGGCTAGCAACATTGTCAGTGTAAATGCTACTAACCTCATCTCCAGTAAAGCCATTTCAGACATCCCCTTAAAATAAAAGAAGGCCAAGAGAGAAATCTAGAAGAAATCATATCCCATGCTATGTTGTCACATGCGACGCCTAGGCGGCCTACGCGGCCTAGGCGTGCAGGTTGGGGGGAGGTCGTCTCGACCTGGAGAAATAAACACAATGTCAGGCGATGGGCGCCTAGGCGGACGCCTAGGGTCGACCAGAGAAAGTGATGTGGGAGCCTATGCGGAGGAAAGTCATGCATGGACTGTCATGGACTTTTTATCAATAAATGTAATTTTGTTTGGGCTTAGGGTTATTGTTGTTGTTGCTGCTCGACTCCAGAGCATATTGTTGTTGTTGCTGCTAAAAAAAATGAAGAGAAAAACAAAGTAAACTATCCCATGCTATGTTGTCACATGCGACGCCTAGGCGGCCTACGCGGCCTAGGCGTGCAGGTTGGGGGGAGGTCGTCTCGACCTGGAGAAATAAACACAATGTCAGGCGATGGGCGCCTAGGCGGACGCCTAGGGTCGACCAGAGAAAGTGATGTGGGAGCCTATGCGGAGGAAAGTCATGCATGGACTGCCATGGACTTTTTATCAATAAATGTAATTTTGTTTGGGCTTAGGGTTATTGTTGTTGTTGCTGCTCGACTCCAGAGCATATTGTTGTTGTTGCTGCTAAAAAAAATGAAGAGAAAAACAAAGTAAACTATCAATAAATACAATTTCATATAAAGAATGGTTGTTATTCGGCAAATAATTGTAGCTTTGTGGATGCAACTATTGAATTACTGCAGTCACTTGTGGCTGTGCATGCAGAGGTATTGCCTAGCTGTCTCATTTAAGAATGTTAACTATGAAACTATCAACCGTGAAGCCCTGCAGTTATTTCTGCAAAATTGCAGTTTTATTTTTGGGCGGGCGCCCTCCCCCCAACCTGCACGTAGAACTATCAACTATTGAATTACTGCAGTTATTCGTGTCTAGCCTGTTTTTTGCTCTAATTCTGTGTCTTTTGTTAAATTATCTACAACCTAAAATCAAGTAGGAAAAGTTGTAAGTTTTTGCATTATTATTTGAATTAACTAACTGTTTCCCTACTGTCTGATGCTATCCAAATCATTATTTCAAGAAAACTTCCAATTAAGGTTGCTTACGAAATATGATATCTTATAGATTGTGACAGTTGTACTACAAAACTACATTTTGTAATTGGATATTTGATAAGCTATATACTAGTAATTACTTAATTGTTTAACGATCAGAAGTAGATGAACCTGCAAGGGAATTTTTTTGTTTATTATATTTGCATCCAATCATTTGGGATAGAGACTGTTGTTGCTGTCGTATGTTGCATCTAGTCACTTATGTTTTTCACAAATTTTCTCTTATCAAGCTTTCACTACAAGGAAATACTCATTCTTATATCTTCCTTTGTACAGGTTCCTAATGGAGCTGCAGGCCATTATCTTTTGGGGCTTGTGTATAGGTTACTCCTCCTCCCCCCACCTCCTAAGTTTCTATCAAATTCAGATGTGCATAATAATTTTTATATTTTTAACCTTTTGTATTAATGTTCTCAAATATTTATAGATGAAAGTGATGAGATTTATTTTTTCTAGCCTGTGTTTTGCTGATCGAAATGTTATGTCATAGATTTACTAGGTATTGGTGTTCTGTAAGTCAGCCAAGTATGTATGGTTTACACAATCATGTTGCCTATGTCACTTCTTTTTTCTAACTGGACCTTGAATAATGCATGCAAAACCCCTTCTGCTATCTGAGAAATTGGCAGTAGAGTCCTTTAACATTAGGTAACAATAATGCTTGAAAAGAAACATTATCTACTGTGCTTTGAAACAAAAGCATTAAGCTTCAAAGTAAATTTTTGTGTGCTGAAAATCAGGAGCTTAAGCTCCATGATTCCTCATCTTTTGTTTTGCAAAATTAAAAAGATCGTACAAACCAGACAATTTGAAACAATTAATACTATCCAAAGTCAAATTCATCTATGAAGTGCACGCGCGCACACATATTTAATCTATTAGAAACATAATAATGCGATTACCAATGTTCTTAAAGCATATGATCAAAGCGTAGTGGTCACATGGGCAGGCCATTCAGGGTTTCTTTGGTGGATGAGGAAGGGAAAGAAGAAAAAGGGAAGAAGAAATAGAAGAATAAAAAAATGATCTTGTCTATGGTGGTTGACGGGCCGGCGATTGCTCCCATGACGGCGAGTGTTTCGGCAAGTTGAGGAGGTGAGTTCACTGACATGATAGCTTCAGGAGTGGACAGTAACACCAGTAAAAATAATACCCTTATCAGGTCAATATATAATCATTAGTAATGCATTCTAAGGGTATACGAAACAATGAATAGGAGTGGTTGTAACCTGTCACTTAGGCGGGCTTAGCTAAGTGCCAGCAGATTCTAGGTGTCTAGGTGCCCGCTGCACATCGCAATTTATGGATAATTCATGATGTGTTATGGTCTACAAGATTAAAGTCCCAAACCACAATATTTTTTATGTACTATATATATTAAATAAATAGTCAGTCATTTTTGAGATCTTGGATAAGATTGTGGAGGCGGGAGGGAGAATGGAAAAATGACAATAGAAATGATACAATGTGGGGGGTGTACAAGATATATTCCCAGATATATTCAATTTGACCATTAGACACTTAGAAGAGCGGTAAGAGATGGGGATGTCAGCTGCAGTGTTGGATGTTGTGATTGCTGATGTTAACGGGTTCTGGAGTGAAACTGGGGATGACTTGATCGTGGACAGATCTCTGAGGATGGACTTCTCTACGCTTGTCCTAGTAGATGGAGGTTGTCGACTGCTATAGTTTTAGAGAGTTATAGACTGCAAGAGATCAAGATAGTTTGTGATGAAGTGTGGAAGGCTTTACGAGCCAGTCCGAACTAACAATATAAAAATTCTGCTCAATCAAAGACTTTCCAGAGTGATAACTAGACCTTAAGTTCTTCATTTCATGAATAACAATGCGTGAAATCGTCTTTTGTTTTATGAATTGATTTTTGGATGAATTCTATTGTTTTTTCTCTCAAATAACTTTGTGTATGTGCGAGAGGGAGCACATCCATGCATGCTTGCAAATGGATGCGGTTCCAGTTTCCTCTTTTGCTTTTTGTTCGGACTTAGCAACTTAATTTCCCATAACAATTATCTTCCAAATTAATATTCTATCATTATCTCGACTAGTTTCTGGTTTATTGGAGATAAGAGGGTTCTTTTCCAGTTTCCTGAGCTTGGAAGTTGACCAATGATATAGGTGTTTCTTCTTGCCATCCGGCAATCTACTTTTTTTTTCTTTTTTCGGAGGCATCACCGTCTCGTGTTTGCCTTGTTCAGGAATCCGGCATCAGCTATGAAGTATGAACTAGCAAGGGTTATCTTCCTTGTGTCATCTGGCCGTCTGGTCTTTATTGCAAAGCTTCTTTTTCCCTTATTTTCACTGGCCAATAATCTTGCATTAACTCTCGACCAGTTGCTAAAGTGATTCCATCATGCCAGACTAATAGCGGTTATAAGAAGATTGTATAGGTACTTGCTGTTTATATTTTAGTGCAAAATGGTTTGGATGGTGATGGTAACACATGTCCATTCCTTTGAAACATGATAATAGGGCTTCATGCTAGCTAGTGTGAAATATATACTCTCAGTATTTAACTATTATATGCTCAACTGAGTATTTCATTAAGAATAATGAGAAGACCTAAGTTCTTAGTTGTGCAAAATGAAGCTTAATCAATTATCTTTTGTTTTAAGAATTATATTGATTTTCTTAAGCATCTTTCCTCTGTGTGCGAAAGAGAGGGGTACATGTGCAAGTGAATTCCCATATAAAATATCTTCACAATTCTTATTCCCTCTCTGTCAAGATTGGTTGCCAGTATAGGGGAATTAAAAAGCTGATTCCCCAGTTTCATCATCTCAAACTTCTTGACTGAAGGTAGGACTTCTGCCATCTAGTCATAAATACTTTTCTGCAAGGCTCTCTCTTGTCCACTGTTCTAAAAGGCGGTCTAGGTGGCGCCTGGTGCCCGTCTGATGCCCCCCTAGCCCACAACCCCCACGCCCGACTATGCTTGTTTTTGGGTTTTATGGACTTTTTCTACAATTTTCAGTAGTTTTTTGGGTTTTTGTTTTTGTTTTTGAAATACCTTGATCTAGGCGGCCGCATAGGAGTTCGCCTAGGCGGGCTAGGCGCTAGGCGGCGGGTGCCCACCCGACTAGCACCTAGCGCTTTTCACAGCCTTGCTCTTGTCCATGTTTGCTTTGCCAGGATTCTGGCTTGAAGCCTTCACTACGGTAGGTCATCCTCTTTCATCTGACCTTTATGCTTTATTGCAAGGCCCTCTCTTACTCAGATTTTTTCTCCTTGTTCAAAAATGTTTATACAAGCCCACTTAGGCTTGTACACATCACATCCCAGGAACTATATATCGGGAACAGGGCGTGACAAAAAATATGGCATCAACTCTGCACTAAGAGAGTTAGACCATTATGTCCAGATAAAAAGTGGTTGTAAAAGGTTGGTGGCACTCCATGGCTGACACCATTCTTCTGCGAAATGGACTTGGAAGGCAATTATGACACGTGTGGATTCATTTTGACAAACATGAAACATAATTTCATAATCTTCAACCAAGAATATATGTCTTGTACATATTCAACTTCCAACTATCAGATTATGGCTTTCTTTTGAAATTTAATTATGTTGTGGGAGAGCTTTTATTTTTCTACTAACATAGCATTTTGGCAGATAGCTCCTTTGTAGTTAATCCTATATGACTGAATTTTGCATTATCACATTCATATTTGCAGTTCGACTTATGGGTAATACAGTGCAAACTGGAAAGGGGACATTGAGCTATGAATCTTGAAACCTAAATGAAATTACTCACGGTAGTTTGCCCTTGATTTTACTTGAGTTAGGAAGCTTTAAAAAAAAACCTTTCAATGGTATTTTTGTGCTCCTGATTTCAACTATGTGCTTGAACGTTCGTTGCATTCTACAACATATTCTTTAATGTGCAGTGATCACTGGTTGGTCCTTTTTTTCACAATATATCTGAAAACTGACTTCCGAGAGATATTTGATTATTTTCACAAGATCATCAACCTGTATAGAGGGTTTACATGTAACAGAAACATTTCTTTCATAGACTTCAATCTGTTTAACAAATTTTCCTGTGGATAAGATTTGAAACATTATGATAGCATTTTTGTCTTTGAACTCATCATCAAATAATTTTATGAAAGCCTGAGATATATGCTCTTTTACTCTTAAGGATCAGCATTGATTTGCAGACTTTTGATTTTTAAAAACCTATAAAGCTTTGCCACATTCTATGTCATAGTTACCACTTTCTTCTTTTACCCTTTAGGTATACGGGTAGAAGGACTGGTGCTGTTGATCACTTCATGCAGGCCTTGGCTATAGATCCTCTCTTATGGGCTGCTTATGAAGAATTGTGCATACTAGGTCAGTATAATGCATAATGTTCAGTAAGGTAGCTTGCAGCTCATATGTTCTTATAATATGCAGATGTCATTTTGTATCAGTTTCGTTTTTGGCACATGGGATAAGATATCCAGAGACTCATTTTAATGTCTACCTACCTGCACTTTGTTCAAGTGTGAGCTTGCTATTTCTTTAGTAACCCATATATACACTGTTATATGTATAATGAAGTTAATTTTTTGCACCGTCTATGTCATACTCATGTCCTTTTTTGAGTTGTATCTCGAATCCATGTTGTGTCTTATACTGGTGCTATTTAACGGGCACTACATAATGGTGCAGCTTATGGTGGTAATTCGAAAGCAAAGTGGGACAGTAAAAGTTAGTGTCTTGTCTATACTATCTTTCTGCAGATATTGTACTAAATACAAGGGAAGGGTTCTAAGGAAGAGTGGAAATCTATAAATACTGAAAATACAAATTTGATATATTCTTTGCCATGATTGCTGTGAAGTTATCTTAGCAAAATCTTATATCAGCTTAGCAAAAAGAATGCAGATGTATTTGCCAAGGTTGTGAAAAGCGCTAGGCGCTAGTCGGACGGGCACCTTCCGCCTAGCGCCTAGCCCGCCTAGATCTAGGCGGTTCAAAAAAATAAAAATAATCCAAACAAATATACTAAAAATTACAGGAAAAAATCCATAAAACCCCAAAACATGCATAGTCGGGAGTCAGGGGGACTAGGCGGGCACCTAAGCGGGCATCGGGCGGACACCCGGCGCCTAGCGCCTAGGCGGCCGCCTTTTAGAACAGTGGTATTTGCAAAATTTCTGTATCTGTGAAACACTATGTGAAGGGGAGTTAAGATAACAATTCAAATTGACAAAGCAGTAATAGTGAGTTACTATTTTTTTAGTAAAATTGTGGCTCTTGTCCTTGGAGGTGGAATCTGGGTTGGTTGAACTGCATCCACTAATTTCTGTTGGCATCGTTGTAACAACAAACTCAAGTCTTTTCCTATATAATGGTTTAACTTACGTGTATATTTGTGTGTATGAACATATCATTAAGTTTTCCATCGATGTCGAATTTATTATGTATCACTCTGCACTAATTAAAATACCAGATATAACTTGTGTGCCTACCTAACATTTATTTACACTTCAGGTTCAGCAGAAGAGGCAAATGAATGTTTTAATGATTCGGCTGCTGCTCGCATCCAGCAGCAACATTTTTCTGAATCAGGTTTACAGAACATGGATATGGGCAATGATGATCAAAACCTTCCTTCTGGTAGGTTAATGAACTTGGGGGATTCAAGTCCAAGGCAATCGAAACAACCACATGTTAATAACATGAGGGAGGTTCTTGGTAATCCCCATTGCTTAATGGGGTCGGGACAATTTTCAAATAGTGGACCTAATTTGTCGCAGTACAACACTCCGTCGCCAACAGCAACACAGGTGAAAAGAACGTCTTCAATTAACTCTCTTTATCACTTATCTTTTATGTAAATTATCTGATTTTTATATTAAGTGATTTCCATTATACGTTCGGCCTGCGGCTGGTTGCTGATTGATCAGATTACTCTGCTGATTAATCACATGTTGTCAGTTGGAAATTTCAATTCAAAAGTCACCTGATTAACTGACTCAAGCACCTGATACTTTGCTGATCAATTCTTTTTTAGAACAGTGAATTATCTTATATTTGGAGAAAAGATGTAGCAAAAATTATGATCATCTATATCTCTGAACCTCTTCTCATTGTTTAAATAATATTGTTGATGCTGGCAAGGTTGTAAAAGCGCTAGGCGCTAGTCGGTTGGGCACCGGGCACTGGGAGCCTAGCACGCCTAGGCGGCCGTGGTTCAGAAAATAATTGAAAACCCAAAAAAACTACTGAAATTTGCAAAAAAAGTCCATAAAACCCCAAAACATACATAGTCGAGGGTGGGGGCCTAGGCGGGCATCGGGCAGGTGCCTAGCGCCTAGGCAGCCGCCTAGGCCGACTTTTAGAACACTGGATGCTGGTCATTATATTTTATTCGGCATTTGTTGGCATAAACGTCCAACTCCATCTATAGTTTCGTCCAACTCCATCTAGAGTTTCCTACTGTTATTGCCCCGGTCAAATAACTTGGATGCCTTGATATAAGCCTATAGCACTTTCTGGGCTCTAGGTAACACTATTAGTGATTTTTGGGATAATTGTTTTAGAAATGGGTTTTGGTTACTTGTTTTAATATGGAAAGTGAACCATTTGATTTTATTGATGTTTATATCATATGTTGTTATTAGTTCTGTTGTACAAACTACAAAGTCCTTGAATACAAAGTCTACAGCTAATATTTTCCATTATTCTGACTCTTCTTAGGCTGTACTTTAGCATATTGTCATTGATGAGTGATAAACACTTAGGGGAAGGGATTTTCAGATGGCCCATTCGGATCATGTCATTGTTGGAAGAATGATTCTTTTTTGTTGTGAATGCAATCTTGGAGGTGTCGATTTGACTCGACCTTGGTTACTTTCTTCCATCACTTGATAATGGTCAGTGATGCTAAATAGCTCAAAGGATTTTGCGGTGACAATTAGCGTAATTGCTTTAAGTTGAACTTTTATAAGCGTGTAGTTGGAAGGACATGTTCATATACTTCCCTGTAAACTTGTGATATTCTTAATCCTTTGTTTGCTTCCTTGTTGGTTGGGTTCCATAATTATTATATGGCAATGCAAATGGATTCTTCCTCCCTAATTGAGGATGAAGGACATATATGGTGACTCCAGGGATATTAGGGGAAATAGTGTATTACTTAGTTGGGAAACATGTGCCCTGACAAAAAAAAGTTATGATCCTGCCCTGTTTCTCCTACCATTTCCATGGAAACAAAGATTTCTATGTTTTTCAATTTCAGCCAGTGTTGTCAGACGACCGATGAATCCGGTAGCAATTGACTTCAGAGATGTTGATGTACCTCTCATTCGAGATTTGCAGTAAGCCGAACCATGTTTCGGCATTGTCTTGGAAATTAGAACTCTGGACGTGAGATTACTCTTTTGGATCAGGACTTGGCATTTTTTTAGAAGGTACAGCTTCTACTGGACTTCCATAGAAGTAGAAAGCGGTGAGTTATTGAGACTTTATCTTTGCTTATCCACCCCTTGTTTTGTACTTGGTAGAGGTGGTCTAAAAGGTGCATACGAGGTGCGTCTCAATTCTGAAGACATATTGGAGAAAACAACCTGAAGCACATCAATGAGGCTTTGGCTTTAGTATGTGCATGGTTCTGCCGCTAGTTCCTGAAATGTAGCATCACGTCGTGATGTGCCTATTAGTGAGGCATGTGCCTTTTAGATCATTTGTCAATTGCGTAAGTTCAAATTGTTTGCGAGAAATAGGACCAAATCCACCATTTATAAGTGTGAACATATGGAGACTTGGATTTGAAGAGGAAAATTTTAATCTCGTCTCTGTGTATATAATTTGTTGATAAATCTGCATAATGGCCTTGGTTTTATTGTTTAAAATACAATAATCTGGACACTTGGTAAGTAGTATATAATTATACGTTGGCTAAATTTTACTTCCATAAACTTACATTTTTTTTAATATCAAATAAATTACGTGCTGAGGCGTATAACTCACCTCTCCTTGCTAAGGCATCTATCCCTACCTTTTAGAACATTTCTCAAGTGTTATGTATCAGCACATAACTAGGTACCGAGGATGAACATGCAGAGTTAGAATATATACAATTTAATTTCTTTGTGGGGTACATCTGTCCAGCTTAGAGATTATGATAGTGTTTTTGTTTGCACATGACCCTGATTCTACAAGGTGGTTTCTCTTCTCTTCTTGGGTTGCAACTTTTTTGCTTGTTCTTGCTTGCCAGCCTCAAAACTTTATTTCTTGATTTCTTTGGAGATATAATACTGTGTATGGGCAGAAAATTTTCTAAAGATATTCTTGGAGGTTTGCTTCGTATATCCCACCGCTTTTTCTTCAATATCTGGCACAAAGCTCTGAGTTTGGCCTTTCTCTAAACTACATATTCTTGACAAATAAAACAATAATGGAGTTCATATACACAGGTAAATAGTGCTGAAATTGGATACACAGAACTTTATAAGAGATGTTTGAGAAAAATTACAGTTCTTAATATAAGTTAGCTGTTAATGAAATTTCTCACAATTAATGCATGTGGTATTTTATTGACATGGTAAGATTTCTGACTTGTAAGCAATGTGATCAGTTGCATATGAATGTACAATTAGAAGATTTGTGTACAATTAGAAGATTTGTGTTATGTTTGATCAATGTTTCCATAATAGGCTTGTTATTCTCTTTATGTAATTTGTTTTTTCTCCGTCCTTTGAGGTCAAATATTGGTGAACCTTACACACTTAGAGAAATAATATTCCATTATACAGCCGGTATCTGAAAACTTTTACTGATTGCTCATCTTGCAGTTATCTGGGGTAGCCCCACCACCTATTTGTAGAAATGCTCAAGTATACTTGAATGCAAATGCATTAGCTGGTGATGGCTCATCGAGATCAAATGTAAATGCAGCCATCCAACCTCCCAGAAGGAAGGTATTAGATGAAGGGAAACTACGAAAGGTTATTACTTTATTTTTTAAGTTATGTCCTTTTTCATTGTGCTCTTTGGTTTTTATAAATTGTTGATTTTCTTTTGGTTTAAGTTTCAAAGCTTCTTTAAATACTGTTTTTCAATGTCAATCAGTTAAGTTCATTTGTTTGTTTGTTCTAATCATATGTTAAACCAGAGTTAGGAAAGTCTCTTCTTATTTTCAGCTTGAATGAGTACAATCTTGTGGGGCCACTTGCATAACATCCTTGTGCTGCTTGATCACAGATTACAGTTGTCTTTCTCGATCTCTTCACTCACTGTAGATATCTTCTTTGGTGCTAGCCTCATTTGAGTATTTGGAATCTAATGGTAGATTTTATTCCTCGTTTCCTGTTCGATTCGGACTCTTCCTATAACTATGGGTCGGCAGGTTCGGAGGAGGTGGTGGTGGTGGGGTGTTGGGTTCGGTGGTTTTTAATCAGCCGGTTTCAGTTTTGGCAGTATTGGACTCTCCATTTTTATCCAAAACTGTCGAATTGTATCATTTCGACATATACTTAAAATCTTTATTTTATTATATGATCATTGCAAAAACTTATTGTTCTTTTCTTGGATATACATTTTTTTTACACCAACAATATAGCCTTTATTCCAAATTCTTGGATATAAAATTTCTAGATTACTGTTATTTCCAAAAGCTAGAAGTGATTGGATGTGGGCCAACAATGTATATCAATGCCAACTAAATGCTCCCACTCATGTATGGGCTGAAATTGTACGGGTTAGAATGTTCTCAAGAATGGCATCTAGAAGTAGCATAGGTACGCGTAAGTACCTGACACATTTCATATCCGGTACGTCGATACGACAATTTCTAATAATTAACGGTATGATTAGTGTGTGTATATAGATGATATGTCCATTGCCCGGCTTAAGCTCGGGTCTTTTTATTACATATCTTCCCGGGCTATTTCTCGGTGTGCATGTCGTTCCTTGATTATTCCGTTTGTTGCGTCATTCCTTAATCCACAACTTGGACTGATCTTCACCGCATGCTGTCCTCGAGCTCGACTGTTTTAGCATCATGATCCTCTAGCCGAGTGGACCACTCCTCTAGGTCTGACTCGCAATCATAAGCTACATGAATATCTCGATTAATCCCGTTAACATTTAAGTCATATCACATTCTAGGAGAGATTAATATCCGACCCGATTTCTTGGGTCTTATGTCTCCAAGACTTAACCACTTGCAATAAACTAGGAGGTTTGATTTCTTCATTGCAGTCATCAAATGAACTTTAGTCATCAAATATGTAATTTAAGTTTATAAATAAATAAAACTTGATTTCTGAAACACATGTACCAATGCTATATTTTAAAAGATATCCAATGACTTGTACTAGAAAATATCCACAAAGTACCAAAAGGCACCCACAAAGTACCCGAAATTAAAATTGGAAGTACAAGTAAAATTTTGGGTACTATGAGGTAAGTACCCAGGAGTACCGGTACCCGTTAAGTACCTGTAACAGGTTTGCGTTCCTAGATTGAGTACGAGTACTCTTCATGAACTAACCATACTAATTTATAATCCTTTAACTTACCACTGTTGCTAGACCGTGTCTAGTCTTAAGTCTTAACGTTGATATATAGTTGGTGGGCTTTCAATCTCCGTACCCTTATTGTGGTATCATGAAGGTCAAGGTTATTTGTAAGTCTAATTATTTTATAACTTTACTCTTATGAGGCTCTAACGTCCCTTTTCCCTTATGTTCATCTTGTATATTTGTTTATGCCCCGATCCCGCTGGATCGAAAGGTCGCCACCATACGTGATGTAATACAAGTCTAAGTTGCTCTTGTACAAGGCATGAACGCGCATAGTGAGCAAATTACATAAAATATAAGATTTTGGACCAGCGAGATTTCAAGCAGAGAATCGAATGACAACAATGTATAATTCAAAATACTTCTTTTATTGATACTTGTAGCAGAATTACAAGTCAAAAAGGCTCTTATTGGCCAACTTAAAATGCCAAACTTGGCTTATATCTTTTAAAACTGAAATAAGCTACAATATTAGATACTTTATATCCCTGTATTAAAGAAAAGACAAAACACCTTGAAAATAAGGCTTCTAAAACTCTGAACAAAAAGCTTTGAGACGTCGAACAAGTTTCAATTGAGTTAGGCAAGTTTCCAACGCCTCTGAATATCCTTCTGCCCGCCAGTACTTGTTGGGACGTGGATCGGTACATTGGGGAATGCACTGGTCAACGGTATCAACCCAACTCATCCAAACCAACATGATAATCATGTGAAGAAATACAATTATTATTAATAGTATTTCTATTTGTTCTAGGTTCTTTTTAACAATTTATAATAGAAACATAAACAAATAGAAATATCACTTATGCAATGATTCTTATTCACTGTCGACTATCTATCCCTACAATAACAAAGATTAGAAAAAATATGCATATATAGTTTATATAATTTTTTGTCTATCTCTGTATCAAACAATTAGGTCTGCAAGATAATTATCATTAGTATGTGACATAACTATATGATGGTCCATGAGCGACTCTCCATAATTATAATTGGGATGCACAAGTTCATCTCTCTAATTATCATAAGTAGAAGTTGGGACGTACGAGTTTATCTCTCTAATTATCATAAGTAGAAGTTGGGACGTACAAGCACCTCTCTCTAATTATGAGAAGTCACTTATGGACCATCATATAGTTAGGTCACATGCTAATGATAATTGTCTTGTAGGTCTAATTGTTTGATGCAGAGACGAAGATGAAATTATGGAAACTATATATGCACATTGTTCTAATCCTTGTTGTTGGAGGTATGGATAGTCAACAGTAGGTAAGAATCACTACATAAGTGATGTTTATGTTCCTATTATTAATTGTTAAAAAGAACCTAGGACAAGTAGAAATGCTACTTAACAATAATTGTATGTCTTCACATGATTACTGTGTTGGTTTGGATGAGTCGGGTTGATATCGTTCACCGGTGCATTCTACTACGTTCTGATTCCGTCGAATCGATAAGTCACTACTGGACGTGATGCGGTACAAGTTTAAGCGGTACTTGTACAAGGCATAAATGTGCTCATATAATATTTATTTGAAAATAAGGTTATAGCAACAAAAAATTGAAGACAACATTATAAGAAGAAAATAGCTCTTTATTGATTTTTTGAGCAAAAATACAATTTCTCATTACAAATTGAAATGCCATTCTGGCTTACATTTTTTGAAAATAAAAAATGCATAACGTGTTCAAGGGTGTCATGAAATAATATGTTCTTCGGTCAACATCGACATTCTCCGTCGAGATAACATATTCAAGAAATGACACACTACTCATCAAAAACTCGCACTTGCTTAACTTAGAGTTGTTGTTCAAGCAGAGTTTGAAGCACAATTCGTAAATGTTTTGTGTAGTCTTCCTTTCTCCTTGAGTAGATCAAAATATCGTCGATAAACACGACCACAAACTTATCCATGAAGGGTTGAAAGACGTTCATCATATACATGAAAAGAAGGGTTGAAAGACGTTCATCATATACATAAAAGCAGTTGGAGCATTAGTTAACCGAAAGGCATGACCAAAAACTAATAGTGTTCGTATCTTGTCAAAACGTCGACTTCAGAACATTTTTTTGCTTGATCTTCAATTGATGATTGTCAGAATGAAGATATATTTTTGAAAATACGGTCGCTCCCTGAAGCTGGTCGAATAATCGTTTATCCTCGACAATGGATATTTGTTCCATAGTATAACTTTATTCAGCTCTCGATAATTATTACATAGTCGCATTGTCCATCTTTTTTTCTTTCTTTATGAACAACACTGGAGCTCCTCGCGGAAAAATATTGGGGGGCGAATATATTCTCGATCCAACAATTCTTGCAAATGTACTTTAAGTTTCTTTAGCTTTGTTGGTGTCATTCTGTACGGTGCTTTCGATATCGGCCGAGTCTCAGTACGGTGGCATTCTGGGTATATCGTCTAGAAACACATTGGAAAAATCTGTCATTTCGATTTGATCCGATTCTGCACCTTTCTTTCGAGTGTCTCGAACAGAAGCCATGTACCCTTAACAGCTAGAATGCAACATGGTGCCGTCAATGTCAATATTACCATTTCTGACTTTGCATCGAGCCACAGGAATTGGAGAATTCTGTTTCCCCAGGACGAATTACAACTCTCTTCTCCGTAGTTGATCGTCGTATGACATGTACCGTGTCAATCCATCCCAAGAATGATGTCATACTCCTTGATGTTAAGGACGATAATATCCAAAGACAAATTCCTTCTTCCAATGCAGATGTAGCCATCGCTACAAATTAAACTAGCATGCATATCCACTCCTGATGAGTGTTAACACTAAGATCCATATCTAACAATGTCATACATAGTCTATTTTTTTGACAAATTCAGCAGATATAAGACTATGAGTGACACCATAATCAAATAAAACTCTTCCTAGAAGTTCTTTATATAAGAAATTGTATAAAGAGCTATTTTCAATTTATACTGAGAAATTATATTTCCGCTGCAAGAATTCAATAACGAGATATTTTCTTCCTATACTGTTGCCTTCAATTTTCTGTTGTGTTGGTACAATCTTAGTTTCAAATAAATATTATAGGTGCACATTCATGTCTTGTACAAGTGCAATTTAGGCTTGCACGGTATCACGTCCAGTGACGACTTATCGATTTGACGAAATCAGGGTTTGCCACATTCCCCAATGTACCGATCCACGTCCTAACAAGTATTGGGAGGCTGGAGGATATTCGAAGGCGTTAGAAGCTTGTCCAACTCAGTAGAAACTTGTTCGACGTCTCGAAACTTTTAGTTTAAAGTTTTAGAAGCTTTCTTTTCAAGGTGTTTTGTCGTTTCTTTAGTAAATGGATATGATGTATGGAACATTGTATAACTTATTTCAGTTTCAAAAGATGTAAGCCAAGTTTGGTATTTTCAGTTGGCTAGTCTGCTGCAAGTTTCAATAAAAGAAGTTATTTTGAATTATACATTATTGTCATTCGGTTCTTTGCTTAAAATCTCGCTGCCTCAAAATCTTATATTTTATGTAAGAGTAATGCTACAGTTACAACCAAATGGTTACAACCTTCTTACAACCTATACCTATTGCTGACATGTGGGCCATGGCCCACATGTCAGCACATGGGTGAGTGGTTGTAAAAGGGTTGTAAGAATTTGGTAGTAGACTTAGCATTATTGTTTTATGTAATCTGCTCAGTGTGCTCACTGTGCACGTTCATGCCTTGTACAAGTGCAACTTAGGCTTGTATGACATCATGACCGTTGTCGATCTTTTGATCCTGCAGGATTGGCATGACATATTTGCACTCCACTTATAGCAATTTCGAGCTACATTATGATGTAGTCATGAAAGTTAATTATGTTAGGCATTCATTTGCGAGGTATCAATCTCTCAGTTGGCTATGTTTCCACCTAATTTTTCATGGTTCTGAAGTAACAAATTTAAAGCATTTGTTTATGTCTTGCTCTGTTGCTTATGCTCGGATGAATCACTGTAATTTGTAGCCATATAGTATATCAACTTTTACACAGGGTACTAAAAATGTCCTTTTTCACGAGAAATTGGTATTTTGCATGAAATTTAACGACTCTAATTATGAAGAAACAAACTTTTCTGACATCTATTTAATTTCCAATGCAGGTTTCAGGGAGGTTATTCTCTGGTTCGGGTTCAGGTCTTCGGCGAAGTATAAGACTGTCTGGAGAAGCTATGGCCAACTCAAACTCATATGTCTCACAAGCAGGAAGCAATGCCACAAGTCACTCTTCTAAGTTTCTTGGAGGACTCTCTTTGTCATCACCATCGAAAATGAACTCTACATCATTTCGCACTATGACAAATCGGAAGGGACAACAATGGACTACAGAAAACTTTGATGAAGGTGATGATGAGCCACCTTTTGAGAGCAAATATTTCATAATGAGAATTTACACGAAAAATGTAATTGTTAAATTGCATATTATATTTTTGTTCAAGCTTTCTAGAAGAAATAAGGATGTTACTTGAGGATATTTGATTTTGTCACACCAAACTAGGGTTTCAGGTTCTTTCTTTTTGCCTATGTCTCTCGAGTTTTCTATTTCTAACTCTATCTGCTATATTGCAGAATTATTTGTATATAAAAAGCAGACTTCGCAGAGCTCCTTCACTACTGTTATGTAAACTTAGCTTCAATTTGCCTACTTATTGAGTTTCTCCCGTTGATTCCTAGTGCTTTTTCTATTAGAGTCTATAACTTAGAAAGACAACTAAATGTACTTAATCTGGTTATTTAATATAGACTTGTTTAGTCTCATCTTGAACCCTTGCCTTGTATCCAAATGACGAATTGGGAACTTTTCATTAAATTAAAATTAGCTGCCAAGCCTTTGAAGTGGTTGAAGCCCTCTCATATTTAACATCTACATTCTACAAGTGGCAACTGTAATTGAATATCACTCTTCATACTCTCAATTGCTTATAAAGGAGAAGGAGCCTTACAGGTATTGCCATATTGTTTATGATTATAGGGAGGAGACCTGATGGTCTTGATGATCTGCGGTCGGATAATACTGCATCCATATCATCATCTATGCCCGGCTTTGCTGATGGTAGATGTTTAGAGCAAGATAAGATAAACTCTCAGGTTGGTGGAACTTTGGCACACGACTCGAGAGTGATAAATGGCGTACGAGATCTTTTGAGCCTCTTGAGGACTCTTGGAGAAGGTTATAGGCTTTCCTGTTTGTACAGGAGCCAGGTAAGATAATGTGTTTAGTATGGGATGCCAGTCCTCTTTGTATATATGCTTATTCAGTTTTGGTGTTACTTCTTACTCGGCAGGATGCATTGGAGGTATATCTAAAACTACCACAACATCAATATAATACTGGATGGGTATTAGCTCAGGTATATTTAGTCTGTTTTCTTGATCCTTAATTCCTTGTTTTTATGATAACATAGGTAGATATTACTTTCTGTTGAAGTTACTTAATGAGATTCATGATTTGTTAAATTAAATTAGAAACTAGATGAAACCTCAGTTTATAGCTTGAATAGTCGTACAAGTCATCCCCTTCTCTTTCAGAATGGTTCAGCCTGAGGATATGATTGATAATGTGCTATATAGATCGCGGTATTGCTGATCACTAATATAGCAAGCTTATATACCACTATAGTTCCTTGGAGCATCAGATAGGTGTACCGTATCTGTATTTGTTTTCTAGTAACAAATGCGGATACAGAATATTGTTCGGAAATAAAATTCAATAACCATATTAGGGAAAAAAATGGATCTAGAGCTGGATTAGATGTAGTAAGAAACAATACAGATAAAGCAAATACAAATACGGATCAAATGTATAGGTGTTTCGGATAAACTAAAATTTGGATTAAGAGGAGTGATGATCTCATATATGTTTAGTTACGTATTAGTAAACTTATGTTTGGGTGTTGATATATACTCTGAATATAATAGGTTTAGTCACAAATAGAGCCGTCCCTACAATAGGGCTTGGCCTACTTAGGTGTTTCTAAGATGCCCACCACTGGATAAGAATCCTGCTTGGGAGGTTCTATTTTAGTCTAATTGGGTTGAGGGGAAACTTCAAATTAACATATTATTAGTCTTTAGAGTAGTGGATATCTTCTCTTGGTAAAACTCTGGGAATAAATTCATATATTTATTGTTTTTTTACTTTTTTACTGTATTCTTGAATTCTGAGAAGTGAGTTGTGATAATAATAATAATCTATCTCGTGGACACGGTGCTGATATTGTGTAAGAACAATTCAAACCTGTTTTGAAGGTGTCTGAGATATTATTTTCAACCGACTCTTTTCACCATTATAAACTTTTGGTTTCGTGGTTATATAATACAGGTGGGTAAAGCACACTTTGAATTGGTAGATTATTTTGAGGCTGAACGTGTATTTGATTTTGCACGCCGAATCTCACCATACACTTTAGAGGGAATGGACATCTACTCTACTGTTCTTTTTGTAAGTTGACTTTCTCGGCTGGTTTCTATATGATTATTCATACTGTTTCTGCAAGTTCTTTTTTTGCAAATATTAATGGTTCTGTTTTAGCCTAATCTATTTTCATTACATAGAAAATTGACATTGCATTCCTGTATCCTGTAATATACAAATATTTAAGATTTGACTAGTTTAAAGGTTGGATACAATGATACATGAAGTATGACTTGGTGGTGCAGTTGAGAACAGTCTATTTTGGGAGAAGGTGAGGGTGGCAGTATTAGTATAATAAGCTGACAAATGGGTTGCAAAGCAAGAAGGGAAACACAGCCCAAACCAAGATTGTTAACAACATCAAACCTAGGGGAAGTTTTGATACACACATGGGAAATTATATGGATCATCTTGAGGGGTTTCCTTGCTGTCCTACTTTCTGATGTGAACATGCTTGTGAAAGGGCTTAAGTAAGCATTTTAGGTGACCTGGCACCTAGGCAACAACATTTAGGCTGTCAGGTAGTGAGGCGTCCACCTTGACACAGGAGCTGGTGCCTCAAGCCGACTTGACATGAAATCAAGGTTCACAGTTTCAGTATTTATCGGAATCCGTTATCTGACCCGAGTATCTATATTGGTAGTTTTGGGTTCTCCATTTGAGCAAGCCACAAATGATAAAAAGTACTTTAAAAATCTAGAAAAAAAATATTTCATACATGTAGACAGTTTTATATGTCATATGTTGTTTCTCTTTAGTTTTAATTGTAACAATATTCAACATTGCCAAATCGTTCACCCACAATATATCTGCAATAGATATTTTTGTTTATTTACTTACTTATAGACAATACAACCACAATAAATAGTTTTGGAGGAATAATATTAATATGGATGAATGTTGTCAATTTGTAGATATGTAACATCAACAAATGACAATAGGTATAATATGTCTCGATAAGGAATCTTATCGGCACATTGTAACATTGTCAATTTTCGGAACAACATAAATCATTGTGTTGACACAATTTTTCCATACTTCTCTCTTTTGTTCAGTCTTTCTCCGCCAAGTTGACCAGGAAAGAGACCCCAACGTAGGCACTGGGAACTATTGGTAGGCACTGGGAACTAGGAAAGAGACCCCAACATAGTCTTTCTCCGCCAATCATTGTGTATACGCAAATATTGGTAGCGAGCGGTATTGAATCGGGACATGCCAAAACCGAAACTATATGGCTGATATGTATCGGTACTTGACGATGCTGGGAACTATGCATGAAATGTGAACCATGTCTAGGTCTTTGATCTTTGAATTGGGAACCTGCCCGAGCACACTAAGCTATATGTGCTAAAGAGGAAAAGTGCTTGCTACCTAAATCTCCTCCCAATTCCCTTCTCTTGCCTCTTCTGTCCTAATTGCCTCCCACCTCAACCATGTCCAAGATCCAACGGGCAATGGTGGAGATCGAACTGGATTCGACAGTTAGCCATGAATTTTGAAAGTAATTCTTAGAAATTAGACTGGAAATACAGAGATTAGGGAAGAACTAGGGTTTGTTTATTGGAATATAGAAAAGCGGGAAAATACAATTTGAAAAGAAATCTAACATAATTCAAGAAGAAAGATTACGAATGCATTCTCTGATAATCTCTTCTCTGCTACTACTATATTTATAGAATCTGAACCCAGTATCAGTACTGATACTCTTCCCTGATTCCAACCTAGCTGCTTAGCAATTGAAATGCTGAGCTGGACTGACTGGGCCAAGGTTTGTTGAGCTGGCTAATTTGCTGAACTGGCTAGTTTGTTGAGTTGGCTTTAGTCACTTTAAGTAACTCCATCCTTCCAAATTAATGTGATCTCTGATACTTCCATCACCAGCCATTGTAGGTAGAGCTGATACATCATTATGGAGGAAAGCTAGGGAATCTAGGAGAAGGGTCGTTTCAATTCCCTCCCCCTTAAATTTGACCTTGTCTCATGGTAAAAATAAGAAAAATTCCCAAGGAATTGCTCCTATGGCACCAGGTGGCAGTATCCCTGCCACCTTCTTCCCTTTATTAGAAATTTGCAACCACTCTCTCTATCCTCAATGTTCTCTATTTATAAGGAGACTCTACTGAACCTGAGTTATGAGCTATCTCCTACTGAACTGTATTGACTGCAATGAGGTCTGCACTTGTACATTGCACTAGCTACCTGTACTAAACTATATGGATACTTAGCTATTGCTCTTCACTGATCTGTTACTAGCTACTGCATTACTCTGAGCTGGTACTAGGAACTGATCTGATACTAGGAATAGGAAAGCTTTTGCACCTTCACTAAACCATACACCTCACTGAACTGTATTGATACAAGCTATTGTCGTTACTCTGATACTTTGATACTAGGTCCAGATACTACAATGCACTATTTAGGAGATTAGAAATAAGTTCTAAATTGGAAACTCATCAATGCCCTCCCCTTAGCTTCATTTCATGCCTTTACACTAGTACACACTACCGCATACACTGCACTGCAATGCCCATAGCTAGTAAACTCTGATACTCTGATATACTGTACTGTCTGCACTGCACGACCTAGAATGCACTGTATCACTGAGCTCTAGCTATACTAGATACTGAGAATACTGCTCAGGTGCTTGCAATTTGTAGATTAGGATATATGCTGGAAGGTGTTTTAAATGCTACTATTATGCTATTTAGCTAGCTGGTACTAGAGAGCTAATTGATAATGAGATTGAACTAGCTAACTAGAACTGAGCTAGAGCCATTGAAACTGAACTAGAGCTAATTGCTACTACCACTTACACTAAAACTTTGATTCCTGGATCCCATATGATTTTTCACCAACTTCTCTAGCACATTCCCATGATGATATGAATCCCTGTAGGTTCTGAAACCTCTGATACCAAAGGACTCAATAACAGGCAAGTAGGTCTTGATGTTATATAGAGGTGTACCTTGCCTCTGCATGTCTTCAAATACATGTCCTTGTTTCTGATTTAGAACATTGTAAATACCACCAAGTGTCACGTCCCGGTTCCACAGAACCGATCGTCCTTGCTAACAGAGAAGTTGAATAACACAAGATGTATAGAAAACAAACTCTTCTTTATTGATAATGCAACAAAATTACAAAGGACACGAGGCCAAGATTACAATAACTCAAGCTCACACTCTCTCTCTCTCTCTGAATAGAATTACTCGGCTCTCTCTCATCTTTCAATACAAAAGATCCTACCTTGGGGCATAGAACTGGAAGAAGGCGATGTCCATACATTACGTCCCTTATAGGTGAAGTCTTCAATGTGGCCGCACGCCTTGAAACGCCAAAGAACTCCATGTCTCAGCGCGTCCAAGCGAGGTCCGCCTTGAACGAGCAAGTACCTGTAATCTGCGCATGAAAACTGATGGATTGTCAGTACACAACCGTACTGGTGAGTGAGCCTCTCGTCCCCCCAAACAAAACCAACACATTCATTTAGTGAGTGCGCCCTATGATTTTGGTTCTTTATAATCTTGCCTTAGGATCATTTCATTTAGTAACCATAAGCCTACTCGTGTTACAATATCGTGGTCGTGTCATGAATCTCTTCGTGTGACGGCATCGAGGCGAGCCTCGCAACAAGTGATTGTGCCATAAGCCCATTCGTGTTTCCAGCATCGAGGCTGCGCCTCGCAGCTCAGTGTGACTTAACCATACTTGTCTTGCGACCTTTTTCCTGTTTTGAAATCAACTACTCAATCACAGAATTGTGAACTTTGTGTCAACGACTCAAACACGACACCACATTTCATACCGAAGCACGTGTCTTTACCATAGCCAAAATTTAGGCTCAACGACTGCGTTGCATACTGTGCAAATACTTCTCGACCCATTCATACCGTGCATACACATCTTGACTCAATCTAAGACATGCACGCGGATAGCCGCTCTTATGCCGACTCATCTGTATGAAATGGGTCACTAGCACCACAAGCTATACTTGGACCCTTTTTTGGATAAGACAGTACGTGCTTGACGAGGCGTGAACTCGACTATATTTCCCGTAATACCCGCTATACGGTACTCCCTTCATTCTAGGTAGTGGCACTTCCCAAGAAGGTCCCGCAAGGCAGTTCCTCCTTGCCGGATTGGTCCTGTGGCCCTAGGCTGCCGTTTGAGGAACAATCGTCCTTGTGCACAAGTTGTCCAATGACCATGCAAGACTCCATATTTCAGGACCATTTTTCATCTTTACTTTTCATATCCATGCATCTCCCAAAACTAGAGACTGCCTTGGCGACAAACGGTCGCAAAAACTTTTCATGTTTTCATACCTTTTTGACTCAACTCAGGAACGACTATTTGATAGCCCTCCTGCTCAACTTGACTAATACGTGTTCCGTGCAGTGCCACTAACCGTGTCATAGTCAATATGGCAAGCCTTGAAATCGTGGGACCGTATTGACTATAACAAGCCGTTGGACCGTAGATCGTGCCTACTATTACATCAAGTCGATAGCCCGTGACATAACTTATTCACTCAATACGTGAGGTCAAAAGACCGAGTGCTAACTTTGAAAACCATTCGTGAAGAACATCTAAGTAACAAGCTAACATCTCCAAGTTCTATATCAATCGACTCGAAACAATGGGATTATTCCCTTAGTTATGTGGGTTCGTCTCTTTTATTTTCAAGCCTATTCAGTGCATACGAAAACTTCATTTTATTAGTGTGAAGGCCAGCAGAGACAAGTTCATCGAAGCCACCCAACTGAACGAGGAGTTGTTGCGACCGAGCGGGACTTAGAGCAAGCCGATGCATAGCCAAGTCCAAATGCCGTTGCATTTCGATTCTTCCGGTTGACCTGAGCGGGGCGGGACACTACCCCAAGGGCCTGCACAGGGGCCTGAATTTCCACCAAGTAAACAGGTTCAAGAAGCCTAGGTTTGGCAGTCAACTGGGAAGCATAAGTGACCCTTCTTGCTGATGGAATGACTTGGCCAATCTGAGCAGATTTTACCCCATCTGCATACAAACTAGACAATAATACTGATGACCAGACACAATGTCTCACATACAGTGACTAAATGCCCATACATGGACTTGTCCGAGTCGGGAACGCAGACGTGGAGGCTGCAGAGGCCGGCACGGAGGAGGGCCTCAACAAGGAAGGCGAGCCCCAGGGAGGAGACTCCGTTTTGCTGGTCCTCATAGGATGTGTAGGAATCATCATGAACATCTTGCTTCTCGTCCGGACCATCATGGAAATCATTGTTCATAGTCTGCACATGAGGACCAAACATTGACTTCATGTCACTGATGAATCCATTTGAAGCATCATGCACTTCATCATCACAGTCTTCTGTATAACCTCATCTGCTGGAGATTCAACACCTGAACCTTCATCATTGTTAGCCTGCTTGGTGCTTTCTAATCTGAAACTTTCACCATCGCTACTTATGGTCAACAAGTCAGCAGTGTTCCCGAGGGCACTTCCAGAATTATGATGTTGGTAAACGGTACTCATTTTCTCAAACTTGAAGTCAACCCCAGGCCACATTCGATTTGGAATAACTTCATTCTCTGGAATATGCCTATACGCAGGAGAAACAAATGAACCATCATAATCCAATTGGGTTGTGTGCTTGTAAGAAAGTTGGAAGGAGTCCTCTAACTCTAGTTCCTCCTCCTACTACATGATGATGCTCTTCATCAAACACAAGGACCTCATGCTTAGGAACTACTCCTTGCTGCTGCATTTGAGGATAGAAGCTCATGCTAGGATTCCAATCATGCTCAAGTTGTATGGGATTCGACTGAGGGTGCTCATACGACGACGGAGAATAGCCGTAGTAGCCGTAGGGACATGCAGATGTTGTTGTAGCGGCGGTTGATAGCAGCCGTATAGATCTTGCGGTGGCGAGCCGGTGACGGCATCGGGTACTGCTGTGGTGAGTAAATAGCAGGAGGGGTCCGGCGCGGTTGATGGTGGCAGAGGCGGTGGCTCCATGGCTGGAGTATAGGATCAAAGATGAGATCCTCAACTGTAATGATGAGATCCCCAACCATATCGAGGAGATCCCCACCCATACTGACCTGGAACTTCGAAAGATCGGAGGTTCTCCTCTAAGATCCAGAGGCGAGGTTCCTCCACCGTACATCGTTGCTCCTCTGGCGAGCCTCGTCGGAATCCATGGATGCTAGAACTCGTTTCCCTTCTAGGATTTGGAAGCTCTGATGCTTTAGTCACTTTAAGTAACTCCATCCTTCCAAATTAATGTGATCTCTGATACTTCCATCAACAGCCATTGTAGGTAGAGCTGATACCTCATTATGAAGGAGGAAAGCTAGGGAATCTAGGAGAGGGGTCGTATCACCCCCCTCCCCAACCCCCCCCCCCCCCCCCCCCCCCCCCCCCCCCCCCCCCCCCCTTTTTTTTTTTCCTTTGACGGCCGATGATCCAAGCCAGTAGAAAGAAAAATATTAAAGCCTTATAAGATGAAGTCCCATCCTAAACAACAAGTTTGTCTCCTCTGCGCACTCCTAATTTGATTCTTGATGCCCCCACCTAGGTCTTTGGTTTTTTGCCCCCTCACACTGTCGATGAAACTTTTGAACTTGGTTACTCAGATGCTTTGCAAAATCTTCATTCCAATTAAAGTTGGATCAAGCATTACAGATGCGGTTATAGGAAATATTGATCTACATGTTCGCATTACTGCCAGTTACCTTGGAACATGGTTACATATTTTCACCTTGTCATTGATTTCTGTAGAACCCAGTATTTTGATGTTCTTCTTGCTATAGTCTTTATTTTTGGCAGTTGTGTATGGAGTTATCCATCAGCCGATGGCTTTTAACAGTTTGACTTCATTGACATTTATAACTTTGTGGACACAAGCTTTAGTGCTGTTCCTAGCGATAGTCTAGTTCATTGCAGGATGATTAGCCAGACTACTGTGTCTAATGTAGATTACTAGATTGATAAATGTCCTGTAGTTGTGGGTCCAGATTTGAATTTTTCTGTGGTATGATTGGTGATTAAATTGAATGGCACATGTTCATTTTTACTTTCTCAACCAAAATTATGTTTCTTGTCCAGAGGTGCTACGGATCAGCCGATGACTGTGTTAACCAAGATCGCACGTGACCTTCTTAGAATATTGGTATTTAAGCTTAAAGTTCTTGCTCACATGATGCATCTGGTTTAGTTTTCGGGTGGTATCCTGGTGGTAGAAGTTGCAAAGTGTTTCTTATGGTTAACAGGTTAAGTACTATGGGTGGCCTAATCCAGATCTTAGTTCTTATTGCACCAAAACTGATTTGATTATTGAGAATCACCGATAACCTACAATGGTACTTTTTGAGAAAACTCCTAACTCCGCATTGTTCTTCCTAATAAATTGTATGCCAAACTCATACATAAAACTTTTATACCTTTTCCGGTATTGATTAGTTGTCAAACTGGCAAGATAGTTACTAAAATAAATTTCTAGTAAGAAATATACATCTGTAGTGCTTTTTGCTAAGAGGCCCTATAACAGCGTGGAATACAAGATTACGCATGTGGAATACTAGAATACGAAAGCCCAACAGTTTTTACTAAGAGGATGTGAGAGGGAGGTGGAGAAGAAAAGTTAAAAGGAATCACTATTAGAATGCCAGATTATTAATATGCAGTCATTTAGACTCTAATCCAGGGTTACAGGTGTGGAATAACCTGAATATAATATGAAGCTCAATGAGTAATCCTTGATGCCAAAAGAAGAAATTTGTTCCTGCACTGCACCTTGCTGTCTGAAATTTAGTACTTTAAGATTTGGAACAACCTTGTTTTGTCCAACCCATGGTTTCAGGTGTGGAAGAACCTGAATATAACATGAAGCTTAATGTGTTATACTTTTCCTTTATGCCAAAAGCAGAAATTTGTTCCTGCATTGTCACCTCAGTCTGAAACTTAGGACTTACGATTAGGAACAACCTTGTTTTGGTGTATTTGTTTTTGTCTTATCTAATATACATCTAGATTCATCCATCAATCAGGGCTGTAGTTTGAATTGGTATTTGGTTTAAGTTCACATTTGCCTTAGTCCTTGTCGTTTGCAACTAGGATTAAGTTCTTTGCATACTTTTGCACCTTGTTATCATCAGTAAACAGGTTTTCTGTTTTATTCTTTTTTTTCTTTCATCAATTTATGTTTGCTTTTATCATTGATTCTCCACAAACCCTGTGATGAATATTGCATTCTGTTAATCATCACAAGTTCTAGTCTCCTGCTCATTGAATCTCTCAAAACTCTTAATATTTTTAGTGCATCTACAGCCAAGATCTTCCAAGTTTGTTCTTCTAGGGTTCGTAATCATTTGTAACTTTATTCTCCTGCTTGTGCCTCTCCATTTACTGTCTCTCTCTCTCTCTCTCTCTCTCTCTATATATATATATATATATATATATATATATATATATATATATATATATATTTTTTTTTTTTTTCCAGCATGTGCGGGCTCAGTTAAATCGTGTCTCCCCGCACACAATTTTTAGCCGGTCGTCATGTCGCTTCGAACTCTCCGTGCGGATCTTGTCCGCACTGCTTTTTCATCATCGTCCCACACGTACGCCTCGCACACTCTGCGCACTCCCAAGCCTCACAGGTCAGCCGACGTCTTTCGACGCTGGCAACTCAACGCCTTGCTTTGCCCACGACGCTGAAGGCGCCCTCGACGTCTTCACGACGCCTACGACAGCCGATGCCGTCCAGACACCCGTTCTATGCGCACGACGCCCTTACGACGTCTTTCCGACGCCCATTGGGTGCCGCACGACGGGCCGCGTGGTCAGCCGTCGTTTATACCTGTGGTAGAATGGTGCCGGTCCTCGACCGCCCGCGCGGCGCCCCTAGCCGTTGAGTTTTCATGCACGGGACGCCCCATTCTGTCCCACGCCAGCTCAGATCGTGGCCATTTTTCGTCAGTCCTCCGACGTTGTGGATGCCCCGCATCGCACAGGCCAGGCTCATCATCGCCCCCATATATATATATATATATATATATATATATATATATATATATATATATATGGGAGCTTCTAGCATTTTAGGTAAGAGTCTAGTCATATATGCCTAAGGTCATCCGTGGGGAAATCTGTGACCAAAATGATGCTTATGTTTTGGCTGCTTCTAGTTCTATTGTGTAAGGTTTTGAGAAGTAGCTAAATTGTATAGGGTGTTTTTAACTTTGTATTCTTTATTTTCTGTATATTTAATTGATTTTTGTATGATATTCTATTATCTTAATTGTGGCAAACTGCAACATTTGACATTGTTGAGATGTTGGTAACGCTGCTGAGATTGTGCGGCTTTTTAAGTAATGAAGGTGATGTGGGGAGCATGCAAATACTTGATGAGATGCACTTCCCTGTGCTCTCTCATGAAAAGGCATCTACTCTATCCATTTTGTTTTGAAGGTTAAAATGTGTTTAGCATTCAATTCTCAAATCCTCAAAGACATGTGGAGCATGATTGAGGATTTGGCTAACACGAGTCGCATAGGCTGGTACTTTTCAAGTGGTTGATTAGCTGAATTGTTCCCCTTAGTAAAAGTTTACAATTACAACAGTTGCACAAGCAACAATGCCAACTGATGTTCCCTGAACCATTTTTCTTATTTCCTTACTGCAACTTAGGCTGGGTTCGGGATTGCTTATCATGATTGCTTCTACTTGGTTTTCCGAAAATCAGTCCCTAAAGCTGTTTGGTAACAGCAGCTTATCATTTTTTTTGAAAAGCCAGTTAATTTTGGGGCAGCTTTGGAAGCAGTTGGGAGGTTGCTGTCAAAAGCTGCTTCTGTTGCTTCTTTTGAAAAGCAGCAGCAATTTCAAACGAGACCTAAATCTGGCGCTTGAATACCCGAGGCTAGATCCCGTAACTTTTCCAAGGGCAGTAGTTTTGAAGTGACTTTGTTTTCTTTTCTTTTTTTTTTCTTTTTTTTTTTTTGTGGATGGTAGGAGATTCTTCTTTAACAATTGACTCTTGATCTGGCAGCATTTGAAGGAGGAAATGAAGTTGAGTTACCTTGCTCAAGAACTCATTTCAACTGATCGATTATCTCCTCAAGCATGGTAAGTTTTTTTTTTGAAGTTTTGAAGTGAAACATGCTTGCGTAACTTTTGGTCCTCTCTTCATATATACTATCTGCTTGTGTAAGGAGTCAGGTTTGCCCAAATTGGTAGTCTAGTTGAAAATAGTAAGGATTCTGAAATACTACATACAACAATGAAGCCTTTATCCCAAAATTTTGGGATTGGCCATTAGAATCCTTTTCTTCCATTTAGTTCTGTTAAGGGCCATGTCCACTAACAAAAACAGTATCATTCTTTAATCCATGTTCCTTTAGGCCTTTCTCTGCTCCGAACGGTTTCTTTAACTACTATCTTATTGTTCCTCCTTACTGGAGCATATATTGGTATGCTATGAACATGTTTGACCAGTGAAGACGTTTTTTAAGGTGTGCTATGGAAAATTGAATGGAATGTTTTTGTAGGTGTGCTATGGGAAATTGCTACAGCTTGATGAAAGACCATGAAACTGCACTGAAGAATTTTCTACGTGCTGTGCAATTGGACTCGAGATTTGCTTATGCCCATACACTTTGTGGCCACGAGTATGTTCTGTTCTCCCCACATATATATATATATATATATATATATATATATATATATATATACGCACACACACACACACACACACACACACACACACGCACACTCTTACACTTTTATCAAGATGTAAATATGGTTCATACCCGCTGGAATCAAACCTATGCCAGGTTTCCAGTCTGTTTGTCTTCAAGTGCTGACCACTTAGGCCAGTGCTTGTTGACTCTCCTCCCAATATGTGAGAGTGTGCGCTTGAAGGTTAAAACAGAAACTAGAGCTAACCTATAAACTGTGCTGCTATTTCTCATGGCAGCTCCGTAATATTTTCTAGTGTGCCTTCAAATCCATCGACTTAGAGAGGTAACTTTGGGTTGATAACTGGGTGAGCAAATGATCCATATTTTGATGAATCATATGTACAATTAGATTATTTTAAGGTCTTCATTTGGGTTAATGGCATTGCCTGATCTATTTTTGGGACACTCGTCTTAGTTTTCCTCAGATTACAGCAAGTAGACAGTGTGCTTAGATAATTTGTGTCTTTCCATTTACAGGTATGTTGCTTTGGAGGATTTTGAGAATGGAGTAAAGTGCTACCAAAGTGCACTTGAAGTGGATGAGAGGCACTATAATTCCTGGTATGGCCTTGGGGTGGTTTATCTGCGACAAGAGAAGTTTGAATTTGCGGAGCACCATTTTCGTAGAGCTTTCCGAATTAATCAACGCTCTTCTGTTATTATGTGCTACCTCGGAATGACATTACACTCTTTGAAGGTCTCATTCTGATGTATTTCCTTCTGAAATTCCTTCATTAATTTTTTTTTCTTTTTTTGTATTGCTTTCAAGTCCACATATATGATGAATGCCACCAAATTGATGGAATAGCTTTTAAATCGTTTCAGGGTATCTATGATAGCACACTTTGGTGCAATGCTTTCCAAGACATTTCTTGAGTTTTTAGTTCTTTCCCCATCTTTTAAATCTACACAGTGAACTGTTTTTGGTTTCTTTGTTTCCATGTGCCTTCAGAGAAATGAGGATGCACTGGAGATGATTGAGAGGGCTATCACGGCCGATAAGAAGAATCCACTCCCAATGTATCAGAAGGCTAACATACTTCTAAGTCTTGAACGATGCGATGAAGCATTGCATAATTTGGAGCAGCTAAAGGAGTTTGCGCCCCGTGAGAGCAGTGTTTATGCGTTAATGGGTAAGATTTACAAGAGACTCAATATGCATGAGAAAGCAATGTTCTACTTTGGAGTTGCCTTGGACTTGAAGCCTCCTGCAGCTGATGTTGCTACCATTAAGGTACTAGTTGCCTTTGACTATAATTGTCACCACCTCTCTCTCTCTCTCTCTCTCTTGCTCAGTTACATTTGTACATAATCATGACAGTCGGCAATGGAGAAGTTGCATCTACCGGACGAGCTGGAGGACAGCCTTTAGATTTGTTGCTAATGAAAGGTGCAGCGGAGTTCATTGTTCTCATAGCTCAGCAGCATGCTTGGGCTGTCGAGTTGGTCTGGACGAAGGCGGCCATCAACCGATTCTTTCCAACATTGTGTATGTATCTGGCCGTGAGTGTAACATTAATCATCCTGTTTTGTAGCTTTAGTTAGGAAAGAATTCAGTAAGCCATCTGGGAATGTTCCCAAAGCTCCTGTACCAAAATGCAAAATGTTTGTATGATTAATGAAAAATCTCAGTTAACCCCGCAGAATACAAGAGAAATAAGATGATTTGTAGTTCGGAAGCACATTGTCTCTGAATTCCTATCACATTGTCTCTGAATTCATATCACATTGTCTCCGAATTCCTCTTCGATGTGTACTTTTCTTTTAGCAGTGAAGATTGACCTTTCTGGTGGTTGTCATCAGCTCTTTTTTCTGTCAGCATTTTTTTGTGCTTTGAAGGCATGGACACTGGAAATTGATGTTGTATTTACTAAGGGACTGGAACGCAGAATAGTAAATAGATGGTAATTCTATATTCTGGGAAATCAAAATTTTGAATTAATTTTTTTTGAAAAATTGTTTTCTCGTGTGGTGAATATATAATTTTTTGGGAAAAAGTGAAAAAGGATAAAAAAAAACCATAACTTATTAAAAGAATAAAAAACTGAAAAAAAAAACCCAAAAAAACATTCTTAAAAAAATGAAAAAAAAAAGATAAAGACCTGAAAAAAATCTTATAAAGATGGAAAAAGACAAAAAAAAACCAAAAATAACTAAAAAAATTAATTCTTTAAAAAATGAAAAAACTGAAAAAAGTCAATCTTACAAAAATGACAAAAAAAACTGCAAAAAAACATTTTAAAAAAATGAAAAAGGACAAAAAACTGAAATAAAACAAAAAACTAAAAAAATCTTTAAAAACTAAAAAAAGCTTTAAAAACTAAAAAAAGACAAGAAATCCAAAACAATTCTTAAGGAAATGAAAAAAAAAATGGAAAAAACAAACAAGAATTTGTTTCTAAAAACTAGAAAAAATATTAACCATGGTAAAATAAATAAATCCCTACGTATTCTTAAGAGACATGATTTTCATATGTTGTAAACAAATTGTTTATCCAGATATTCGTAATTTTTGAAAAATAAAATTTTAGGCTAAATTACAACTTGATAACCTCAACTATCACTTTTTTCAACTTGATATCCTCAACTTTTATAGGTACTAACTTTATACCCTGAAAATAATTTAGACTAAATTGCTCTTTCTCTTCTCCATACAACCCCCCACCCCCCTCTCTCTCTGGCTGTGGGTGGTAGCTGATGGCGGGCGCGAGCAGGCGGTTGGCGCGGGGACACTCAGGGGCGTGACGAGCAGAACGCTGGGCAGCGCGGAGCGGGTGCGGGACAGCGCGGCGGCGCGCAGGATAGTGCGCGGGGAGCGGGGGCGCGGTGGCACGCAGGATAGTGCGCGGGGGCACGACGGCGCTCGGGGGAGCGCACGGGGGTACACGCGAGCGGGAGCGCGGGCTCGGGGCCGGGTAGGGTGGGTCGTCGGGGCCGGGGGCGGGTAGAGGGGGCGGTCGCCGGAAGGGGGGGGGGGGGGGGGGTGGGGAATGACCGCCGGGGGAGGGGAGGGGGTGGGAATGTAGCAGCCGGAGGGGAGGGTAGTTTAGGATTAAAAAAAAATTTGGATATCAAGTTAGAAATATAAGTTGAGATTGGGTATTAAGTTAATACATATAAAAGTTGAAGGTATCAAGTTGAAAAACAGTAATAGTTGAGGGTATCAAGTTACATTGTTACAATTTAGCCAAAATTTTATAATCTAAACCAAATATGATTAAGATGCCAACTTTGGTTGAAGTTTGGCTTAGAGACTACACTAGACTCTGTTTGATTGGGCTTTTTTTTATGAAAAATATTTCCGCTAGAAAATTTTCACCAACTGTACTATTTAATAGTTTGTATTTTTCATGGAATTATATTCCACAAACTAGCATTTTCTATATTTTTCTTCTAAAATGGTGAAAAATGAAACTTGTCCAACCAACCCACAGAAAAATATTATTTTCCATGGAAAACAACTATTTTTCGTAGAAAATAATGACAATAAAACATCCAACTTAAATTTTTAATAATTTTTTTTTTCAAAATTCTATGAATTTTTTTTGTAGTAAAATAATTCCGTAGAATTAAGTCTACTGACCCATTCAAGTGAGGCCAATTTATTTGTAACAGCTGAAAATGAAATTATTAAATGTTGTGCTGCATCCCATTTATAACAGAAGGGGATTAGAGCAAATTTATTTGTCAACGTTTTTGTGGATGTTGGCCGACATATCTACTAAGAACAACACTAATCAGGTAGGAGAATGGCCAACCCAAACCAGTTTTGCACGGCGAGGTTGTTTTCCAGTTCACGGTTGACCTGACCCAGTTTTCTCCTATTTCTAACATCAAGACGAAGGTCCGATTTTGGATGGTTTTTAAGTAGCGATTTTTAAATCAGTCTAATTCATGCTTGGTAATTCACTAACGAGCGGTTCTGAAAATTTTTTTTACACGAATAAATTAAATAGGAAAGGGTATTAGTAGTTATAATTATAAATAGAATAAAAAAATAGAGCCGTTCAAAATTCACCGATTTGGGATGTTTATAAAACCATCCAAAAATACATGACACCGGTTTTGGAGGGTTTTTGAGCCAACCAAAATCAGTGCCTCAAAAAAATTAACAAGAAAGAATTTTCATAAACGATCGGTTTAAAAATACTCCAAAATCAGTGAAAACTGTTGGAGTGGGAGGGGTTCCCAACCTATGTGGAGAATACCCGGAGAGCGACGAGCGCCATCCGTGTGTCGGAGAAGTTCGGATAATGCATGGATCCTATTTTGGAACATATATGGTAAGAAAATATATGATTATATTTCCATATTTACTTTGATCATATATTTATGATTGGACCATTCATATAGTAGCTTTCCATATAATTGAGCTTCCAATTATGGCAAGACAATTATGATTGGATTTTCATTAAATATATGATTGATGCATATTGAAAGTTTTCATATATATTGGCCTTCCATGTATGGATTACCAAGGACTTATAAAAGGGTAATGAATGCTAGTTGTAAAATTATCTCAAAAATAAGAGTGCTTACAATCTTTGAGAGAGAGAGGGGATTAAGGACGCTTTGAATAATTTTTTGGCATATCTTGTTTTTCGAAGTCCGCAATCAAAAAATTTTCTTCTTTCAAGTGAGTTGTGGTGATCAGTGTTGGATCGGGAGGAGCTTGTAGAGGGTGTATTAACTTTATTCCATTAGTGGAGGTTCTTCAGGGTTGGACTCCGATCGTCCCGTAATTTTTTCCGCAAAGATTTTTCACGTCAAAATTTTTTGTGTCTGCGATTGTGTTTGTCGTTTTTGATTTGTGTGATTTTGCTCGATTCTCTTGCAGAATTTTCTGGAGAAAAATAAAGCTTCACAGCCAGTCCGAAGGACCTTCGAAATTCAAACCGAGCGTCATGTATCAGCTGCTAATCGGTCGAAGCAAATCGAATGACGCTGGCACAACGTAGACCGAAATTTTTTGGCCAATTAGAATCGGACACGTAGCAGCACGGTTTAAATCCACAGTATGTGTATCACTGTTGAAGAAGAAAAGCTCACTTGCAACACTTGGATTTCTACATCAGCCATCTTCTCTCGAACGCGGTTCTTGATATCGACAGCCAGTCTTCTTCACACTGTGTTCTTGATATCCATCTAAAGTCCAAGAATTTTTCCGCGTCCGGTGTAAAAGTGCAACAAGAAGAAAAAAAGAGAGGAAGAGACTCGGACGAGACAAAAATAGCCCGTCGTTTTCTCGTCGATTTTAATTGTACGCGAAATTGTGCGTGTTAAGAAATCAATCAATCATGTTGACTGACTGACAGAACATGAAACCATGCATATATATTATTACATGGAGCTAGACCTGTCGATTGGGCCATCCCGCCCCAGTCCGGCGGCACGAGTCTGGCCCAAAAAATTGGCCCATATGTTGGCCTGATCCGATTAATCGTGGACCCAGGTCGGCCCGGTCTAGTATATTGATTCATGTCGGACTACGTATATGGGCTCATAATATAGGCTCGGCCCGAAGCTCGATCCAGTTGCAACATCCCTGCACAATCTCTTTGATTTGTCCCAAATCCTACCAGCTAACAGCAGTGTTGTCACTTTCACAAGGAAAAGGAAAAGAAAAATATGTGTACACAACAAACACTCCGCCCTCCAAATATGATTTATACCACCGCCTAAAGCAACAAGTGCATGTGGTGGTGGTCTCTGGTATTATTATGATTTTATAGTGTAGTAGTGAATTGAATTGAAATGAAATGAATGTTTGAACTGAATTGAATTGAAATTCAATTCATACATTTCAATATATATTAGTTGCAACTTGCTGCAACAATAACATACATAAATGCATCCACACATCAGCTTAGTCAAAGTCTCGAAGTCGTAGTTGGTTGCCATCGGCTATAAGCTTCACTGTACATGTCTCACTTCACTTGGTCACTTATATGTAGCCAACCATGTAGAGCTATTTATACAAAAAAACTATTGATTGATCAATGAAATAAAAACCCATGAATGATATATGTATAAACTGAACTGAATTGAATTAAAATGAAGGCCTCCAATGCGACCCGGCCCAGTCCCTTATATTGGGTCATGTCTGGCCCGGCCCGGCCCGGCACGACCCGAAGCCCACCGTGTCGTGGGTCATGTGTCGGACTAGACTTAAAATTTTCATCCATAGCCTGATCCGGTCCGGCCAACTATGGTTCATGGGCTCAAGAGGCTCGGCCCGAGCCCGGCTCGGCCCACTCAAATTCGTGTCGGACCGGCCCAGCCCACTTGACAGCTCTACATGGAACCATGCACAGAAAAGAGAGGAACAGACTCAGATGAGACAAAAATAGCTAGTCCGCGTCCGCGTGACAGTCAGTCATTGACCTCTCCGCACACAAGGATCCACCTCAAACTAAGAGACCAATGACAACGTACCACGTGGTCACAGACCGACTCAAAAATCCGCTATGGACATCCAGACGGTCAAAATAGCAGTGTCCTTTTGACAATACCAGTATCATGACATCAACATATAGTTATTTCAACTCTCCTTTTTGTCTTTCTAGCTCTATATTCTAAGAAATATTCAGAACTGCTTATTTTTTTTTTATAATTCGGTGTGATATCTTTCCAACTTTTCAACAGTGGCACGGGTCCTTGAAAGAGCCATTCTTCTAGTTTGGTTCCTCTTCCTCTTTGCATTTAAATATTCAGTTAAAAAAATTTGTACAACTAAAAGCCCGGTTAAAAGAAGTAGATCAGTTGTCAATTTTTAATGCCAGTGTTATTGGTACAGGTAATTTTTTCTAGGGCGATGCTGGTTTGCTGGTTTATGGACAGCATAATTTACTCTATTTATTTTGGTTAAATTTTAACTTGTATTCTCAACTATCCAACTTTTTCAACTTAATATAAGTTTTAAAACTAAACAAATTAATACCTCAACTATAATTGTACAACTTAATACAATAATTTAAAGATACCCCCATACTCTTTTCTCTTTCCCCTCTCTCTCCTCAGCAACAACGGGACGAAAGCGGCGATGTGCGGTCCAACAGCACAGGGATAGGAGGGGTGGGGGTAGGGGCAGTACTGCTACAAAGGGAGGGGGGGGGGGGGGGGGGGGGTGGTAGTGTAATTTGATCAGTTTTTTAACGAAAAAGTTAATCCCTAACTGACAAAGGATATCAACTTAAAAATATTCATGTTATTGGGAGAGGGGGTAGCGGGGTAGAGGTGAGGGAGGGGGGAGTATAATTTGGTCAATTTTTTTTAAAGAAAAAGTTAATCCTTAGATGCTTAAGCTTGTGCCTTATCTGATTACTTGACCCGTTGGTTAAGAAACTTGGACTATGTAATTCCTTTCATCATTACCATCCTTATATCTTGTGCTGCTAAATTAGCCTTAGTTTTGCAAGCTTATCTATTTTCGAGCTTGGTCATGACATATTTTATTGGGTGGCCACCCACTAACATATTGTCTAATCAGAACCGGTACATGATGGTCTGATCAACCTATTGCACTTTGGTTCGCTTTTTCATGTATCAATCTACGAGAATGGAGACATAGTTAAACTTGACCCTAGAGTCTCATTCGCGACAGCCTTGACAATTCTCCTTGAAATCTTTTCATCGCCTATGAACCTCGTATTCGTACTCAGTCGAATTAAATTTAATCATGACCTGAACCTCCATCATTGGATGCTCGTGCTCATACTTTGATTTCATTGATTTTCCTTCTTGCCCAAATCTCGTTTTATCCCGAAATTGATCAACTTAGATCGTGTCAAGACAAAAATATATTTGTGATTTGTTGTGCCTAAATTTACAATTTTTGCCATTTTATGGAATAGTAACCTTTTAATAATTTCTTAGTTGCTTGTTAATGACCGATTTTTATATAGGATGATAGACAGCCCTACAACCTTGATGATTGTTGTTCCCTTACCTTTCCAATTAGGACACCCTAGATTGTTTGTGTGTTGATACCATAGTACTGTTTTGACCTAGAATGATTAGTGTACCTAGGTGAGACTTCCAACTGCTACGGTATGCCATGACCTTGTATACTATTCCTTCAAATTGCATGATTTAGATAAAAAATTTTTTTAGACCTTGATTGTTGGAAAATAGGGACGTCACCCCATTAGTATCAGTTGTAGATATATAGGTTAGTCCTTGATGTGGGGATGTGTGTCTATAAACATGTAGCTTATGAGATTTATGAGAGATTATAGTATCAGTCCTGATAGGATGTACTAGTCTTTTAGTGAGTATAAATGTGTTATGAGAGATAGGGGCCTATATGTCTTAGTAATACATCGTTCCTATGGTAATAGAATGTATTAATAGATGGTTAATAGGAAGATAATAGTTTGAGCATACCTATAGCCTATGATCAGTTCCTTTTCATCCTTAGTTAAGACCACTTTAAAATAGGTCCAGTCCCTTGGATATAGGTTCCAGTCCATATTTTATTGAAGTTCCATTACCGCCGTACAGCAGAGCAGTGTTGGAGGTATTCCTAGAATGACACTATTTAGATGTCCGTTTATTATTCCAGTGTTAGGAAGTGTTACTTTAGATATTGGGTAGGTTAGAGGCTCTAGAAGGAGTACTATCGATCTTAAATTTCGAGAACGAAATTTTTCTAAGGTGGGTAGAGTTGTAGCACCCAGTTTTCCAAATGAGGATAATTTTAAAATTTCGTGTTTATAATTATTTTAATAATAATATTTAATTCATGATATGATTTTTGGTGATTTTAAATTATTTTAAAATTATTTAAATCAATGACTTGTGGTTTTGACGTTTTGCTAGTGAAATCCTAGAGACTGTTTGACCTAGAGCCTAACCATGTGATTATGATATTTTAATATCATTTCTGGCCTAAGGATATTTTGCATTTGACCTCTTTGAATTATTTTGATATTATTTTATTATTTATGATATTGTTTTGGAATTATTTGAGTCGGGTTCGAATTTCATCTCAATCCGACTTGTAACGGGGACACGGGGTAACTTAGACTCTAGTTGGACCCATGCATTAGTTAGCCATGGCCCATATTTTAATTAGTCATGTTAGAAAGATTAGTCATAATCCTAATTATTAGGTTAACCATTTAGAGTTTTTATTTTGACCCTTTTTACCCCTAACCAAAATTGTTTTAAATACTTGTAACTAAGGGAGGGGCAAACTTGTAATATTCAATGAGGGGGGGGGGGGGGGGGGGATAACCATTGTGGCCGGCCCTAATAGGACTCCCATCTCATTTCCTTTCTTTGAGAAGTCTTATTCCCCAAGTGCTCTCAAGCTCTCCCAAGGAAGAAGCATTTCTCCTTGGATTTTCTCTCCTTTAGGTAATATTTCCTTCTCTTTTATTTCTCCATTTTGCATTTAGGAAAGTTTTAACCATAGAAATGATCTTCATTGTTGTGTCCCTATTTTGTGTCCTCTTGTGTCCATTATGTGTCCTTTAGGGATTTCTATTGTATTATTGTTGTGTCTTGTGTTCATGGGGAAAACCCCCAAACTTGGACACACTTTATATTTAAAATATTAATTAAATGAATTAATTCATATTAAATCTCAGATTTGAATATGTAGAGATGTGTTCTTGAGTACTTTACATTTCATTCATGTATCTCTTATAGATGTGTTCATGTTATATATATATATATATATATATATAAATATATATATATATATATATATATATATATATATATATATATATATATATATATATATATATATATATATATATTGTAATGAGAGTGTATCTATATTTATATATGTAATAAATGGTTCATGATGATTATATAATCAAGTTTGTGAGTGGGTTTCCTCATATTATTATTGTCATTATTGTTGTGGATAATTAGGATATATATTGTGTATTCTTTTGGCTCAAACTATCTAAATCCGTCATGATTTTTATCCACGTTTTTAATTTCAGCCCTAACTTAGAAATGTCATAACTTCTAGCACAAAGCTCGGATTAATCTCCCATTTTTTTAGAAGAAGCGTATTGAAGTTATCTTTCCAAAAACATAAATTAATAGGCCTAATTCTTTCTGTAACTTTCTGGAGAATTATTTGAGTGTCAGCTGTACGAAAGACAAACGCGTTCTCGGTGTTTTCGCGATTCCGGGAGTTTTCGGAAATGAAAACGCGATCCGTTTGAAGTTTCGGAAAGCTAACACATAGATCTATAACATAATTTAATCCTAGATTTTAATTCTTGCTGAGATGGTACAATATTGATTATTAGTAGGAGTTACTATTCGGCATATGCATTTTGTGCACCCTTGTGTGTAATATAATGTTCTATTTGATTTTAACCCATGTTAATGTATATACTTTATGTAATTAAATAGAGAATGCAAGCATGAGTAAATGGTTAAATAAATGATGTATGAGGTGTAAGTATCCTATCTAATGTAAGCATGTATAAGTATGGCTTGTAATGAATATGTAGGTTCCATAGTATGTAATGTATGGTGCATATAGTAGTGCAAGAGAATAAATGAATGATGAATGAATGCAAGCATGAATGTAATGTAATAATAGATGTAATGTATGCAATATACAAGTTAATGAGATATAATATTCTATGTTAACACAAATCCTATATTAACTCATGTACCCCTTACACTATGTTGACACTATCACACTTGACACTTTGTTCACTTACACTTTGACACTCTTTGATATGTATACACTATGTATGCCCATTTAACCCTCACTTGCCCCTTTGTCATGTTCACCTACACACACATAGCCTCTTAAATAAGTATTTATGAATATAGTTAACTTAGCTATGTATGTATATTATATATATGTTAGCATATTGTGTTGTAATATATAAGTTTATATATCCATTTGAAATGCCATGATTATAGACCTAATGTTGAATACCAATATATGCATGTGTATATATGTGTAGACATATATAGCTTAAAGTAATAGATTACCTAGTGTATATCCAATGTGAATTCTTGCCTATTTGAGTATTGAATAATTGCATGCTATATAGAGTTTGGTGTATATTGGCTTGTATAGCCTTGTATTGATGTGTGCTTGCTAGGATAGTCTTGGTTAGGCCTAGTAAGACTTGCTGGGTTAGGACATGACCTAGTTTGACTAGTACAGTTGACCAGAGTTGACCAAGGGTTGACTTTGGCCTAGTTTGACCTAGATTCATGTAGAATGTATTGTAGTACTTTATATTACCCTTCTAGACATGTTGTGACTTGTGCTGTTCTAATTAGGAGCCAGACACCTCTCCTCGGACAGCATCTTCACCTTGGACATTCAGATATCAGACGAGTACATTCTCTGATCATTTCATATCATATTTAGGATTATATTTCCTGCTTTAGACTATCTTACTTGATGCTGACACGTTGGTAACACGGATTGGTACTATATGGATCCCTTCATGAGATGTTATCCCTCTCGGGAGCATCAGATACTTTTGTCACGTGTGTTTCACTTACATCACGTATCATATGCTTCTATCATCATGAATCTTCGGGAATCAGCTAGTGACTCATGTACCCTCATGATCACCGAGCCTTCACGAATCAATTCATGAATCACCCTTTATGGACAACATAGTATAATCATGAATCTTAACGTAACTTGAATGGATCCTTGTGTATTGATTGGGGTACGGGGGAGTATGAATGGTCATGTGAATAAATATCCAAAGTAGTGTAGTCATGAATCACTCTTAGTGTAGTCATGAATCAGTCCTAAGCCATTCACATGTTCGTCTGTACTCTAAATCACTAGCACTGTCTCTCTTTATATATATCATAGATATTTACTTACAGTCTCTCTTTTACATTATGCTATTTCTTCAGATCCTGTATTTTATTCTCTAACACGATTACATTTCCTTTTCTGCTATAATTTGTTGAGATGTATTGTGCTCGCTCCAGTCCTGACTGGACCTGTTGATAAATTTTACAGATAGCCTGGAGGTTGCCAGCTAGCCTAGAGGAGACAGTGGAGGTTGTATAGATAGCTAGGGTTTATTCATAGTTTATTTTCAGTCGTCTTGAGTTGTATTTATGGATTACTGTATTTGAGTTTTGAGATGTATTCTGGGTTTGTATCTTAGACACTTAGACTTCTATCTGTTGTATATCTTGGATTTCATGTTTTATCTATCTTCCTTTATGCTCTATCTTAGATGTGATTGAGTTTATATTCTGCTATGTCACCCCCATTCGGGGAGTATAAACTGTTTAGTCTTATACTGTTAGATGCATTAAGACCTAGGACAGTGTTCTACCACCGACACTGTGGCGTAGGCTGGGCGTTGTTACGTTCTTGTGCCCTAACTCTAGGGTGCGGGTCGTGACAAATTATGAGTGCGTGTTTGATACTCATACAAAATATACCTCCATTAGTCAGCATAACCTGAAGTGGATCTCCTGCTGTGTTGGCATCCAACAAAATCGGAGTCGGAATACCTTATGATCTCTAGAATTATTCGATCTCCTACAAAGAGCATATAATTTCTTGTTCTCTATTAATTACTTAAGTAGTTTGGCTGCTACCCAATGATCCATCCATATTTGCTTAAATATCTGCCTAAAATCCTAATATGTACGCAATATCCTGACGCGTACATTCTTGAGCATACATTTGACTCCCTACAACTGATTATGAAGAAAAAATCTATTGTATTTACTTAATTTTAAGGATAATCTTAGGGCATTTGATTGAGACTGAATTTGTCTCCTTTAACGAGAGGTGTCACTTGGTTTGTACTGAATACTTTAATCATTATACAAAACCAGAAAATTATTCCTACTCCTACTGAACTTGTGATACACACAATCTTCAACAGTGTTCATCTCAAAACCAAACGAGATAATCACTTGAAGTACCTTTGACGAGAAGCTTGCTTGAGTTCATAAATAGATTTTGTCAATTTGCAAACCATATTCTTTGGGTCTTTCGACACAAAGTTTTTTGGTTGCACCATATAAACTGTTTCATCAATGTTACCATTGAGAAATATCGTTTTGACATCCATTTAATGTAATTCAAGATCAAAATGTGCAACATGTGCTATGATTGTTTTAAAGGAGTTTTTCAAAGATACCGAAAAAAAATTCTTTAAAATCAATTCCAAAATTTTGAGTAAAGTCACTAGCTACAAGACGTATTTTATACCTCTCCACATGACCCTTCGAATCCTTCTTGATTCTAAATGTCCATTTACAACCAATGGACTTCATACCTATTGGTAATGGGACAAGTTCTTAAACTTTATTGTCTTGCATGAACTTATACTCCTTATTTATTGTATCAATCCACTTTGAGAATTGAAACTTTCCATGGCCTGACGAAAGTTGATTAGATCATCTTCCAGTATCCACAGTCTTCCTTACGTTCCTAGAGAAATATGACAATATTATCCAAAATTATATTTCTCATTTCTCTGGTGGACCATCTTAATATTACCGGTTCTTGAGGTTGTTGAGTTTGTTCCTTAGGAATAATTACCTTATCTTGAATGGGGTGCCGCTACGTTGTCGTTGTTAAGGTATCTCAACAACGACTTATAGAGGTAATTCGACATTGTCTTATTGAGGCTCCGAATTCACTTCTTGATCATGACAGGTATAGAATCCTGCACATCGTCAAAAGTGATAGTAGGAATCGTAATTGATTCCTTCTCAAAGACAATAATCCTGACTTTATTTCTTCCCCAAACTCAACATCCTAAAAAACTATTACACTTCTTGTCTCAAAATTTTCTTTTGTGTGGGATCGTTTAATTATTAACCCCTTGATTTGTCAGCATAGCCAATAAAGTAGCTGCTTACAATTGAACTTTGGTCTGTATTTCCTTTACACATTAATATATACTTTAAAGTCTATAAAGTCAATAAAATCCAAATCTCATCAGACATAAGTCGTTCAACTCTATTTCTAGAGATGTGACCTAATCGCTTATGTAATAATGAGGCTAAAATATTTATTGTTAATTTTGCGTTTAGTACCACATGACTCCACTTGCAAGGTTTGATTGTAAGATGCAATAGTTTCAACTGAATATAGGTTATCATAAACCTTAAGGAAACCGTTACCAATAATATTTAAATTTAAAGATAGACTAAACTTATTGTTTCTAAATGAACAATGATAACCAGATTTGTCCATTAAGGAAACTGAAACTGAACTTCGTCTAAAAGACAGTACAATAAAAGTGTCTATCAAATTCAAATAATAATCGGTTCCTAAAAATAACCTAAAATGTCCTATTGCTTTCATTTCTACCGAATTTTCGTCACCCACATAGATGTATCTTTCACCATCAATTGACTTTCGGTAACTCAGACAACCTTGCCTAGAACATTAATGTGGGTAATCCCACCAGAATCTAACTACCATGAGTTTCTTGGTACTAAATCTAAATTAACCTCAGAACAGATCAAATTTAGAAATATACTTTTCTTTATACGCCATACGTGGTACTTTGTACATTTTTTTTCTTATGTGTCCTGTCTTATCACAAAAGAACAATCCTTAGTTTTATATTGTTGTTTCTTTTGATCTGGACCCTTAGTAGCTACTGTATTCATTTCTTTTTGCTCTTAAAGTTTATCCCATTAAACATGAAAATTAAATCTTATTGGCAGATATTTTAACAACATTAACTGTAAAGAGAACAAAGCAACAAAAACGGACATGCTCTAATTAATAACCAAAGAGTAAAATATAGTCAAACAAATCCAAACAATGGTGAACCCCATCTCAAGATACGTAGTGCATCATTAATATCAAGTCTTTGGACAGTGATATTAACTGCAAGTGGTACTCTTGGTGTAGTGATCAAATGTTGACAATAAGTCATGTCAAATAATAAGCCTATCTTTGAATCGGGTTATTATTCACATGTAAACCGTATAATTGTCACACATTTATCACCACAAGTATGTGTGCAATTCGGTCAAGTATTAACCTTCCTTTGGGCCGGCTAATACCCGCATGAATATACACACACAAACATCCGACATCCCTCATAGACTATCTACGCAAGAGAGGTCACTTTGGCGACATCTTGTTTCAATGAGTCTACTTAGAATATTGGACAACTATTGCTAGTCTTAAAAGGCACCAAAAAATTGAATGTTGACTGAATTTTACGAAACTGAATCATGTCCAAAACTTTATATACATGCATATTCATAAGATTATTACTCAAATAAAGTAATCAAAAGCATAATCATGAATTTCAATTTGACAAAATTGGATATTATCACTATAACAAAATTCATGAAATAATCTACGGAGGATATGCATCCAAAGAAAAATTCATAGACATTAACTGAAAATAATAACTCCAAAATATATATCCAAAACTGAACATATTTGGTCTAAACTGAGCATTATCAGCACCTCTTTCCTCTTTAAGTATCCAAATATCTAAGGAAAATCTTTTTTTTTAAAAGAAGAACAAGCAAACTTTAGACCAATTTGGAGACTAATTATTTAATAACCGAATCTATCAATCAAAATATTACTTCAAATAATCCATAAAAGATTGTACCAAAATTTATTTACTATCTCATAAACATGTGAATCTTTTTGTATAATTTAAAAATATTATTTCCATATCATCACATGTATATGTACTAAAAATTGATGGTCCCGATATTACAATATTCTAGATCAGACCCCAATACGATATAAATTTAGACTAATAAATCCATAAATAAATAATATTAAAACCAAATACTAAACCCAAGCCATCTCATATTCACCATTAGTTCAAACAACGAATATTAAAATACGGATGAATTTACATCTTCAGTATTAAAATAATCAATAATATTAAAAATTGATTGTCAATTTAGTTCAAACAACGAATATTAAAACCAAATACTAAACCCAAGCCATCTCATATTCACCATTAGTTAAAAAATAATAAATAAATCCATTTGAACTAAATTGACACATTAAATAAATCTCCAAAGTTAAAGTCACCCATATTCGTACTTATTCAACATAAGTATGAATCTCCATAATGAATGCACGATTTCTAAAGCAACATTAGATGTTTATGTTCTAAATTGAATGGATCATCATAAAAAAAATTGTTTGAACAATCGTAACCCTAAATCAAATTAGATGAAACGATTTAGGGTTCCTGAAAAATACTAAAAAAATTATTCTGAAATTTTGATCTCATAAATCAAACATGGAGGCTCTGATACCACTTGTTGGAATTTTATAGTGCCATGTCGATTCATGAGATGAAAAACATAAATTAAATTGCGGAAGCGTACCTGAATCCATTGCTAGGCTTGATGGATCTTGAAGCGATCGTCTCTTTATTGGGTTCGATCTTCCAACTTGCTACGACCCTTGATGACAAAGGTGAATCCGAATCCTTTGTCCCTCTCTTTCTGTTGATGGGGGTGCAGAAGAGAAAAAGAGAGAACCTCTCTTTTGGTGGCCGTATAAGTTGGGGATCATAACCCTAATGAATACACATATTTATATATGTGTTGATATTTCTAATTTGGCCCCTCATCAAATTAGAATTATCTCCGGTATCTACACATTAATTCCATGACAATTATACCCTTAAGCCAATTTCCAAATAGACCACTTTAATTTGGCTTAATTATTTAGATAGCCCAAACACAATTAATTTTACATGTGTGGTCCGTTAATTATTGAATAATTCCAACAGTTGAAACTTAGTCTTTTATTTTTGAGGGCAAAACATGCTTCGTTACCATTATCTCTCTCCCTCGTTCAAACCAAGAAACTCAAAACAATTTTTTTTTTCTCTTCGAAATAAATAATAAAATCAATTGAAACTAGCTTTTTTTGGTTTCTTTAAAAAAGTTATATTTTTTTGTTTATATTTTATAGATTTTATGTATAATACATGTTTTGTTATTTTTTTCTCCTAGAAAGTTCACTAATTCATTATTTTTTTCGAAGAGTCGAACTGTATTAGTGGAGGTTCGAAAATTCGATCAGACATTCACGTAATGAAGGACTATCAGTCCTGTAAACTACTAGAACTATCAAAAAATTGACATTCCAGAAGTTAGAGTTTTTTTTGTCTATATGACTCCAAAATTTTGACAATCTTTTGCATATTCAAGATTGTCAAAATTTACAAAACTAATGATAATACATAAAAAAAATTCAAAACACGTCTGACACTCCGAATATGAAAATGTAGTTGGTAATGGAATATTATGTGCTTTTATTAATTGGCTTTTGGTGATTTTCCATACAAACAATATATGGATATTTGACACTGCTTTTTCGTTTTCCAAGTTTTGACCAATGTTTTAAAATCAGTCCGGAGATGGACCAGTTCAGTACATTGGGTTAGGTAAAACCGGTCGAACCAATGGGTTAAACCGAATTGAACCTATTATATAAGCTTATAATTTTATATTGAATATATATTACATAGTACACAACTATATATATATATATATATATATATATATATATATATATATATATATATATATATATATATATAAAATATATATATATATATATAAAGCACAGTGGATTTTTGGTCCGATCCATGTGCTTTGGTTCAACGATGATGAAAGGACTAAATTGTCCCTCTCTCTATAAAAGAGGAGGAGGTCCCATGTTGGGTACGGAGCAACCGGTTGTTCCAACGGCACCCCCGCCTCCAGCTCTTCTTGCACCGCCCCTCCCTCCGCTGCCTTCGCTCCATCCTCGTCCACGCCATCGTCGCCGGCCTCTTCCGCAACCCTTTCGTCGCAAGCAGCCTCCTCCACCGCGCCGCCGACGCCGACCCTTCCTGTAGTGCCCCGTCCCGCTCAGTCAATCGGAGGAATCGAAACGCCGACGACGTTCGGACTTAGCCTTGCAACGACTTGCTCGGAGACATCGCTCGGTCAACACGACCGTTCGCTCAGGTGGGATAGTTTCGGTTAACTTGTCTCATCTTAGCCTTCACCTGATAAATCACACGTTTTCAACTTGCACAATAGGCTTGCTAATAAAAGAGACGAATCCACATAGCTAAGGGAATAATCTCGACGGGTCGAAATGTGTTAGAATATGAAAAAAGGTCCCACGGTCGGCTTAGAAGTCGGCTCAGCGTGCTTTGAAAATGACATTCGGTCCTTCGTCCCGTGGCTTGGGAGAAGAAAAAGTTGATATTCGTCACAAACTATGAGTTAGCCTTAGGCGTCGCCCGCGTAGATGCTCGATAAAACAAGCACGTTTCCATGGAATGCAAGGCTCGGCGTAGCCTTGATCGTCCCACGAGCTAAGTTGTATCGTACGGCTTATAGCATGACTTTAGGTACCCAAAGAATTTGGTTGTTCAAGTTGAGTGTATGCACGGTCCCACGGTTCTACGGCTGCATATAGCCATTCGTTTCCACGGTCTTAAGGCTCGTCACATAGAGTGTGACTTGGACGATAGTGTCGCACGAAATACATTGGAGTATGAGACGTTCCTATGCACGTTAAGAAGTATGAGACGGTTCCTCGGTTGGGAGTCTCACATTCCTATGCACGTTAAGAAGTACGAGGCGGTCCCTCGGTTGGGAGTCTCGCGTTCCTATGCACGTTAAGAGGTATGAGGCGGTCCCTCGGTTGGGAGTCTCACGTTCCTATGCACGTTAAGAAGTATGAGGCAGTCCCTCGGTTGGGAGTCTCACGGTCCCGATGCACGTTACGTAAAGTGTGGTTCAGAGCACGTGTTGCTAATTATTGTTCCAGTCGTACCAACAAATTAGGCCATACATTTACGTGAGTCTAGATGTCTCGTAGGTGCGTGGTCATTGGACAACTTGTCGACAAGGATTTCTGCCTAGACTGGTTATACATCGGGGCACCGGGTCCAGTCGTCCTAGAAGGTAGACGTTATAGCAGCGCACGTATTGCGTGGGTAGTCTGGGGCTTTCCATGGGACTAGCTACCTTGCATCGAAGGACCCGCCGCCTACCCGAGCTATGTCTACGATGGCTTGTCATGCCAGTGGCCTTTCATATCGATAATTGGCGTGCTAAGCGGCGAATCCGCATGCACGGTGTCGGCCGTAATAAAGGAAGTGTAAGCACGGTATGTGTTGAGTTATGGAATGAGTGCATAAAGCCTAAGATTTGGCTATACGTAAAGATACGTGCTTCGGCACGAGATACGGCGTCGTGCTTGAGTTCTCAAAACCGGTTCCACAAGTTGGATTAGACGTTTCGAGTTAAGTCTGGAAGGACCGTAGGGCAAGTTTGGTTAAGTCAGGTTAAGTTGTGAGGCAAGACCTCGAGATGTGAGGCACGGCCGCGTTGTCACAACACGAGTATAGGCAAGCCTAATAAGCGAGGAGGCACTGCCTCAGAGATATTCAAGCATGAAGTCGAGTTCATGGCACGACCGAGTCGTTACGTCCCAGAGTATAACACGAAAGACAAGTATGAGTCGGTGCAATGACAATGCAAGCACGAGAAAGGTCTAGAGGCAAGGATAAGGAAGATATCGGTACGATAGCACAATGATGGTCTAGAGACACAAATAGGCCAAGGCGTCGGTCCTAAAACTGATCCTAAGGCATGAATAGAAAGACAATCGTAAAAGGGATACGTTGCACAAAAGTAAATTAACGTGTTGGTTTTGTATGGGTGGACGAGGAGCTCACTCCACCAGTACAGTTGAGTACTGACACCCACATAGTTTTCTTGTGCAGGCGCAGGTAGAAGCTCGTGGTGCGAAGCTCGCTTGGATGTGTCGAGGCACGGAGTTCCTTGGCGATTCGAAGCATGCGGTCGCGTGGAGTCAAGACTTATACGGGACATAATGTATGAACGTCGCCTATCCGAAGCTTCCGCTGGCTCAAGCATTGTAATCGAGAGATGAGAGAGAGCCGAGTGACTTGTATATTGAGAGAAACATGGTCACGAGAGACTTGTAATCATGGCTTGCGCCTATTGTAATCTGATTTTTCAATATCAATAAAGAGTTCTTTTGAATAACTTGTGTTTTGATTTTAAATTTCTGCTGCATGTTCAATGTTTCTGTTTGGGACTTCTGTGCGACGACCCCGTCGTCGCCGATGTAATCGGACGTTATGAAACTGCCTTGCACGAGCGCAATCTAGGCTCGTGCGGCATCACGCCTTAGCGAGGACGATCGCTCCTACGGGAGCGGGGCGTGACACTTCCTTCGCCGCCTCCTTCTTCTCCGCCATGACCAACCCCAACCCTTTCTCCTTCAACACCGCCATCGCCATCTCCACTGACCCACTCTCCATCTACTCCTAAATGCTCCGTCGTCGCGTCCCTCCCGACTCCCACATCTTCTCTTCCTTACTCAACACCACCACCGCCGCCGCCGCCACCAGGTCGCTCCACGCACACGCCCTCCTCCTTGGATTCCGGCTCGACCCCTTCGTGCAGACCGTCCTGCTCACCGCCTACTTCCGACGCGGCTCCGTCGACCACGCCCTGCAGGCGTTCGACGGAATACCGCACAGGGACGTCGTCTCCTGGACCGCCGTCGTCTCGGGCCTCGCCGCCCTCGGACGTCCCGCGACGGCCCTACGCGTCTTCGCCTTCATGAGGTCCCACGCCGTCCTGAACGCCGCCACCGTGGTCTTTGCCGTGTCCGCCTCCGCGGGCTCGGATCCCTGGCGCTGGCCCGGTGCCTGCACGCCTACGTTGAAAAGGCCGGGTTCGGAGGCCGCGTCTCTGTTCGGAACTCCCTGGCTCTGGCCCGGTGCCTGCACGCCTACGTCGAGAAGGCCGGATTCGTGTTCGTGCCATTATGGCACGGGTTATCCACTAGTATAATGGCACGGGTTATCCACTAGTATATATATATATATATATATATATATATATATATATATATATATATATATATATATGACCTCTAGCCTAGTGGTTAAGAGAGATGCATGTGGCCCAAGTGGTCGGGAGTTCGAGTCTCAGTGGAGGCGAGTTCGCGACAAGTACCCATTGCTTCAAAATAATAATTATATATATATATATATATATATATATATATATATATATATATATATATAGCAAATCACCTCTAGTCTAGTGGTTAAGAGAGATGCATGCAGCCCGAGTGGTCAGGAGATCGATTCCCGGTGGGAGCGTCGTTCGCCACAATTACCTTCTTTCAAAATAAATTATATATATATATATATATATATATATATATATATATATATATATATATATATATATATATATTACTTAGAACTTTTGCACGTTTATCATGAGTTGAATTAGTCAAAAAATAAACATATTAACTTTGATTGTATGTAATGTCCAAAACAAAAGTCAGACATCAAGGTAAACAGTTCAAAATTCAACTGGATCAGACGGATCGGTGGTCTGATTGGCCAGGTCGATTAGGTTTTGAAAAAAAATAGTAGGTCAACATTAAACCAGTCTGAAAAATTATTGGTTCACGGGTTGATTGGTTCAACCATCAGGTCCAGTTTCTCTTTTTTCCTTTTTTTTTCTTTCCTTTTTTTAAGACAGTAATTTTAACATAGCAATCTAACGTAAGGGTTACGATCACCTACCTCTGAAAGCGTGTGCTCAAATGTGAAATTTCTACCACTTTTTTGAAGTGATATAGTTAAAGCATCACCCAAAACTCACTGTCAACATCCTTATCTATAGCATGCATCAAGACTTGCTTTCGGCCGGACAAGTTAAAAACAGCACAAGTTCACAAACACTTTATCATCACATTAATTTATGCCACTAAAACCCAAATAAAACAACATAAATCCTCACAATTAAGTTGAAAAAGACTTTATTAGTACAATTGATCACCATGTCACTAGTTGTTAAAAAAATTGAGGATAGGTACTATAGCAAGAGAACTAATAGAACTCTGCCAAATCTCTGCATATCAAATATTAGAGACAGTTGACCTTATGATTAAATTAAGCTGGTAATGTGCATCGAAGTTTACCTAAACCACTTCATAGTTCACACACAAAACTTCTTAATCACCAATTCTATGACCAATGCAATATAATAGTCACAGCACGATTTAGTAACTGATCAATTTTAAGTATTATATACGATACGATACCGATACAATATCAATATTTTCTTTTTAGTACGATCCATAAGTTATATATCAATTTTTAAAATTGGTGTAAAGGCTTTGTTGTTGTTATTGTATCCTTTAGTTACTTATCAAGATAACTTATTGAGAGACACCTTACTATGAGGAAGGAACAATACATTTATGGGATTTTTTGACTTTCATCCCACTTACTAATATTACTTTGTACTTATATTCCACTTTTTAATTTTTTTAGACTCACATTCCACTTTTCGTCACTAAAAATATTTTTCGTGACAAAACAAATACTTTTTATGACAAAATGAATGTTTTTTGTGACGAAAAGTGGGATGTAAGTCTAAAAAAATTAAAAAGAGGGATGTAAGTACAAATTCATATTAACAAGTGGGATGAAAGTCAAAAAATCCCTACATTTATTTTATAATTAGGGGTAGGTAGTACATTGTTGAAAATTACAAAACGGATATAATAAATAACCAAATAAGACAATTTGGTTTGGTTCCTTAGGTAGACTGAATTGTTTGTGGTTTTGAATTTGTAAAAATTATGATTATGTAATTCAACTTGCGATTTTGTGACGACGGTCTATTTCGAACCGAATAAACCACACAATATGACAACTATTTTACCTCGTATTCATAACATTACCTTCAATATCCAATTTTTTTTTTGTGAAACTTTTTTCTTCTCATAATATTACTTTTTATTATGTTTTGAGATTAGTATGTTTGAGTCATAATTTGGTTCTTACTACCTCTTTCTTTTTGTATATTATGCGTTTTGCAATTAAAATAGGGTTATTAATACAATAGGTCAAGTACAATATTGAGATTATATAATACGGGTGAGTTTGATGCTATGTTGTTAATTTGTGGTTAAGTTTTCATCAAAAAATAGTACGTTTAAACAGAAAAGACCGAATACACACCTCTACTACCTTTGATATCAAAATCGGACGTTAGTCCGTGCGTTGTAGTCTAGTGGTAACAACGGGGAGCCCGGTGTGGAAGGTACAGGTTCGAATCCCCCCTTAGTATTTGTCAAGCCGAAGAAAAAGACACTTCAAAAAAGAAGAAGAAAAGAATCAGACGCTAGTTTTATATTGACGTCCAAAATCTCTGTAAAAAAATTATAGATGGATGCCAAGTACATGATCGTAATTTCTGAGTATGTGCAATCAGAGCAATAGTAAACGGGCCCCAAAAATCGAAAGGTCTCAAAACTTTTGACCTATATGTATATATATATACTAATGTCAAATCACAATTTTTTAGATTATGCCTTCTTATTTTTTAAAAACTGCAGTAATATAGTTTTTAGAAGGTTAGAAAATGTTCTTTTTTTTAGAGGTTGAAAAATAATTCATTTTTTAGTATTTATAAAACTGTTCTTGGAATGTCAAAAACGAACCTGGCCAAGTGTGTCGATGGTTCATTGCACACGAGATTAATTATTAAAAAAAAAACCTTTCTTTTTAGTATTATTTACATGATACTTAGAACGTTTGAATGGTCATGCCAAGTATTGATGGTCCATGGCACACAAGATTGGTTATTATGCAATCTCCAATGGAGATTTTATCTCACTTATTTCTATGGTAGAAATCTATTTTAGAAAAAAAAAATTCCAACCATAATTTATATTTCAAATTACATCCTATGTGACACTGATACAGGATGTAGAGTTCTTATGAAAATTTCTGGATGTATAAACTCTCACAAATTTTTTTTATCACTCATAACAATTAATACTGGGTCTTGTCTCATTAAATTGATCATTTTATTTGAATTGCAAAGTACGATAGACTATTGGAGAATATAATTTTTGTGTATGCAATTTTAAAGTAGAAACTCTACCAACTAGGACAATAGGATAAAAACTCAGGTTTAGAAATCCCCGTTGGAGATGGCGTTAGTTTGATCCAAGACCTTTGGAATTCCAGTGACAATGTATTAAAAACATAAATTCTTAAACCTAAACTGCTTAACAGTTCACACACAAAGACTTCTTATTCATCCACCAACCTCACATCACAATAAAAAAACAAGAATCACCCCCATATTCCTTTGAATTTTTGTCAAAGAAACAGGTCATATATACACACTTACTACTTGATGAGTATTCCTCTCCCTCCACAGTAATTCAAACATATATTTATGCCCACTATAGTAATCTTCTTTCTTAGCTCCCGAGCAAAACTTTGATCCGGAAAGAGAGAGAAATTATTGTGTGATCCGGTGTCATCACGTGGCAATAATGAATGGTGGCCACTAATTTTTTGACACTTGACATAATATTTGACATAATTTTTTTTAAAAATTATAAAAAAATATATTTAAGGAAGCGGATCAAAAATCCTCCTTAGAAAACTCCCTAAAAATCCCGCTCACTCTAATCCATAATTTAATGTTAATATTAATGTTAATATTAATATTAATGTTAATATTAACATTAAATACTAAATTTAACATTAAACTTAACATTAAAATTAATATTAACATTAACATTAACATTAACATTAATATTAACATTAACATTAATATAAAAATAAAAATAAAAATTAATATTAACATTAACATTAATATTAACATTAATATTAACATTAATATTAACATTAAATTACAGATTAGAGTGAATTTTTTTTTAGGGGTTTTCTAAGGGGGGCTTTTGATCCGCTCCCTATATTTAATATATAGCAATTCACTTGGCATATAATTGAAAAAAATAGATTTTTTTTTTCAAAAATATTTTAAAAAAATTGACCTAGAAAATAAGAAAAATATAGTGATATAATGGATTATACCAAGTGTCAAAAAATTAGTGGCCGGACTCACCATTCACCATTGTCACATGATGAGGCCGGACCATCAAATAATTGATACCTCCTTTGTATTGACAACTGACAAGTGGATCTATCCTCAAACTTTATGTTCACACGTTATAGGAAATGAGAGGGGAGCCCACTTGTCCTACAACTGTATCAAAGTTTTCTAGCTCCCCTCCCTCCCTCCCTCCCTCCCTACCGAGAAAAACTTTGATACGGTAAGGGTATCAAAATTTTGATACCCCTATATATGACAGGTGGGTTTCTCTTGCTTTGTAAAACATGTACATATATATATATACACTAAATTTTGAGGAGACCCACCTGTCGTAAATAGGAGGTATCAAAGACCTAATGTATCAAAGTTTTTCCCCTACCGACCTCCCACCCTCCCTCTTCCTCATTCTTCACGGCATAATCATTTGCTTTATAACTGTCACCAAGCGCGTCCCGCCATTTAAGAAACCTCCTGGAAACATACCATACTTTCCTCCTCCAAATATATACTCATCAAACCCCTCCCCCCCTCCCCTCCAATCCAAACAAACACTAGCTAACAAACTAAACTAAACTAAACTGCTTTCTTGTACTATAGTTTGTGTTGTCAGCAGTACTTGAGCAATGGTCGTTCCCAACCCCAGCGACGACGCCTCCGTCGTGGGCATCCTATCCTTCGAGGCGGCCGCCACCATGTCGCGCCTCGTCTCCCTCCACCGCTCCCTCTCCGACGCCGAGGTGTCGCGCCTCCGCTCCGACGCCATGCGCTCGCAGGGCGTCGCCTACCTCAACTCCACCGACCAGTCCTTCCTCCTCCGACTCGCGTGCGCGGAGCTCGTCGAGGCCCTCGACGCCGCCGCCGAGGACGTCTCCCGCCTCTCGCGCCGCTGCCGCGGAGCCCTCCCCGTCGGCTTCGACCGCCTCTACACGGACCTCAAGTCCGGCTCCATCGACCCGAGCCGGCTGGCCAGCAGCAGGAGCATCGAGAAGAAGGTGAAGAAGATGGCCAAGTACGTGGCGGCGACCGAGAGGCTCTTCCATGAGATGGAGCTGCTGAACGCGATGGAGGCGACGGAGAGGCGGAAGTGGAGCCGGTTCAGCGGCCCGATACCGGTGCAGAAGCTGCCGCAGAAGCCCGAAGCCGCCCTGCAGCTCGACATCAAGTCGCAGCTGCAGAAGGTCAGGCGGCTCAAGGAGGACTCGCTGTGGAGCCAGTCCTTCGACAAGGCGGTCGAGGTGATGGCGCTGGCCGCCTACTCGATCTTCGCCAGGATCTGCGTCGTGTTCGGCCCCTACGTCTCCGGCCTGCCGCACATCGTCGTCTACAGGGAGACCTCGAGAATGGGGTTCGCCACGCCCCACCTGAAGTTCCGTATCCACCCCCGGTCGGGGCCGCTGGAGAGGTCCGCCGCCGCGAAGGAGGTGGCAATCAGGAACTCGTGTCCGATACCGAGGAGGGCCGGATGCGAGTACAACGGACGCCTCGACTGGAGCCGGATGCTGCAGCCGCCTCCGCACACCGTCGGGGGCTCGGGCCTGGCCCTGCGCTACGCGAACGTGATCCTGCAGGCGGAGAAGGTGATGCTGGAGGGGGAGGCGGCGAAGGAGGAGAGGGAGGAGCTGTACTGGCAGCTGCCGCTGGGGCTGAGGGCCGCGGTGCGCGCGAAGCTGAGGGACTGCTGGAGGAAGCGGGGGCCGTCGGACGGGGACCTGGCGAAGGGGTGGAAGGACGCGGTGTGGAGGATAATGGGGTGGCTCGGGCCGGTCGCGCACGACACGGTGCGGTGGCAGGGGGAGAGGACCATGGACCGGGCCCAGCGGTTCGAGTCGCAGCCAAGGACGCTGGCGCTGCAGACGCTGCAGTTCTCGGACAGGGAGAAGACGGAGGCGGCGATAGCCGAGGTGCTGGTCGGGCTGAGCCTGGTGTGCTGGTACGACGAGCAAGGCCGGGGGTCCTTGCGATACTGTTAGATTGCTAAATTTGTTGAGTTCCGCATCACATGTTGATACATTATAGATACAAATATAAGATTCATTCGTGTCGGAAACTATAGAGCTTAGAATTTAGGTTTATTAGAGTAATGCTACAGTTACAACCAAATACTTACAACCCTTTTACAACCACTCACCCATGTGCTGACATGTGGGCCATGACCCACATGTCAGCAATGGATGAGTGGTTGTAAAAAGATTGTAAACATTTGGTAGTATCCATTGCTGACATGTGGGTCATGGCCCACATGTCAGCACATGGGTGAGTGGTTGTAAAAGGATTGTAAACATTTGGTAGTAGACTTAGCATTATTGTTATTACTGTTGGATTGAGGTTGAGCTGCATATGAATTGAGGACAAAAATCCTTAAAATACCAAGTTCTTGTTTGTGGATGATCAATGAGCTATAGTTTGTACAACAACATCAAAAATTCACTTTGGTACTTTGATTTGATTGAAGTTACAGGATTCGAGTGACTCTTATGCTTATCGAGAAGAGCTACAAAATTCTAACTGGATGACAGAAAATCAGTGGATTTTTTTTATATTTTATATTTTTTTATTTTTTTATTTTTTTTAAACATTATTTATTCCATTTATTTGATGAAAGTTGTGGACAGTGAGTCCAACCTACATACAATACAACGTGTACTAAATTTCGTATATATTATCGGACATCTAAAAAAAATTTGATTGAAGTTTTGGTTGTGCATTGTTGGTCCTGATGTAATGGAGAAGAATTCCTAACTCAGTTTGAATTCAATCTTCTTCTTCTTCTTTCAAAAATTTTGAATGTCGTGCATGTGTGTGAAAGGTAGGCGCTTCTTTTATTGACAAATTTTGGGGATGAAATGGTCTTTACGTGTCGAGTTTGACACAATTGTATGTTTTCTTGACTTCCCATTTGATGCGAGGGAAAATTTGGTTTAGCTACGAGGCATATCATGGTTATCCAATTTTATTTTGAAAGTTTGGTAAATTTTGGGTAGTTTTTAAAATCAAGGGAGAAGCTATTGACAAAAGGTACTTATGTTGTCCATTTTGAAAAGCCAACAATAATCCCAAAATAGGCTTAACTCTAATAAATAAAGACTAGTTAACTCTAGTACAAGCCCCCCTATGCACCAAATATTATGGTCGAGATCATAGGGACAGTTTGAGGAGTATAGAGATGCACATGAGCTCTATCGAACAAAGTAACACAAGGCTAGAGGATTGTTATTCTGTATCCTGTATTTTATATAGTCAAGAATATAAATAATATAAATAATATAAATAAATAATCTGACTGAGACCGAGGCTTGAACTTGGTTCGATGTTCTTAATACAATATTCGTCCTGCACAGGTGCTTATGATTTAATGACGACTTTGTCTTCCAGGATACAACATTACTTTTCTTCAGAACCAACATTTCACACCGCAGGAATTGGACGAAACAATGTAGGTAGTCTCTCTCTATTGGAGTTGATGCTTGATGTTTGAATTACTCAAAAACTATGCTTTTATAAATGACAAAGAGACACAATATAATGAGTAGACACAATGTTTGGAAAAGGATACGCATTTCCAATAGATAGATTCGTTGCCTATTGAAACTTATAATAAAATATTTATTACTAATTAATTATCCAAGTCAAAAATACATTTACTTTTCTAACAAGGATTTCTATGATGGGTTGGAGAGTGATGTCGCTCCATGGTACTATTATTTGACCATGTGCCCCATGCTACTCGGGTCAGAGCGTAAGCTAGTGATGCTTTCGGCTACTGGACTCTCGCCATCTAGCTAGGGTGCGAGTACTCCACCGCTTCGCCTAACAGCACAATGCTTGTATTGCTCTCCCACAACCCCGTTTTCACGGTTTAGGCTGCTCCCATTTCGCTCGCCGCTACTACGGGAAAGAGATATGACCAGCATATGAGGAGAGCTTAAGTAACATCATATGGAGATTGAGGACTTACATTGCAAGGTACGAGGCTACGAGGAGATGAAGACTTTGGTTGAGAGTTTCAAAGAACTCAAGACTGACATTGTCGTTTTGGAGAAGACTGTTGCAAATGGTGGACCTTCGAGTAGGGAGGCAAAGGAAGATCCCCGAGACGAAATTCTTTAGTATGGTGTGAGATGCGAAAGAGGTTGAGAACTTTTTTGTGAAACATGGAGCAAAACTTTAAGGCGTTGCACATCAAGAACGAGTCCGAGAGGGTAAACACTGTGTTGCTCTACTTCACAGAAGATGCCATATGTGGTGGCGTCGTCGATGCACCTAAATCGAGAAGGATCTCTGTAGCTTAATCAAAACTTGGGAGGAGCTCAAGAAGGAAATCTAGTTTTAGATCCATACGGAGAATCTGGAGTTTGTGGCGAGGTGGAACTTACAGCAACTCAAGTACACCGGAACAATCAAAGAGTACATTAAGAAGTTCATACTTTTGATGCTCGTGATATCTACAATAGACGGGAGCATTGCTTGTTCTTTTTCCTCAATGGACTTCAACAACTCAAGAATTGTAGCAACAGAGTGTGCAAGACTTGAACATCGCCGTGACAGCAACCGAGAGGATCGTCGAATCCATGTAAAATGACAACAAATTTGAGGTCAAGCTGTCACACATTACTGATATCATGATAGTCAAGTCCTTGAAAATGTGATATCGTACAAGTCTAAGTTAACTTATACAATTCTACAATACTCGATTTATATTCTCAAAAACATATATATATATATATATATATATATATATATATATATATATATATATATATATATATAAAAGATAAACTCATTACATCTAGTGCCCCCTTTATAGACCCAAAAATATCACATCATGTTCAATATTGTGAATAATGCCAATCACTGAGATCTGAGTATTATCAAATATACGAAAATTCCGTTCCCTCCATATGTGCAAGGCTGCAGTCGCCAACCGAATTCTAGCTTCCCGATGCCATTGAGTCCCTCGATTCTTCCGTGCTACAATGTCTCGAATTACTGTATCCAACGATATATATATATATATATATATATATATATATATATATATATATATATATATATATATATATATATATATATATATAAAAGACAAAAAAGAAACTTATTTGCAATGAAATATTCAAGCTATGAAATCATAAGGGTCTCAAAATGTTACAATCAACTTACTGTTCTATAAATTACGTACATCAAAAAATGTAGATTTAAAACATGCACCTTCTAAAAATAATACAATTTTCAAAGTGAACGTTATTGCCTCAAGCTCTATACCTCATTTTCCGTATGTGAAATACGATGGTCAGGATATTGGGATGTGCATACTCGTGAGTGGCAAAACTCCCCCAACTAAAAGCAAACACAAAATATTCGAATGGAAAAAAACTCCTTTTAATAATTGAGGTATTTATATATTTTTTTTTCTTGTCTCGATTTTCTTCAATATTATTTAACCTTTCAAAATACTATTCCATCACCTCATCATAAAACCTTTTTTTTTTTTTCCATTAGTGAGTCAGTGACCATCCATACTCTTAAGCATTCATCTATGTATATATATATTTTTTTGAAATCCCACGCACACACACGATTGGGGGACTCGAACCTTAGGGGACTCGAACCTTGCCGGCCCCTCCGGATGTCCGCTCTAATACCATTAGGCTAGAGAGCTCGGACATTCATCTATGTATATCAAACATGACATTTAATACCTTTCTCTTTCTCTTTAATGAATTAGGTAAATAACAACTTGGACAATAGAACATACGAGCAATATAAGTAACTTAATTGAAACTCCAAATTCCACCATCAAAACAAATGATCAGAATAACAATTATTCATATTATTCGTGATTAATTTGTCCGTCTTTGCAACACAAATATTAGATATCACATTTATAAGCCTCATAGTCCATCCCTGCAACACTAGTCTGTTAGGATGCACCCTAACTATATGATGATCTACGAACTACCATAATTAGACGTATGACCAACACTCTTGTTTCTCTCATAAGAACCATGTATCACATCTCGATCATGTAAGACTAAAAGTCGTGATCACTGGATGTGATGTCGTACAAGCCTAAATTGTACTTGTACAAGGCAAATACTGAAACGGTCGATTGAACATCTAAGATAGGGAGTTATCGAAGCAGAAATACGAAGCAAAAAAGTCGATCAAACACAATATGTACAAAAGAATAATTCTCTTTATTTATATAGCAACAAGATTAATTTACAACGTCTCGACGCAAAATACAATGTGATTACAAGTCGCTCTGTCTGTTTCTCTCAACACAATGAATTATGTCAAGGCATACAACTTGAGAACTATATAAACAACGATGTTCCATACATTATGTCATTTATATACAAAACAAATATCTCCAGCCGCAACGCTTCAAGAATCAAGACACCAACCAAGCTCCAAACGCCTCACTGATTCCAAGCAAACTGCACTTTTTCGTATATCTTTATTTTGCAATTGTGCACTTCCATAGCAATTTTATATGTCAATATGAGTTTGGATTATGATAGTCACAAATCACTATATTAAATTGGTAGGTTTTAACTCAATAACAACTAATAAGTAAACATATTATCAAAATCCATGTATGGTACTTACAAACTATAGTAAAATTCAATAGTATTATGAAAGAAATATAGTAAATTAATATTACAATTTCGATAAGTGTTCCAACTTGATATATTTGAAAAACTTATTTGCTCGTCCACCTCTCTTATCCTATCGAAATTAAATCTAAAATTACTGGTGTTATATACATATCAAATATCTATAATATAAAGCACAGTGGGCTTTTGGTCCGACCCATGTGCTTTGGTTCAACGATGATGAAAGGGCTAAATTGTCCCTCTCTCTATAAGAGAGGAGGAGGTCCCACGTTGGGTGCGGAGCAACCGGTTGTTCCAACGACACTCCCGTCTCCAGCTCATCTTGCACCGCCCCTCCCTCCGCCGCCTCCGCTCCATCCTCGCCCACGCCGTCGTCGTCGGCCTCTTCCGCAACCCCTTCGTCGCAAGCAGCCTCTTCCACCGCGCCGCCGACGCCGACCCTTCCTTCGCCGCCTCCCTCTTTTCCGCCATGACCAACCCCAACCGCTTCACCTTCAACACCGCCATTCCCATCTCCGCCGACCCACTCTCCATCTACTCCCAAATGCTCTGCCGTCGCGTCCCTTCCGACCCCCACAACTTCTCTTCCTTGCTCAACACCACCACCGCTGCTGCCGCCACCAGGTCGCTCCACGTACACGCCCTCCTCCTCGGATTTCGGCCCGACCCCTTCGTGCAGACCGTCCTGCTCACCGCCTACTTCCGACGCGGCTCCGCCGACCACGCCCTGCGGGTGTTCGACGGAATGCCGCACATGGACGTCGTCTCCTGGACCGCCACCGTTTCGGACCTCGCCGCTCTCGGACGCCCCGCGACGGTCCTGCGCGTCTTCGCCTCCATGAGGTCCCACGTCGCCCCGAACGTCGCCACCGTGGTCTTTGCCGTGTCCGCCTCCGCCAGGCTCGGGTCCCTGGCGCTGGCCCGGTGCCTGCACGCCTACGTCGAGAATGCCGGGTTCAGAGGCCGCGTCTCCGTCCGAAACTTTCTGGCGCTGGTCCGGTGCCTGCACGCCTACGTTGAGAAGGCCGGATTCGTGTCCGTGCCATTATGGCGCGGGTTATCCACTAGTAATTATATAATATGAACGCATAATTGTCACGTAAACATCTTTGAGCCGAATTAGTTTAAAATCAAATAGTTTAACTGGTTAAATCGATCTGATCGACGAGGTTTGAGTTCACCGGTTCAATGGTTGGAACGATTTTTAAAACTTTGATTTTCCTAGCCAAGCTATATGAAGTGCAGAAACATAGACCGAATTTGTCCTTTATTCTATTGTATATTATTATTTTGTCTTTCCATTTAGCCTACAAAATAATTCCCTTGACTCGGTCTAGGTTTTAAAGAAAAAATATTCATTATATTACTTGTCTGGTCTTAGAGTCTGGATGAGACTAAGTTAACGTGAGCAAATAATTCAACAGTCTATTTATGCTGACGACTTTTTTAAATTATGATTTAGACTCCTCCTAAAAAAAATAATAAATTGGCATGGCATTGCGAGACTAATTCCGAAATACAATGTTTGTTTTTTTTTCCTTCCCTTCCTTATATTATATTAGTATGAATCATGACCTTCCTTTCTTATTTTCTACTTATCCATGTGGTTCTCGTCTTAATGATTTTTTTCTTTAATGCAAGTGACCTAACCTTTTTTTTTTCCTTCTTTTCTTTTTCTTTTTATTTTTTTATGAGCATTTTGTTTCATGTGAACTTCTCTTTCGCCTCACTTATTACTATGACATACAAGTAAACCGATGAATTGGTGAGCATCAGAAGACTTTCTCTGCTGCCATGCACCAAGATTCAAAATTCAAAGGTCAATTTCACTAGTTTAATACAACCTATATATGTCTAGATTCTTATAAAAAAAAGAATCTGTGGTTGCATATTTATTTGTAGATAAAACAGTGGGAATTGCCCATGTATTGGTAAAGATAGGTAACTAAATAAAGTTCCGTCGTGCGGCGTCCTATGGGCGTCGGAAAGACGTCGTAAGGACGTCGTGCGCATAGAACGGGTGGCTGGACGGCATCGGCTGTCGTAGGCGTCGTGAAGACGTCGGGGGCGCCTTCGGGGTTGTGGGCGAAGCGAAGCGTCGAATTGCCGCCGTCGAAAGACGTCGGCCGTCCCGTGAGGCTCTGGAGTCTGGAGTGTGCAGAGTGCGCGAGGCGTATATGTGAGGTGATAATAAAAAAATCAGTATGGACAAGATCTGCACGAAGAGTCCGAAGCGACATGACGACCGGCTAAAAATCGTGTGCGGAAAAACACACGATTTAACTGAGCTCGCACGTACTGGAAAAAAAAAAGTTCTATTGCGGAAGGAGATGACTCTGGATATTCATAGTACTGAAGAAAGATATAGGGTTTATTAGTTTTACGGTCTATAATAAATATTGAATATTTACGTTTAGGTCTTCATATTGTTCAGAATAGGATTTGGATCTTGTCCTAATAGTTAAACTTGGAATGACCGGCCAAAATGGAAACTTAAACTCAAATTTTGAATATTATACAAAACCTATAACTAAACAAAAATATGTAACAGTTTGAGTTATTTAGTTTTGTATGATGAGAGTTGTATGATTTTGTTATTTAGTTTTTTTTTAATGACCAATCGAGAAGGAAACTCGTGTTACTATTGTTTGCTTCTATCATTATCTCAACAGTCCCACAACCCTCTTGACGACATTTTCGATGGAGACGACTTCATGATGGACATCGTGTATCGTCAGATATCTCTCGTCCATGTCGCACTGTTGATGCCTGCAACTCAAGAGCCCCGGATTATTGTGTGCCTGCTGAGATCTAGAAAGAAGCAAACAACAATCTCACAAGTCTCATTCTCGATTAGCTGGATAATCTAAATCACACAATTCCTATCATATAAAACTAAATAAACTAAGTCACACTACCATCACATATTTTCGTTTAGTCTTAGGATTTCATATAATATTCAAAATTGTGTTCAGATCTCTGTTATGGACGGTCATCCAAGTCACCCATTAGAACGAGACACAAACCATTCTCTGGACAATATGAAGACTTAAACACAAATTTGTAAAACCTGAACTATATAACCCAAAGATACGCAAGGGATATAAAGTTTTCTTGGTGAGTTGCAATATTCACACAACTTGAAACTATCAAAGTCTTTGGTGCAAATGACATATGGATATTTAAACCGAAAATGATATTTGGCCCGCCGGCGGGCTAACCCGCACGCCGGCGTGGCACTCCCCCATTGGCTCCCCTCCTATTCGCGTGGGGCCCATGCCGGCGCCCTGCCACTGGGGGAGCGCCGCGTGGCCGCGGGCTAGCCCGCAGGCGGGCCATGTAGCACCGCCGTATTTAAACACATAGATGACAAATATATGTAGTCTTAAATTACAAGTACTTGTAAATTCACGTGACTTGTGCGTACAATATTTTTTTTTTCCTGATATTGTTAAAAATAGTTTAATATTTGATTATATTTTAATTAAGATTTTTTATAGATATATGTATAGATAGTTAGATAATATCAGGTAGTTAAGCTATTAGTTATAAATTTTTTTTCTTAATTTTTAATTTTGACATTTTATTTAGACTAATTTTTAATTACAATCAAAACTTAATTTTTTTCAGTAATTTTTTTGAAGTAATTGAAGTTTTACATACAACCTAGATGGCACATTTTTGAACTGTTTTGAAGCCGCTTTATAATAGTATAAATGTATAGTCTTTCACTGGTCAAGCGAAACAACCAAGTGAGATTAGTGTATCTTGAATTAAACACATATATGGATAAGTGACATTTTGGAGTTAGATTTAATCCCATATCTTCTACTTAAATGAAGGGTTCTTTCAAGATCTCCTTCTAGCAAAAAAAAAAAAAAAAAAATTTGGTATCACAGTCGAACAGTTTGATTTTAACTTTGTAACAAATTGCGATGAAATTTATACTCATTTAGTTTTGGTTTGCATGTCATCTATTGGAAAATTTATTCTTCATACTTAGTAAGCAGATTTCGATGATCTATTTGGAGGGGGAGACGGTTGTCATGGAGCAGAGAGGCAATCTACACTGTAGAACAATAAAATTATGTTAGATTTTTATTGTACCCTGTCGATTCATGAGATGAAGAACATAATAAAATTGCGGAAGCGTACCTGAATCCATTGCTAGACTTGATGGATCTTGAAGCGAACGTCTCTTTATTGGGGTTTGATCTTCCAACCCGCTACAGCCCTTAATAACAAAGATGAAATCTTTGTTCCTCTCTTTGTTGATGGGGATACAGAAGAGAATAGAGAAACCCTCTCTTTGGTGGCCGTATGAGTTGGGGACCATAACCCTAATGAATACACATATTTATATATGTGTTGATATTTCTAATTTGGCCCCTCATCAAATTAGAATTATCTCCGGCATCTACACATTAATTCCATGACAATTATACCCTTAAACCAATTTCCAAATAGACCACTTTAATTTGGCTTAATTATTTAGATAGCCCAAACACAATTAATTTTACATGTGTGGCCCCTTAATTATTGAATAATTCCAACAATCTCCCACTGGGCCACATATGTAACCTTATAATTGTGTTAACCTTATTGAGCTCATAAATTACTATCTTAATCCTTAGGGTATATCCGGACAATCTCGTCCATTAACCATATCAACATAGGATCAAAGCGGCATTCGTCACATATAGCATAACTAAACCATCAATGGTCACATATACCAATATAGCTAAATGACATAGATCAATCATGGATGCGTAGCATGGAAATTACACGCAATGTGATCAATACATATCTATTTCCAACTGGTCCTCCTTAACTTTAATGAGATCAATACTTTAACATAATGAAAACATAATGAACTGAATTTCCATATATCTGATCAGATAAATATCCAAAATACTTTAATACATAAATGTGTCCAAAACCAAATAGCACCCAAATACAAAAATACAAACTCCCACTATATTGCCATATACTTGATTGAGATAACATCCATATGAGCAGTATGCTCATGAAAGACCCTGGATGATAATGCTTTTGTGAGCGGATCCGCTAAAATGGAGTTTGTCATAACGTGCTATATGGACACTTTAACCATTCTGAATTCTTTCCTTCACAATTAGAAACTTTATGTCAATATCCTTGACTTATACAAGTTTCTGTTGTTATTGGAATACATTACTGCTGATTTATTATCACACCATAATTTAAGTGGTCTTTCAACACCGTACTGTAGGCGTAGCCTTGTGACAAAATTTCGCAACTATATTCCCTGAATAGATGCCCCACAGCATGTTATAAACCTTGCTGCCATGGTAGAAGAGATTATGAGCGCATGTTTGACACTCATCCAAAATATATCTCCATTAGTCAGCATAACCTGATGTGGATCTCCTACTGTGTTGGCATCCAACAAAATCGGAGTCGGATTACCTTATGATCTCCAGAATTATTCGATTTCCTACAAAGAGCATATAATTTCTTGTTCTCTATTAATTACTTAAGTAGTTTGGCTGCTACCCAATGATCCATCCATATTTGCTTAAATATCTGTCTAACATCCTAATATATACGCAATATCCTGACGCGTACATACTTGAGCATACATTAGACCCCATACAATTGATCATGAAGAAACAATCTATTGTATTTTCTTAATTTTAAGGCTATTCTTTAGGGCACTGATTGAGACTGAACTTGTCTCCTTTAGCGACTGGGGTGTCACCTGGTTTGTATTCCTGCATGCCAAATCTTTTAAGCAATTTATCGATATAGCTCTTTTGTGATAATCCAAGAATACCTCGAGAACGATCTCGGTGTATTTGAATTCCTAATACAAAAGAGGCATCACCAAGATCTTTCATCTCAAATTTATTTGATAGAAATTTTTTAGTGTCATGCAATATGCCTATATCATTTGTGGCAAGCAGTATGTCATCAACATACAAAACCAAAAAAATAATTTTACTCCCACTGAATTTGTGATACACACAATCTTCAACAACGTTAACCTCAAAACCAAACGAGATAACAACTTGGTAAAATTTATAGTACCACTGACGAGAAGCTTGCTTGAGTCCATAAATGGATTTTGTCAATTTGCAAACCATATTCTTTGGATCTCCCGACACAAAGTTTTCTGGCTGCACCATATAAATAGTTTCGTCAATGTTACCATTGAGAAACACCGTTTTGACATCCATTTGATGTAACTCAAGATCAAAATGTGCAACAAGTGCCATGATTGTTCTAAAAGAGTCTTTCGAAGAAACCGAAGAGAAAGTCTCTTTAAAATCAATCCATTCCTTTTGAGTAAAGCCTTTAGCTACAAGACGTGCTTTATACTTCTCCACACTGCCCTTTGAATCCTTCTTGGTTTTAAATATCCATTTACAACCAATGAAGTTCGTATCTTTTGGTAATGTGACAAGTTACTAAACTTTATTGTCTTGCATAGACTTATACTCCTTATTTATTTCCTCAATCCACTTTTAAGAGTTGGAACTTTCCATGGCCTGACGGAAGATGATTGAATCACCTTCCAATTTTTCATAGTTTTTCTCACGTTCCTAGAGAAATATGACAATATTATCCGAAATTATATTTTTCCTTTCTCTTGTGAACCATCTTAAGATTACCGGTTCTTGAGGTTGTTGAGTTTGTTCCTCAGAAATAATTACCTTATCTTGAATGGGGGTGCCGCTACATTATCTTGTCAAGGTATCTCAACAATGACTTGTAGAGGTAATTCGACATTGTCTTGTTGAGGCTCCGAATTCACTTCTTGATCAATGACAGGTACAAAATCATGTACATCGTCAAAAGTGATAGTAGGAATCACAATCAATTCCTCCTCAAAGATAATGTCTTTGACTTTATTTCTCCCCCAAACTCAATATCCTCAAAAAATATATTACACTTCTCGTCTCAAAAAAAATTCATTTATGTGGGACCGTATAATTATTAATCCCTCGATCTGTCAGCATAGCCAATAAAGTAGCTGATTACAATTTAACTTTGGTCTGTATTTCCTTTACACATTAATATAGACATTAAAGTCTATAAATTCAATAAAATCCAAATCTCATCAGACATAAATCGTTCAACTCTATTTCTAGAGATGTGACCTAATCGCTTATGTCATAATGAGACTAAAAACATTTATTGTTAATTTTGCATTTAGTATCACATGACCCCACTTGCAAGGTTTCATTGTAAGATGCAATAGTTTTAAATGAATATAGGTTATCATAAACCTTAAGGGAACCGTTACCAATAATATTTGAATTTAAAGATAGACTAAATCTTTTATTTCCAAATGAACAATGATAACCAGATTTGTCCATTAAGGAAACTGAAACCAAATTCCGTCTAAAAGACGGTACAATAAAAGTGTCTATCAAATCCAAATAATAATTGGTTCCTAAAAATAACCTAAAATTTTCTATTGCATCCACTTCTACCGATTTGCCGTCACCCACATAGATGTATCTTTCACCATCAATTGGCTTCGGTAGCTCAGACAACCTTGTCTATAAACACTAATGTGGGTAGTAGCACCAGAATCTAACCACCACGTGTTTTTAGGTACTAAATCTAAATTAACCTCAGAACAGACCAAATTTAGAAATGTATATTTTTTATACGCCATGCGTGATACTTTGTACATTTCTTCCTTATGTGTCCTGTCTTATCACAAAAGAACAACCCTTAGTTTTATATTGTTGTTTCTTTTGATCTGGACCCTTAGCAGCTACTGTATTCATTTTTTTTTGCCCTTAAAGTTTATCCTATTAAACATGAAAATTAAAATCTTATTGGCAGATATTTTAACAACATTAACTGTAAAGAGAACAAAGCAACAAAAAACAAACATGCTCTAACAAATAACCAAAGCGTAAAATATAGTCAAACAAATTCAAATAATGGTGAACCCCATCTCAAGATACGTAGTACATCATTAATATCAAGTCTTTGGACAGTGATATTAACTGCAAGTGGTATTCTTGGTGTAATGATCAAACGTTGACAATAAGTCATGTCAAATAATAAGCCTATCTTTGGATCGGGTTATTATTTACATGTAAACCATATAATTGTCACACATTTATCACCACAAGTATGTGTGCAATTCGACCAAGTATTAACCTTCCTTTGGGCCGGCTAATACTCGCATGAATTTACACACACAAACATCTGACATCCCTCATAGATTATCTACACAAGAGAGGTCACTTTGGCGACATCTTGTTTCAATAGGTCTATTTAGAATATTAGACAACTATTGCTAGTCACAAAAGGCACCAAAATTTTGAATGTTGATTAAATCTTTATGTGACTGAATCATGTTCAAATCCTTATGTACATACATACTTGAACATTATGACTCATATAAAATAATAATGGTAACTATCATATTTGCAATAATAAAAATTACCAACAGTATCAGGAACAATGCATGTCACAAATATTTACATCCAAAACAGAAGTTACATATGGACTCAACTGACATTATTCTCAACTTAGTGTCTTTGAAAGCTTTAAACTAAATAGGTACTTAATCATAGCTTTCTGCACTAATGATTTATTTATATCCGAAACTTGCCATTACCAAGATACCGAATTCTTAATTATCAAAAAAAGTGCAACACTGAAACACTTTTTTTTTAAAATAAAAATATGTTTGCGAGGTTGCTAATGATAATATGTCCATAGAATCAAGCCAACATAAATTAGAGAATGGGATCAATAAACAATAATTACTGCAACATAAGTAAATTATTCATGGAGAATTGGATCACAAGATTATATATCCATCCTTGTGACTTTAGTAATTAAAGACTGCTGGAGAGTTGGATCAATAGATAATAATATCCAACACATTAATTCATTACTTCAACATAGGTTAGAAAATATCAGAATAAAGTGGATATTAAAACATTACATAATATTCTCTACCCACATGCTAGATATTAAACACAAATAGCTAAAACCTACAAGCCAATATACGGTATGTAAATATTTGTGGATTACTGAGGTTCATATAAGCCAATACCTACATTATGCCAAAACCTACAAATTTTTGTGGATTACTGGATTACTGAGGTTCATATAAGCCAATACCTATGGTATCCTCTACTATGTCAAAACCTACAAATAGCCGAAACCTACAAGCCAACACACAAATAGCCAAATGAGGTCGAAGTGGTGGGATTACTGAGGTTCGTATAAATTAATATACGGTCAGTAAACCGACGACCTTTAAACATAAGGGATTGGAGGACACGTATAGAGAGAGAGAGAGCATTGTACGAAAATTGAAAATATTGTTGTTAACAATATGAACATTCTCTCCTTTCTTTGATCCAACAGACTTAAAATTAAATGAGATGTAAACATCTAAGGTTCCTGAATATCAACAAAAATTAATTCTAGAACGTCAATCTCATAAATCAAAGAGGGAGGCTCTGATACCACTTGTTAGATTTTTATTGTACCATGTTGATTCATGAGATGAAGAACATAATAAAATTGCGGAAGCGTACCTGAATCCATTGCTAGACTTGATGGATCTTGAAGCGAACGTCTCTTTATTGGGGTTTGATCTTCCAACCCGCTACAGCCCTTAATAACAAAGATGAAATCTTTGTTCCTCTCTTTGTTGATGGGGATACAGAAGAGAATAGAGAAACCCTCTCTTTGGTGGCCGTATGAGTTGGGGACCATAACCCTAATGAATACACATATTTATATATGTGTTGATATTTCTAATTTGGCCCCTCATCAAATTAGAATTATCTCCGGTATCTACACATTAATTCCATGACAATTATACCCTTAAGCCAATTTCCAAATAGACCACTTTAATTTGGCTTAATTATTTAGATAGCCCAAACACAATTAATTTTACATGTGTGGCCCCTTAATTATTGAATAATTCCAACAAATTACACAAACCCTGAAGATTATTGATGGGATTCCCACTAGATTAGTTAGGGGAGTTTAATTGGTGTTAGATTAGTCCTTGTTTGATATGATATCAAATGTCTTAATAATGATTTCACAACCAAATGTTTTAAAAATTGGGCCGAAAATTCGATCAGGATACTCACTTAGCAGGTTTACCATAATAAAATTAGTCAAAACACAAATATATTAACTTTGATTGCATGCAAAATCTAAAACAAAAGTCAAAAGTCGAGGTCAATTTTGTTCAAAATCTAAGTGGATCAGACTGTTCGGTAGTATGACCGGCTAGATCAACTAGATTGACTGAGTTGACTAAGTTTTTTTTTTTACTTTACGAATTGACCGGTTCAACCGACCTATCTGATCCAAATTTTAAAATATTGGTCACAACTATTATATTTGACAATGCTATATAATGAAGCGAAGCCTATAGGGAGTAGGAAAATTGAGTCGAAATATAGGGGGATCTTCATTCAAATTTGGATGATATAAAACGACATTGACCAGTGAACTAAGAATAATTATCAGATCAAGTACAAATGACCATTAGTTGCACTAGTATGATTCACAAAAACAAATTAAAAGTTCCTTTGCCTGTTATTAGACCATGATAATTGTTTATGAGAGGTCTATATATAACCCAGGAGTTGGAGTTGGTACAGATATTGTATTGGTCTGTTACTAATTTTTCTTATCTGTAGATTATGTTTATAGCATTTGACCAGTTGCTTATTCTTTTGCTTGTGTATGAATAATCGCAACATTAAATTAAGGCAAAAGTCCATAAATGCAACACGGAATACTTGTGATTTTAGTGGCAGGTAGAGTAAAGAAAGGCATAGCTCACAACTGTATGAATGTGCATCGACTGAAACCGCAAGTGCATATATCTGGTTGTTGGTTGTTAGGTACCCAGTGATGCGGCGCGGTGGACTCGGTTTTATTTGCACATGCTGAATCAGTCTTCCCGAGCCCGGTGGGAGTTCCATTGCTCTCGACTGTTGGATCGAATGGATGCACAGACAGGTCCCATGCGGTATCCAGATCTGATGGTAGGAGGTGAGGCTTTGGTGGGGCTCCTCTCACGAGACTTTTGATCTGCGTCTACACACACACGTATATATATATATATATATATATATATATATATATATATATATATATATATATATATATATATATATATATATATTTTTTTTTTTTTTTTCTATATATATATATATATATATATATATATATATATATATATATATATATATATATGAAAAATTTTACAATACATCCACCCATTTTGGATGTATCGATACATCCGAAATCTGGACCGTTGGATGTTAATCCAACGGTTCAGATTAAATTCAGATGAAATAATGCATGAGACATCATTTAATGCTGTTTTTGACTTTTGACCTCTTGTTAACTTGCTATAGCAGGTCATTCTTCAATGCAATTTTTCAATGAACACCCTAAATTAACTCATATTTACTTTCTCTTTCGTCCAGGTAATTTAATATTTTGTGCAACTACGTATATAAAACAATAATTGTGTGTCGGCCGGAAAGGAAGGACACAGTGTGTCCAGGTCTGTAGGCTATGTAGACGACGACACCACCGCCGCTGGCGATCTAGATGGTGACACCGACGACGAAATGGTACATTTAGGACGGAGAATGGTACATTTAGGAAGCCGATAAAAGCTCGTTCTCTCAAATCTCTTCTTTGTGTAAATTAAATCCAAGGATGACACAATCCCTAAGGACACAGTGTGTCCAGGTCTGTAGGCGATGTAGACGATACCACCGCTGCTGGCGATCTAGATGAGGACACCGACGACGAATGGTACATTTAGGACGAAGAATGGTACATTTAGGAAGGAGAATGGTACATTTAGGACGGAGAATGATACATTTAGGACGGAGAATGGTACATTTAGGAAGCCGATAAAAGCTCGTTCTCTCAAATCTCTTCTTTGTGTAAATTAAATCCAAGAAGGACACAATCCCTAAGGACACAGTGTGTCCAGGTCTGTAGGCGATGTAGACGACACCACCGCTGCTGGCGATCTAGATGAGGATACCGACGACGAATGGTACATTTAGGACGGAGAATGGTACATTTAGGACGGAGAATGGTACATTTAGGAAGGAGAATGGTACATTTAGGACGGAAAATGGTACATTTAGGAAGCCAACAAAAGCTCGTTCTCTCAAATCTCTTCTTTATGTAAATTAAATCCAAGGAGGACACAATCCCTAATTTTAGTTATTGCTTAGCAGAGTCTGCTTAGTTGTTGTAAAATTTTGGTGTTGCTTCTGTGACACTTTCATCTTTAATCTCATGTTTTCTATGAATATGTGTTCTGTTTGATTTTGATTTAGTAATCTTTCCGTAATTAGTTTTTTTTTTGTTTCATCTAACAATTTAATATTTTTGTTATAAAGCTACAGGTCATGGTGGTGGTGGTGGAAGGAGAAACGGAGATGAAGAAGGAAAGAATAAGAAGTTCCGGTTCGCGGCGGACTTCGTCGAGTTCCTCAATCAAGTAGAATTAAACCTCTTATAGAGTTCCTTAATTGAAGTTGATCATGATAACCTTTTATATTTTTCAAACGGCTAGTAGAATCTTCCTCGAGCCCTCCTCAATCAAACGGCTAGTAGATTGTTTGCTAGTCTCGAAATTTATTTGTCTTTCCATCTTCCTCACTCTTTGTACTTCTCTCTTGCTATATATACAATAGTTTTCTTGTTTCATAGTACTATTATTCATTCTGAAATACATAGAATAGTTTTCTGAAATACAATAGTTTTCTTGTTCTCAAGATGTCTACTCGTGTGGTGGGAAATGTAGAAGACACAGAAGATTGGTTGCCAGCTCCAAATGAAACCTTCATTCCGCGTATGTTGCGCAAGATTGAAGAACATCTGTCGACAATTTCAGCTGAAGTTGTAAAGATCAGTTCTAAGCTTTGTTCATTAGAAATTGAACAAATAAATTTATCTCGGCGTTTTGAGAAGATTGAAGAATTTCCAGCTTTGAAGAAGGCATCTTCATCTGGAGCATTTAATAATGTGAAGGTGGTTTCCGTTGAATCTTCTTCCGATGAGGAGGACGTGGAGCTACAGTCTCGTAGTAAAGCATTGGACCGAATTCTTGCATTATCCCCTACAGAAGAAACTGACTTTAGCAGTTCTTCTAAAAGAATGCGTGGAAATTTACATCCGGTCACACCATCGAAAAGTTTAACAAGGGGTTCAACCTCGAAGCCTGGCAATTGTACTAGTGGTTCTTCGAGTTATTACGACTATATTTTTGCCGATGATAGACCTGACGAGTAAGTAATATGAGTTTTGATTTAATTCCAACAGTTTTTTTCTCCTAATTTATTCGTTTCTTTTCTTAGACCTCACTTCGAATTCAATTCAATTAATTTCCATCAATACCAATGCATCTGCCCCTTCTCAAGTAAAGCTAAGTAAGATTAGAACAAACTCTCCCGACTACTGCCATTTATATGCCATTAATACCAATGAATCTGCCCCTTCGAATTCTGCCAACTTTGATGAGGGTTTCAATGAAAGAAACTTTGATACAGTAGGGGGTATCAAAGTTTTGATATCTCCTATGTATGACATGTGTATATATATATGTTTACACGTTTTACAAAGCAGGAGGGGCCCACATGTCATACATAGGGGTATCAAACTTTGATACCCCCTACTGTATCAAAGTTTTTTCTATGACATGTGGGCCCTCTCAAAATTTATGTGTATATATATATGTGTACACATTTTATAAAGCAAGAAGGGCCCACATGTCATATATAGGGGGTATCAAAACTTTGATACCCCTACTGTATCAAATTTTTTTCCCTTTTAAATGGGCCCCATACATAACTTACAAAAAAAGTATAAATAAAATAAAATTTTGTTATAGTCAAGATTTGAACCAATGACCTCTTAAATACAAGTCTAGCATTGTAACCACGACACCACAATAGCATTCTCCGTGTTTTATTAAACGGAGAATAACATTCTCCGTTTTGAATTACACGGAGAATAGCATTCCCAGTGTTAAAAACACATTAGAATGTTCATTCTCCGTTTTAAATTGAAACAGAGAATGATATTCTCCATTTCATTTGTAACGGGGAATTATATTCTCCGTTTTGAACTGCACGGAGAATGCCGTTCCCAGTATTAAAACGATTGAGGATTCTATTCGCCGTTTAATTTGGAATCGAGAACGGCATTCTCCGTTTAATTTGAAACGGAGAATAAGATTCTCAGTGTTAAAAACACATTAGAATGTTCATTCTCCGTTTTAATTTGAAACGGAGAATGATATTCACCGTGTCATTTAAAACGGAGAATGATATTCTCCGTTTTGAACTGCACGGAGAACATATTTTCTTCATTTTTGATATTCTCCGTTTTGAACTTGGAATTTGATATTCTCCATTTTTATCTAATTGTCTTCTCAAACTTTTGCATTGGAGAACATATTTTTTTATCTAATTGTCTCGTGTGAATGACATCTTGCAACATAAGAAAGACATTGTCTTAAGTCAACGACGTTTCATTTTATTCCATTTTCTCTTTGTCGCTATTTCGCTTTCGTACTTTACAATTACGAAAATCGTGACCCAATTTTTTACAAACTCTACAAATTCTAGGCTTCGGGATAGGCTGACTTTCTGTAGGCTGGCTTGATTTCCCTTGAGAAGGCCTTCCTTTTGTTGCTACCGGATTTGGCTCTTTTAAAGCTTCATGCACTCCATGAACTGCATCAGCTACCATTTGTTCTTCTTCACCAATATCGGTCACCATTTCTTTCAACTCCATCAGAATAGACGACATCAACTCCGTTCCCCTCCCTTGAATTTTGCTTAATTTTTTACAATAGTATGTAAACATATTAACTTGTTCATTAATACCACCATACCTTCTGCTCTCAATACTGTCTGGGTGGATGAATCTTCTTTCTGAGCCAGGTCCGGAGAGATAACTCTCTTTGTAATCCTTGAGCCAACGAGATTTTATCAAGTTCTTTGGAATATCTCCAATTTGCAATCTCTTCATTGCTGAAAAAAATATGCCTACAAGGAATCCCCTTGGTCTCCATCCACAAGCATTCACAATTTATGATGTTGTCGGCCGGATCAAATGTAACCTTCCGGTTGACACTGTTTGGCGACATATACTTTTGGACAGTGCAAACTTCTGCCTCTCTTATGATGTGATGATGGAGAACAATATATGCATCAGAACGTGCGATTTCTTTCCTTACCTCTATAAACACCGTTTTAGTGTAAATTGCGACAAATTTACCTTCTATTACGGCCATGCTAGTTTGATTCAAGGCTGCCAAACCGTAGTCACAATTTTGAAGGGCCTTCCATAGTGGCAGCTTCTCATTCAAAAACCTTTTCAGAAATGCGTTCATAGATTCACATCTATTTGTTGCAGTAGAACGGCCAAAATAATCTCCACGTAGGAATGTGTCCGCCCATCGCTCCCTCGTTCTGTACAATGCAGTGGTCCACTCATTGTTCTCTACATTATAATCTGTTAGCATCTGCTGCCAACGGTTTTCAAATTATTCGACTGAATAGTACCTGTTTAGAAAACATGGACAGTAACTAAAGTTGTGATATTGTAACAACAACATACTTCAAAGTAAAGTAGCAAGTGTGCGATGTACCTTTTAATCAGAAGACTCAGTTTATTGTGAAAACCCTCTCTGTGTACATGTTTGGCAGCATTGTTTAGGATATGCCATGAGCACGTTCGATGAACTACGCTGGACATTAAATCCTCAATTGTTTTATTCATGGATCTGCAACCATCCGTGAGAACTGTCACTGGTAATTTGCCATTCATACACTCTAGAAATTTTTTTAGAACCCAAGAATATGTCTCTGCAGTCTCATTATGGATCATTGCAAACCCAAACACACAAGTCATCGCATGATTGTTTGTACCCACTAGAACCACCAACGGCATTTGACTTCTATTTGTTTTATATGTAGAATCGAATGCTAGTGAATCTCCAAATAATTCGTAATCGAATTGACATGCACCGTCAGCCCAAAAGAGATGGGTCAATCTGGAATCTTCGTCTACCTTGTACGCGTAGAAGAAATCTGGGTCACTGCCCTCCTTAGATTGAAGAAATGTAAGTGTTGTCGTAGCATCAACATCGTCTAGTGCTCTACTATCTTGAGCTAGAGCGTTGTATAAATCCTTTCTCGTCCATCCAACCTTATCCCAGCCACCTTTCTTCTGGACAATTAAATTCCATATCTGTCCAGTCCCCATCCCTGATTGCTTCATAAGCTTAATTTCTTCCAACTCTGCAGGTCATATCGTACGATGGGATCTCAAAAAAACTGTTTCATAATCATTCGCCAGGATATGGTTGTGATGTACATGAAATTTTTTGACGAACCACATCTTTGTTTTATCGGTGTACCCAATACAAAAAATTACTTTACAACCACTTCTGCTTTCACTTCTTGGCTCACGAACCCTGTTAGGAGCTTCCTTGTATTTTTTGTGTCTGAATCCCACATTCGAACAACACCAACTACGGACCATCACCATCCCAGATTTGTTTTTCTTTACCTCGTTCTTCCTAATACTGAAACCATATGCTTTTGAATATATCCGATAGAATGTCTCTGCTTCTTCAATAGAGTTGAACTATAGGCCAACAATATCTTCTTCTAAGAGATGTTTTGGATCTTTGTTAATGTTGGCAGACTGCAATATTTTTTTCATCGTCGCTGCATCGAAATCCAATGGAGATTCACCGTCGTCCCTAAGAACAGAATAAAACAAAATAAACATGGGAAATAAATGTAAAAATATAATGCATTTCTTAAATCCATTAGAAAGGGTGATGTGAAATAACATTTCGTTGTTTGCGTTGATGTCGTCGTCATCGTTATGATGCATTCTTCCATTATTTTCTTCATCTTGTTCTTAACTGTCTCCTAAGTTAACATCTTCCAAACTTTGCTCATCATCCAAATTATCTGACAGTCCTCTCACTACACCAAAACATCTGTATTATAACGGTCTAAACATGTTACAAAAAATAATTCTAACGGGTAAATTTCGTGAGTATATAGGCGTGGGTAATATTACTAACTGTCTTCCTAACGGGTGTTGTCCGTTAGTATTATAATTCTTCTAACGGATATAGCCGTTAGTAATTATTTTTCTAACAGGCATAAAATGTATGTTACACTTGAATACTAACGGGTTGGGACCGTTAGTATATTTAAAAATGGAAATAAAAAAAAGAATTGAAGACCACAATCAACAGAGATGTCTATTTCATATTCCCAAGTACATGGCAACTACTATTCATTACCACAGATATATCTAGATATGTAAGCAAAAACTAATACCTTTTCTATGAGGATTGAAGACCACAATCAACATAGCATAGAGCATAAAACACTTTAAAACACAACAATTTGAGTACAAATGTAAATAATGTATAACCCACATAATAACACAATTCAGAATAGTCACATAATCCTAGATCTCTTTATTCAACATAATAATACAGATAAGATACTGAGATAACTGACTGCAGAAACATGCCTGAACCACTTTCTAACTCGGAAGTCATTGCTTAAGCCTACAGCCCAATTATGCCTGAAAGTTCAAAAACCATACTCAGTCATTAAGACATCTCGTGACAGAAATTCCTATTTAAAGGAAAATACTCAAAGGCATCAATGTAAAAAAGGAACTCACCACAAGCTAGGCTTGCTGGTCTAGAAAGTTGAAATGTCACATGTAAAATGGAAAGCAGGATAAGCGAGAGTTAATGGTATTCAGTTGCAAGACAACTGCATAAACAAATATTTTATGATATTAACTTACAAGCTTGAAACTTCAAGTACCAAGTTTCAGAATTTGGAATTTTAATGTAGCAAGTTACAGAAGTGTGAAAGTTATGATTTTTAGATGAAGATTCGCCTAAGCATTAATATATGGCTCTTTGTATCTAGGAGGGGGAAAACAGTCAAGTGTAGTTAAAGGAAGGGAAAGAACTTACAAAAATTGCCTCAGAGGCTTCTAAAGGCTGCAAAGCTGCAAGATGTCACCCCAGATAGAAAGTTAAACTATAGTCCTCAAACATGTTTGATACCAGTTCCAGATTCGAGTTGTATGTACATGAGTATGATACATATTGACGTATGCATACAAAAAGCCACCAAATTCACATGAACATGATACATTCTGCATATAATAGGTATCTATGAGTTTTCTATCGCAACCACTGCCATCAGTATGTTGGGCATATGTCACTACATTGGCGCTTGCCAAGTTATGTTATTTATAAAATTCAACCGTTCGTGTAAACATTAATTTATTGAGCTATAAAAAATAAATCAAACGGTTACAGAATCGAGGATCAATGGAAGATTATAAAGGGCAACATATTTATTCTAGCAAGAAAAGGACACATAAGAAATCGAAGATAGAGCTTACTGCTGCTTTTGATGCATTATTGGAAGCTAGAGCAATATCCAGTATGAAAGGCAAACATGAAGGGCAGTTGGCTGATGCAGAGTGCTTTTGATTACGACATCTTGTTGCCAAACCACCTATACTCTTTCCTTCATGAACAGGGGAAACAAAGAGAAGAAAACATATCATGAAAACATATAGTGTTGAAAGTGATGATAGAAGTATCAACTGCATATGCAATACATCCTGTCTCTGCAACAGATGACTGATGCAGAGTGCTACCTCTCCCTATCGATCCAGAAGTAGCTTTTGTTTTGAAAGTAATCTCCATGTCTAGTTATCTTCCTCCGTAAAGCAATTTTTTATGTCACAGCAACATCAAGGCCTTATGATATATTTTGATGAATAGTTTTGTTGGTATATTACCAGAGAGCAATCTAATGGTATATTACCAGACAAGTAAATTATGAGTCTACATGCATATTATACTTTGAAATTCACCTTAAAAAATAAGATGAATACTTCATAAATTTTATAGTTAGCATCACAAAAGATCCCGATGGTCTCTACAATTGAACCAGTTAAAATAACTTAAATAATGAATATTTGATCAAAGAGTATCTCATGCAGATAATGAAATTAATGATCAAAGAATATTTGATCTAAGAGTCCTCATATTTTTAACATCTTATCTCAAATTTTTAATAATATGCTTTTCTAGCACAACAGTACTCATAAAAGAAACCATACATAAACGATAAACAGTTGCCATTGTGTACATATGCTATCATAATTGAAAATATAAAGCCAGTACCGAAAACTCCCAAGAACTGTACTTGGAAAGAAAAAGCTATATTGCACGGATACAAACTACGATGGCAGGACACCAATTTTGGCTTGTCCTATTATATCTTGGTGTGTACCCATGTCGTGCTTTCTCCTAAGATAACAAAGATAGCAACTTTATCCTATGCCATCCCCATGCCGCGACAGACGCGGATCTGACATGACACGCCCCCCCAATGCCACATTTATCAACATCGCGTCGTATGTTACTCATGTCCACACAAATGTTGAAGCTTGAAGCATACAACTTTATGACAAGCTATGACCTATCAACTAAGTTAAATTCTAGATTGTTATAATAATTAGTATACTTTGTCGTGGGACCAACCAATAAATTCATTACATAATTTAAGTCAAGTATATAAAATTGCCCACAACTGGTTCATCCCTCCATCAGTAACCATTTTCTTAGGTACATCAGTGCTCACATGAGTAAACCAATTATGTCATTCTTTGAGCAAAAAGAATAGTCCAAACCAATTATATTCATAGAAAATGTAAGTTTACATAGAACTACAACATGACTATTACCTAGAGAAGAAGAAAAGCACAAACCTTGACAATTCCAGTCCATTGCCGCAACCAAGATACGTTGGATATCCTCACAGTCGGCCATTTTCTATAAATCTGCAGATACATACTCCAAAAATTAAAGCATTTTCTCTACACTTAAAGCATAATTACAACCCACCTCTGAGGCGGGTTCAAGCAACCATACTATCTTTGTAATAGTGAAGCTAAGATACCAATGATTAATCTACCACTAGAAAGTAATGAGTGGATCGTAATTGCTTAGTAAAGCACATAATTATTTTTCTCCACAAAATAAAGCATACACTATACACCCTCAATTCATATTATGAACCATGACTAATTTAGACCAATTGGTTAATACCATATATCATACACCAAAGGGTATAATACACCATGACATAAAGAACAGTACTACTCGGTAGAGAGAAGAAACAAACCTTAATCTGGGACATCTCTTCCATTGCCAGGACTTCGCAGCAAATGTTGTTGATCTTCAAGGTGTTTTAGCCATCTGCCGTAACCTGCAAGTAACATAATATCTATAAGATTTGAACATAATAGTACAGGCAATTAGAGACACCTTAATAATCAATTTCCAATAAACACAATCAACCCCCTTTACGCAATTGCTTGTTCCTTGCACGAAAATAAAAACAAATGAATTTGAGGTTGAGATAAGGTACAGAGCCTTTAAAAATCAAGTACTAAGTACCTACAAAATACAAAGTTCAATTTATGATTTGGTTTATGTGCAATAACTAGTTCTTTTTTACCTGGTTGAGTTTAAAGGACAAAATAGTTAACCAATTACCAACTTTAAGTCATGATTCAAAATGGGTTGTCTTCTGGATGTTGCCTTGTTATTTATTCAACAACAACAAAGAGCCTTTATTAAAAAAAATTTGAGGTCACAAACTTTAATCTGAATATAGAAAATTTGGAACACGGAATTTTAAAAGTGAAACATGATGTAACCTATACGATGTTACTAGTCATCAAGGAATATACTTAGTTTGCTTTTCATGCTACTAGACTATTTTTCATGAAGGACATGATTCCTAAACATTAGAAAGAAGATAGGTATAGCAAAATAAGATGTTATATAACACTTAGAAATCACGTATGGAAAATCAGATGCAACAGTAGAACAATTAAGCAATTCAAGAAACAACTTTAAGATCCACACTAAATTGTTTAACCTAATTAAAAATATGCAACAAAAACTTGATATTTTACAAATATATGCAACAAAATTTAACATAAAACTTCCATAGGTACGTAAATGAATTAATACTACTAGATGAACTAAAAAAAAGAAAATCATAATAGACTAGTTTTCAAGTTAAAGGGTATACCATTCTATCATGTTCATCCAGTTCCATGTTATTTGCTGAACTCGATACGCACTTATCATGCACAATGAAGACCGACTCTATGCTCTCATCCATGCCTCCATTTACACCTTCCTTGTCCTTTGAATTCAAATACACTGTTCCCTTGTACATCCATTCATCTTTGTCATGGGAGTAAAAGTCTTCAAATGGTTCCCCACATAGTGTACATATACTCCGGGTTTCATCTGCAGGAACCATTGGTCCACATTCCTCACAAGTTGAGACTACCTCTTCCAGGTAAGTAGTAGGCACTGGCACTTGTGAGCATTCAGGGCTAACAACCACCGAATTTATGATATCTGAATACCAGTCCTAGATGCTCTTTCATAGCAACTCAGTTTAGCACTTTTTGAGGCATGTAGATCTAAGTGACCATGAAGCTGCTCTTGAATTTTGAATCTTTGGCCACATATATCGCAATGATGATTTAAATCATCAAAAAGGCTGCTGATCACCAATGGGTGACGTTCTCGAATGATTTTAGGATTGAAGTTGATGCCTATAATGCCACCTAATTGTTTAGAAGTTGATGGTAGTGAAGCAGCATCCGGGGGAGTAGGTGGCTTAGAGACAAGAACATGAGACTCTTTTACTGAAGCCGGAGGAACAGTCGAGGTAGGTGCAGCTGAAGGGGCTAGAACTGATGTATTGTTGGTGAACTCTCTGCTCTATTATAGGACTTTATGTGGCACGGGAGATGAAGTTACAGCCTTCGGTTCTATTGCTGGTAACGATATTAGACCCTTTGCAAGTATCATTCTTCTTAATACCACTACATATAGTACTTGTTTGCAAGCAATATGCTATTTGCAAGCAATGTGCTACCAAGTATCAGTATTCTTAATATACTACATGTAGCAGTCTTCTTAATACACTCCAGTACCATGTAGTACTTGTTTTTGATACACAAATATTATACTATTTCTCAATGACAGTTTCTGATAAGTATTTTTCTTAGTTCAGTCAAAATGGGACGCTACAGGTTGCCAGTTTTCCAAAGAACAATAGGAAAACATAGTGTCTGTGTCAGGAGAAAATTGTTTTGATCGATTTTGGTAAGTGTCTCAACATTATATGCCCATCAAACACGCAGTACATAAAAAGAACAACTTTTTTGATGTTTCACTATAATGAACTTTCTTGATGTTTCACTATAATGTTTCACTAGCATTGTATTCATCGACAAGAAGAGTCTTGCTCCTATGGCTATACTAAAAAAATGAATTCCAGGGGGCTGAACTGCGCCCCTTCGGCACCATGTGCCAACGCCCCTGATCAATTGTGTATCTCCTAACTTTATGTTAGTACAATGAACAAATTATCATATATAATAATTATTTCCAGTGTGTGCCATAGAAGTGTCAACTGGGAGCAGGCAACTGAGCATAATCCTTTTCCTATGCTCAGCCTCCATCATGCTTTGTTCCAGGAGGTGGAAAATATTTATGCAGTAACGCAACTCCAAATTTTATTCCTGTTAATATGGCTTCATGGACACCGTACCATATTTATTCTACATGACAAAGGCCTTTCCTATAACTTATGCCACAACTTACTCTGTTGTCCACCTCTTGTACCTTGGTGCATAATTCACAACTTTTCTAATATATAGGACATACATAAGACAATTATTACAGTCATCCATATAATTGTTACAGTCATCCATGTGACAGTTATTTCTAATATGTAAGCGACCAGTTAAATCTTCCTAAGACAAGTGTTACAGTCATCCATATAACTTTAGTTTTCAAACAGAGGAAAGCATCAATTAGCCAAAGAAAAAAAGAGTAATATCCAACTAAGTTATGAACCCATACAAATTTAAACAACGAAAAGTGGTCACTCTTAAGAGAAGAGTGCTTCAGAAACTGATTTTATTGCTGAACAACCAGAGGTGCGAAGTCCTTAACAAAATGTAAGAAGCAATATCATAAGTGAAAATTTATTATGCAAATAAGGGTAGCATAAACATATAGTCCATAATTTAGCATAAGCATATAATCCATAATTGTCTACCTAGTTAAGAAAGGAAGCAAACCACCATGTATTTCTTTTGGGCATATGTACGTTGTCCAAGACAATGTAAAAACTCCAACTTACTTTGATTTTTAGCATTTCGCTCATATTCCTCCTTCGTATGATCATTCTAATTTTTAGCAAATTCTTGCAGTACTCATCAAAGGACCTGGCCCGAGTGAAGAAGATATGTTATTGAAAATAATAAGCTGAATCCGCATAGCTTGAATAAGGTCCCTCAACATTTTCATACTAGTAGCTTTCATTATGTACGTCAAAAAAAATGTTTCTTAGTGTTGAAAGTTAACTTCTTCAGGCAGATGACGACATAGGCAAATTTGTAAGTAGAATTTAGAGGTTTCCATGTACTATACTAATTGTTGGATGCATAGTTTGTGTAAACCCGGACATTAATGTTCCTACCAGTGTATTCATTTATTAACATTAATGCTGGTGCAAACAAAAGATGTGAACCTCCCTTTAAGATGTTTGACTTCCCTCGATCAAACTTTTTACAAAGTAACTTGTGATGGAAGTGCGAGTAAAGATTATAATCAATTCAGACCTAAAAAAGAACTCTTGAAATCCAAAATTGTGAACTCATCGCAAAGGAAAGAAGAAAATATCTCTTAATGAAGGGTATTATCGAAATCTATTCACCAAAAAACTATGGTTTTTTTCTCACCGCAAAGAGGGGTTTTTTCTCACCATAAAGAAGGGTTTTTTTTCTCACCGCAGCCGACCAGTGTACGCTGAACTCGCGGGACTCGCTGGACTCACCGCAGTCGACGACGATTGGATGAGAGACCGCGGACTCGCCGGACTCACTGCAGGTGGATATGCCAGACTCACGGGACTCGCCGCAGCCGACGACCGATGGACTCGCAGACTCGTCGCAACTCGATGACAATGGAGTATGTATATAAAAAGTTTAAATCCAAAATTTCTTCACCAAAACTCTTCAACTCCTTATCCTAAACAGTTTGTATTTTGTAATGATCAAGACTTGATTGCTATTTGATTATGTGTTTAATATTACTTTTGTTTAAAATTGTTTCAATTAGTATATTAGAGTCCGATAAACCTGATGGACCCGACCCAACATGAGTTCAACCCGAGCCAAACCCGATCCTCCGGACTTAGTCTTGGGCTTCATATGTTGGATCCGAGGTCGGGCCGGACTCGGATTCGGGGTTCGGACTAGGCTTATGATTTATCGGGTTGGGCTCGGGTTGACCTCAAATCCGACCCAACCCGCCCGAGTTGCACCCCTAGTTGTAACATGCTCTAGCATCATCTTCTACAAAAGCTTTAGTTGCATAGTACGACTGAATAAGGCTAGGTTCAAATATGCTAGCAAAATTGGCATTAGGCCTTGCTCAAATCGAGTCCATGGGAAGTCAGACAGTAAAGGGACTGCTTTGGCATGCTAACTAGGAAAGTATTGTAGTACTCTCTTTGTATATTTTAGAACTTTTACTAATTAACTCTTAGAACATGAATTTTTTGCTTTTTTGCTTTGGCTAAATTTCGTCTGAATACCCTGAACTTTCAACCTTTTGTAACTAAATACTCTGAACTTTTAAGCTATTAGCAAGTTGCCAAACAGTGTTAATTTGGTTCTGAGAAGTAACATAACCCCAAATATAATAGAAAAATGGTACAGCTGTCCATTCATTTCAAAAGAAAATAGAAAAATGGTACAGCTGTCCATTCATTTCAAAAAAAAAAAAAAAAAAATGGAAGATTTTCCTCCCCAAAGTTAGTAATCGAAAGAAGATCTGAAGTTTCCCTTGCCTAGTTCCGTGAAGTCTTCTCTCCTGTTTTCCTTCATCTCCATTAAAAAAAGATATGTGTTGTAACTCATGGGTTTTCATCTTTCATCTCCTTGTAATCTACACATGACCTTTGGTCCTTCATTTCTTCATAACCCCCAACCTCTCTCCCTATATAAAGAGAGGTTGGGATAGCTTGTATGTGGCACTTGAGTGATTTATATTATACGAGTATACTTCGTCACATCTCTGACGAGTTTTTGCCTTACAACACGTTATCAGCACCGTCGATCGATATAAGAGAATTTAAAAAAAAAAATTATTTTTATTTACGATTGTTTTTTGTTGCTTATACAAACCAAATCCATATAAACCTGTCGTTTTATATGTTGACTGATCAATATTTTTTCTCCTGTTGTAGAAAAATGTCGATCAACATTGATTTTTTCATCCTTGAAGCCTCTGGCAAGAACTACTTGGACTGGACGCAAGACATCCAGAACCATCTAGATGCGCAGGGCCTCTTGGGCGTCATCTATAACGAGGAAGGGCGCGAAGTGGAAGTCACTCGCTCAATGAACGCCAAAGCGATGATTCTATTCCGCAGACATTTATCTGACGCCATGAAGGCAGAGTTCATTGAAATCTCCTCGCCGAAGACGCTATGGGACTCTCTGAAAGAGCGCTTCGACCACCAGAAGACCATATGGCTGCCTGAAGCGCGCCATGACTGGTTGAACCTGCGCTTCCAAGACTTCAAGAGCGTAACTGATTATAACAATGAAGTCTGCAGGATTCGATCACTTCTCCAATACTGCGGTGAGATAATAACCGACAGTGATCTATTGGAGAAAATATACACCATATTTTCTTCCACTGACAACTTGCTCCAGAAGCAATACCGTCAGTCTAAGTTCACCAAGTTTTTCGAGCTCATCACCCAGCTTTTACTAGACGAGAAGAACAGTCTCATTTTAATGAGAAACAACAATTCTCGTCCTGCTGGAACAAAGACAATTCCAATGCCTGATGCAAACGCTCTCCGTGGACCAAATCTACGGTGGAAACGAGACAAGGGCTGTTGTAAGGCAAAAACTCAAACACGCCAGAGATGTGTCGAAGTATACTCGTATAATATAAATCAATCAAGTGCCACATACAAGCTATCCCAACCTCTCTTTATATAGGAGAGAGGTTGGGGGTTATGAAGAAATGAAGGGCCAAAGGTCATGTGTAGGTTACAAGGAGATGAAAGGTGAAAAGCCATGAGTTACAACACTCCCCCTTAGCTCTCCAGAAATTCTTCTTGTAAACACCTCTGAGTTTCTTCATCTGTCTGTAGCTTGCACCTTCAAATTTGACCACCTACTTGTGACTCGTCAAAACCTTGCCAAAGAAAACCCAGTGGAAAAAACTTTGGTCGAAGGACAAAAGAGTACACACAGGTCAGTGTGATGGGGGTAAACTAACCATTGCAAAGGTGCCTCGTCAAAACCTTGTCAGAAAAAATCCAGTGGGAAAAAATTGCTGATTGAAGGACAAAAGAGTACACGATGGTTTAGAAGTATACAACTGGATACTCCCCCTGATCATAATAATCCTTAGTAAATAAGGGATTTGAACTGTGTCTCGTTAAAAAAACCTTGCCAAGGAAAATCCAATAGAAAAAAACTTGGTCTAAGGAAAAAAAGAGAGTACACAAGCATACATCAGGATGCTCCCCTTTTCACTCGCACTCGACAGGGCACGGGATATACGCACAACAGGGCGTTTGGAGGCGCTCGTTGGGGCGCTCCCCCTCACATGCACACAACAGGGTGCAGGAAACATGTTTCACTTAGGCTAGCTCTGAAAGTTTCCTAAGTCCAATTGCTCGGACATGTTTCTGGAATGAGTGTTTCGGCAGTGACTTGGTGAACAAGTCTGCACGATTATTCTCCGATCCAATGTGTTGCACTTCAATCTTCTGAAGCGCTTGTTGTTCATGTGTGAAGAACAACTTGGGCGATATGTGCTTGGTAGCATCCCCTTTGATGTAACCATATTTCGCTTGATCAATAACAGCGGTATTGTCCTCATAGACGACAACAGGTTCATCTGGGTCATATGGAAGATCACATGTACTTCGAATATGGCCAATAACAGCTCGAAGCCATACACATTCTCTAGTCGCCTCATAGAGCGTGAGTAGCTCAGAGTGGTTCGTTGAAGTAGCCACTAAGGTCTGTTTACGAGACCTCCAAGAAATCGCCGTGTTTCCATTGGTAAAGACATAACCAGATTGGGAACTCCCCTTGTGCGGATCAGATAAGTATCCCGCATCGGCGTAGCCAATAAGGGTCGCGTTGCTTCGAGTGCCAAGAGCGTTGGACTCACTCAAAACCGCATAGGGATAGAATAAGCCCAAGTCCATAGTACCCTTAAGGTAGCGGAAAATATCTTTTATGCCATTCCAATGGCGGCGTGTTGGCGAGGTGCTGTGTCGAGCTAGACAATTCACAGCAAACGAGATATCCGGTCTAGTACATTGGGCCAAGTACAATAAAGCGCCTATTGCACCCAGATAAGAGCACTCAGGACTCAATATCTCTTCGTCGTCCTCCTTTGGACGGAATGGGTCCTTAGTAATGTCTAGAGCGCGGACGATCATGGGAGTAGCGGACGGCTTAACGTCAAAATGACTAAAGCGTCTCAACACCTTTTGGGTGTAGTTCGCTTGATGGAAAAGAATTCCATCTTTACGGTGCTCGATCTGCAGGCCGAGGCAAAACCGTGTCTTCCCAAGATCCTTCATCTCGAATTCCCTCTTTAGGATATCAGCAGTTTCTGACAAGTCTTTTTCGGTTCCTATGAGATTCATGTCATCTACATAAACCGCGATGATTGCGTATCCTGAAGTAGATTTCTTTATGAACACACATAAGCAAAGTTCGTTATTAATGTATCCCAAACCGATCAAGTATTCGCTTAGGCGGTTATACCACATTCGCCCGGATTGTTTCAATCCATATAGCGAACACCTCAGTCTAATCGAGAATGCATTCCGTGGTCGAGAACTACTTGATTCAGGCATCTTTAGTCCTTCAGGGACTCTCATGTATATCTCTGTGTCCAGATCCCCATAGAGATAGGCTGTGACCACATCCATGAGCTGCATATTCAGTTTTTCGTAAACTACTAAACTGATTAAGTAGCGGAACGTTATGACATCCATTACGGGAGAATACGTCTCCTCGTAATCAATTCCAGGGCGTTGTGAGAAGCCTTGCGCCACAAGACGAGCCTTGTATCGTACAATCTCATTTCTCTCATTACGTTTTCTTAGAAAAACCTATTTGTGACCAACTGGTTTAACATTAGGTAGTGTTGGAGCTATAGGTCTAAACACGCTTCTTTTTGCTAAGGAATCTAATTCAGCCTGGATTGCTTGTTTCCATTGTGGCCAGTCCGTTCGTCGTTGACACTCGGCAACGCTACGAGGTTCCATGTCATCATTGTTCATAATGTCAGTGGCCACTGAGTATATGAACACATCATCGATGACAGTTTCATTTCGCTTCAAAATATCGTCTAAGCTAGCATACTCGACGGATATTTCAAGGTTATCGGCATAATTAGGAATAGGCGTTTCATCTGGAACACGCTCTTCTAATACATTGCCGTGATCCTTAATGATCTCATGTGGCAAAATGCTTTCAACAAGATTTCTCCGCTTCCGGGGCAGAACATCTTTGGAACCAACCGATCTTCCCTTCTTCTTGGAAATAGCGGCGGACTGGACGGCCGATGGCAGCATCCTTTGCTCGGCGGGTTCGACCGGAGCAACATGTTTCACTGGAACATGGCGTCTCTCAGGGACGTCTATCTTGCAGCAGGTATAATTGATCTCGTGACTTTTGCTAGGTCGCTAAATGCGTCTGGCATTTGATTTGCAATATCTTGCAGACCTAAAATCCTCTGCACTTCCTTATCACTATGTGCAGAGGGAGGATCATGATGAGCAAAAGCGGGCACATGCCATGCTAATTCACGTCGTTCCTCATCAACGTTAGTGTGTATTTCTCCCCCTAACGACGGAAAGATTGCTTCATCAAAGTCACAATCCGCGTGTCTCACGGTAAAGAGATCGCCTGTCAAGGGCTCTAAATAGCGAATGATGGACGGGGAGTTATAACCGACATATATTTGTTTTCCATAAATAAATTCACTTTATTTATTTTGTATCTGAGAAAATTACAACTGTAGGAATCTAATCTAGAAGACGATTACTTTATCCCTTGGACGATGCGATGAAGAAAACTCGAACTTTGAATAACTTGGACAGCAACTGGGCAATCTCTCTGTTCTCTCTGAAAAATGACTTGTAGTCTCTGATGAAGATGAAGAAACTCTTTTTATAGAGTTCAGGATAACTGTCCTTAAGCATACGCTCAGGTAGTTACTTGACGTGCGCATAACTGCAGGGACGCGTGGCGAATTCTGATGGAGACACATTAGCGTGCGGTTGAAAGTAGTGGAGCATGTTCAGGAGAGATTGATGGCCTGGATGCCACGTTGCATAACTTCTAGAGAAGTAGATAACTGGTACAGGACATGTGAGAACGTGTGTTGACTGTAATCCTGGATATGGTTGTTGTAATACGCTGCCTTGTTGAAGGAGAGTTTATACGCTGACTTGGATAGCGTAGTGCCATAGGAAAATCATACGCTCACTTTATGGGCAAGGAGTCATGTGAGGTCATACGCTCGCTTAGTTAACAAGAAATCATGTGAGGTCCATACGCTCACTTGACTGTGTGAAGAAGGAGTCATGTGAGGTCGATACGCTCACTTGACTGGATGAAGAAGGAGTCATGTGAGGTCCATACGCTCGCTGGAGAAGTGGCCACGTGGCTATCATCAATCTTCTTTGGTATACCATAGCTTCCCATAACTGACAAAATCTTCTCGAGCGTCGTGACTGCGGATTTGACGGCTGACAGACTGTCAAAACTGACAGTAATGATGGCTTTTGTATTTATGAAGGCTGCTGAGTTGTCCTCGTAAAAGACAAAACCGGCTCTTCGAAAACCTATACGACGGTTATTTTTCTCGTGACAGCTGTCTTTGTACGAAAGATGAAGTGTCAGATTCATTCCTCATTTAAACATATGCTGTGCTGTCACTTCAGTAAATAATAAAATATTTACTGAGCGTATGGCTTTTGAATGAGCGTATGGCTTCAACTGACATCTGTCTTTAAGCGTATGGATGAAAATGACAGCGTGTCATAATTTTCCACATCCTACAAGACCCCCTTCAAAGTTTTTGAACTTTATGAGTTTCAAAAGTTCGAAATTACTTTGAACAGAAAGTGGGAATGAGTCCTGACACGCTGGCATGAGTTCATTAAATGTCATGATGACTCTTCATTTTTCGAGATTGATTGAATCTGATAGAAGAATATGAACAGCCAGCAAGCTCTATTATATAAACCGAGAGAATTCAATTTTTGGCTTTCATCTTTTGCAACCATGACTCCAAAGGAAGCTGCTGAAGCAGAAGCACGTAAGTTGGGATTCTGTTCCCATGGTGACCCCACTTTTGGGGGCCAAGAACCCGAACCTGTCGTCATCGAGCTCAAGGACGACCCTATGCATTTAGCCAAGATTTTCTTGGGCTACTTTGGTCTGGACGGCTCCTCTTCTTCTGATGGGCAGAGCCTCGCAGAGAAGCGTAAAATGTTCGTTGCTCTGTTACACCGCATGGGGGTCCAAAGCGTAGAAGAGTTAGGCGTCAAGCTTAGTCGCTCTGGAAAATAGAGCGTGACTTTGTTGCACCCTTTTCTTTCCCTCTCTCTTTTTGTTTTGTAGGGCCATCAGTGCCTTTAATGAAAATGAATATTCAAGAATTTTCTGTGTTGAAAACTAACATGCACCGATGAATAACTGTCGAATACGCCGTCTTCCAAGTTGTAAGTTACGCTAGATAGCGTATGCCAATGAAATAGCGTATATTACGCTATTTTCCAATGTTTTGTGAATTCCACTGAATAGCGTATATCAGCGTATGTTACACTATAAATTACGCTGTCCTTTAACATTGTGATTTACGTTAAATAACGTACACCAATGAATAGCGTGCACCAGTAAATAGCCCGTAAGTTACGCTATCTTCCAACGTTTTGGAAAGCATTCTTTGAATATTTCCAAGGCTGTGCTGGTTTCCAAAGTACACGTGTCATTCATTCCATGTTTACGAGCGCTATTCATGCGGATCCTTTCCAAGAATAGGTTCATGCTCCATACTTTAAATAGATAGATGAACTCCACGCAAACTCATCTTCCCATTCTTCTTCCTCTCTTCTGAGAATGAATTTTCTATGAGAAGAAAATAGGAAAGCCATGTTGTCTGATGTCAAATCTCTGTGCACGCTACCAGACATGGATCTGTCAATCCTTAGCAGCAAACTCAGCGGTAAGTTCAATATACACGCATCGAAATTTTTGTTTGCTAAGGACAAATTCATCTTCCCAAAATGAACAGAATGCATCTGTCTTTGCTTGGCCAGTTTCTGTTAACTGATTTTTCTTTACTATTTCTTGCAGAATTTTGGCTGAAAACCTTCTTCAGAACTGGCATTGGTGATATGGATGCTGTGGACAATGTTCTTCTGACATCTACATCAGGGAGCTCATACGCTTTTGACGCGTATATCAGACAACTCAGAACTCTTCGTGTGATAGAAGGGTCTTCCTCAGATGGTAGGAAGAGCCTTTATATACGAGAGTTGGATGGTGGAGTCAACTCTACCCCGAGAAATCGGGTAGTAGAGTTCCTTTCATGGCAGAACTAGGAATTGTATCCCAAGGTTTGGATACATTCCTATCTGCTTGAGGTGCCGCCGTTCCTCCACGCGCTGTATTGGCAGCAACACGCCATCGTGTTGCCATACTCTGTGGTTCTTCTCTCGTCTGAGAGATAAGACCAGAGTTTGATTCCTGCTGGACACCCAGGAATTGCCACAAACAACGAGATTGCCAGAGAAGATCCAAGAAGAAATAGATCTCAGTTGTACATAGAATGAAAATCCAAGATTTGTAATAGATTTCCATTATGATTTGTAGGAAAGTCTAAGAAATGTAATAGACTTTTTATGAAAATGGGAATGGAAATGAAAATTCTTCTTCGCTCAATGATTTGTATTTGTGGGTGAATTGTGGACATGATAGATAATAAAAATCATCTTTTCTGTTTTAGAGTATATGATATTATCAGAGGTATTATGGACATGATAATATATAGGAACTCGAAAGAAAATAGATTGATGTCTATGCAGAGGTCAAAACATGACAAATGAGTAAGTAGATTCGGAATTGATTCAGAGGTTATGAAAACGTGATCAATAACGAATCCCCGCTTAATGAACTGATAAAAGATTATGAACGGATGAACCGTTAGGAAAATGAAGAATAGATGAACTGTCGATGTCACGACCCGATCCCAATTTCTTGGGTCGAACCGGATCATGCCCAGCCTGCACCGTTGTTGAGACGGCGGCAGTAAGCTGTATCTCCGTTTGCAGGTAACATCAACAACATAATAAAATTGCCACAACTTTTATTCGATTCATAAAAACTTTTACAATAGAAGAATTTCTTACAATTGAAAATTTATACAATTATCATGAAGAACAACTCAAGCAACTAGCTCCTTAGCCTCAGATCCTCGTGGAACAGGCAATCCTCAGTGTAACCTAAAAATGTTGGTCTCCAGTCAGGAGGGAGCAAAGTACAATTATGAAAATCTACAATTCAACTAATAATTAATAATTTGCAATTATAAACAATTTAGAAATGCAATATTTTCTAACAGTTCTACAATTGAAAACATGTGATTTGAGTAAGTAACGACTATGACCGGTTTGGGATGATTCACTGATATGATCCGGCCTATCCCCGTGTGTGAGAGGGGTAAGCTCGTACAATCCTATTACTAAAAGTTTTAGGGTATTGGTCATAGACGCTACACTACTCCCCCAATATCCCGAGTCAATTAGATTCAATGAGGCAATGAGACAATAACAATCAATACTCTAGGAGAGAGTTCCGTGTAGCAATGTGGTTTAAGCATGCAAGATTACTATTACTAATTAAATTGCAAACAATCACAACTGTACTTGCCTTGGATTATGACTGGAAAAGGATTGTTGATGGAGACTAGTACCGTCCTTGAAATCCTACAATTGAGAATCCTGACTCAGCATCAAAAATTGAACCATTCTAAGTGTGCTAGTTACAATCTCTAGAATTGGTCCTAGTCCAGTTTTATGTTGTTACTAAATTACATGCTTATCGAGATAGTTTCTATTAATCAATTTGCGAAGGAACTAAATCATGTTAACATTTATTTGGGAAAATTCGTGTTTTCCGATTATTTCGCAAAACTTGTATTTTTGTAAAAATTAGGTTTTTCTTTTAATGAGAAAGACGTGAATTTGTTGAATTACAAACTTATAATTTTCCTAGTTATTTATTATGAGAAAATTATTTTAATTTCTATAATAAAATAAATATTTATTTATTGTTTTACGTGTTTTACGTCAACCAACAAACCAGAAAACAAAAAAAATACTAAGCTATTACAAACTTTACACACCAGCAGGAATGAATGGGCTTATGCCCTTACAGACCATTTACATAAATTTAAATAAGAGAAAACATTTGGTTAGTCTTTATAAATTATCCTACAACTAATAATTTAAATTAAATTAAATTGATTTCGAGTCTCAGACTTTGGTCCAATCGTCATAAATAGCTAATGCCTCAACGTCCGGACGGAACCGGTTTCGTTTGCATTTAGCTGGGGCCCATTGACCATTAAGGTCGTCGCCCGAAAATATTATTAAAATAATATTTAATCCGGAAAATCATTTTAGAAATCATTTAATAAATTCCCGAAAATTTCGGCAGCATTTCCTCTGTTTTTGGTCAACCCAAAAACTGGGAAATGCGTCCGATACCTGCAAAATAGCTTCCGAAACCCGAATTCCAAACAATTTAAATGTTTCCAAAACCAACATAGCATTCCACAATTTCCAGAACCCAATTTGGAAACTCAATAGTATTGGAAAAATTTTCACCAAAGAAAAATACTAACAGAACCATAAAAAAATCCATCATCCATAATTTCAACCAGCAGTTCTCAAAAACCACAGAACCCGAAATGAAACCCAACATAACCAAAGAATTAATCCACAGAACCAGAATTAAGATTATTCAGAAATTCCGAAGAGGACAGTTTCCGAAACTAATCCCAAAATCCCGAGATCGAAAAGTAAAACTCAGAAATGAGAAATCTAATCATTCTCCAGAGTTTCTTTCGAAGGGTTCTCGGAATCCCGACGTTCCGAAAGAACTTCGAAAACAAATAGTAACGTAATTGTTACGTTACTGGAAATCCCGAATTCCTACTGGAATCGGGTTGGACCAGTTCATCACAGACATGTAAATAAAATCATTGGGTCAGAGTGTACCGAAACCAAAACGGAACAAATTCGCAGAAAACTCGGGATGAACGGCCGTCACCGGAAATGAACGCCGGTGCCAGGGGGTGCGCCGGAGGGAATCGACGGACCGGGAGACCGCGCGGGGTCGGGCGGTCGGCGAACGGCGGCCACGGGGCGGCGCCGGTCGGGCGAGGAACGGGTCGGGCGGTCCGGGGAGCGGTGCTGGCGCGCGGAAACTCCGGGAAGGGTGGTTGGTCGGGAAACTCGCCGGAAAAATCAGATCTAGGGATTTGTGGTTTGAGAAAAACTTTGGAGATGGTGATGAAGAAAGAAGAGGGGTTTAAATAGGAAAAAGAGATGGGGGTTACTCATCTTGGGGAGACCAAGAACCATCACGCCATTGATGGCCGGCGGCCATGGAGGTGGGCGGTTACGGGAGATGGGTGGTCGGGTTCCCGAGAGCTTCTCAACCGAAACTCTTCAGAGAGTTTACTCTCTCTCTCATTCACAATTGAATGAAAAGAACTAATGAATGGATTTTTTTAAATGGGTTGTTGCTTAATGGTTTTGAAAATATATGGATCCAATATAAACATTGGGTTAATGGGTAAAAGAATGATGGGTTTTAAATAACTATTGGGTGTGTGCCCAATAAATGGGTTAATGGTTTGGGCTCTTGGGTATGGCCTAAAAATGAATGGGCTTGAAACAAAGACTTTAATATTATGAACTTGGCTAAAATACTTGGTTTGGTCATTGGACCTAAAGGCTTTAAGCAAATGATTAAAAGCTTAAATAAGGAATGGGCTAAAATGAGGAAATGAATTAAAGATTTAATTTAGAAAAATTATAACTAAACATTTTGTAACTCTAAAAATATTAATTTAAAATATTTTTAGATTCAAATTGGGTTCGGGTCTGGGCCAGACAAACAAAAATCCAAGTTCATTATTTTCAAAAGAATTTTCTATTTAATTAAAATTAATAATAATTGCAATCACATATTTAAAATAATAAAAAAATAATCACTAGACAAATTGCAGGTTTCACAACCTTTCCTCCTTAGAAAATTTCGTCCTCGAAATTTAAGGATAGGTAGGGTAGGACAGGATTATCACAAATCAAGCAGGTACAAGTACTGTGCTCGTAACTCAAGTCCAACAATAAGAATTGCCAAGGTAGTCGTGAATGAGACGTTCAGGGATAAGTTTTAACTATGTCGCCATCCACGTAGAACAAGAATATATAAAAGCGAACCAAAATACACGAGGTTGATCAGACCATCATGTACCGGTTCTGATTAGACAATATATTAGTGGATGCATCCAATAAGATACTGTCATGATCAAGCTCGATAGAGAAATAAGCTTGCAAAACTAGGCTAACTTAGCAGCATTAGTCAAGTTTAGAACGAAAGATAATGATTGCAAGAAATATGAGTTATGGGGTGGCTCAGAGTTTCTGATCTTCTTCTCACCTCTGTCTACGCTTGCTATTGGCTTTTCTGGTACTGTAAAGCTTGACTTATTCTTCAGCTCTGAATGGTCCAAAACATTACCCGGATTCAAGATACAATTTCTGAATTATGAAATAAGGATGACGTTGTGTACACTCTCAAGATTAGCTGGTAGAGCTAACTGTGTGTTACTTCTCAAAACTTTAAATGGTCCGATGTACTAGACTCAACTTTCCTGCTCTGCCAAAACTGGTCGTTCCTCTGGTAGGAGAGATATTCACACAGACACTAATTCCTTCTTCAAACTTCACTGATCAACGACTACATTTAATCCCAACGCTTCTGTCTATCTTGACAATCCTAAGCTTGTCCTTCATTATCTCTTCTGCGTCAGTCACCATCTCTAGATCCAACAGTACTCTTTCTCCTACGTTGTCCTATGTCAATTGTATACGGAAACAACGTCCAGAACTTCAGATGATGCTAACGTGGTAGTTGTTGTAAGAACACTCTACCAAAAATAAATAATCTTCTAGATTCCAAAATGCAAGATCCTTGGCATGTCTTCAAACATCTGGATTGACCTCTTTGATTTTTCGCCAATTTATACTCCTCGTATAATGCTGTCAACTTCTAAATGAACAAATCAATTTGTAGGGAATAAAGTGATCTGATTTAGTCTGTTAGTCCACAAAAATCCAATTGGTGTTCTTCCCTCCTTGGGAACAGGGTAATCCTGATACAAAATTTATTGTTTATGTGTTTCAACTTCCACTTCCAAATTGTCCAGCTGCTGCAACAAGCTTGCTGGTTTCTACTAAACTCCTTATGTTGACCAATTAAAATATCTAACTCCATACTTGGAATTTGTCTTTCTTCATTCTATAACACCAATTAATGATACGCATGTTCCGAGACCTCTTTTTTTTTTTTTTTTTAAGTGTGAGATACTGTGACTGGTGTGCTTCTTTCATCAGCTCGTTCCTCCAATCGCCAGATGGTACGCAACCTCGTACCATTCTTCAGAGCTCCATCATTGGAGAAATCCTCAATTGTTTTCTGCTAACACTTGATCTCTAAATGTACATCGTGACTTGTCTTGAAACTGAGTCTCCTTGATTTTGTCCATCAAAGTCGAGCATACTTGCAACTTCATCAATTCTGAATTAGCATCCAGCTCCACCCTTCTATTTCCAGTCCAACTTCCTGATGTCTTCTAGCAGGTTCCGTTCCTTGGTTAAACTTCACCATCAATATCAACTTCCACATTTTCTAATCGGTATTGCAGATCAATATTGAAATCAGATTCAGTCATATTCGTCGCCTAATGTCCAGCTCTTTCTGAGTGAAGACATATTTCAGACTTCTGTAGTCCGTATATATATTTTCACTCCCTTTCCATAAAATAATACTTCCATATCTTCAAAATAAGTTCCAAATTATATGTGGGATATCTCTTCTCATGAGTCTGTAATTGCCTAGATATGTAAGCAATTATTTTCCCCATGTTATTGAAGAACGCAACCCAATCCTTTTTCAGAAATATTACTGTAGATTAAAAATCACCGATTCCTGCGGGTAGCGCAAGGATTTGTGCAGTGATAAACCTCTTCTTCAGCTTCTTAGGTGCCGCCTGACAATTCTTCGTCCAGATGAACTCTTTATTCTTTCGATTAAGCTTCATCATCGGCTCAGCAATCTTGGCGAACAACTTCCGGTATTAGTCAGCCGTAACCTCAGCTACTAAATCTTGGGTATACCATTTCTCCACAGTGGCTATCTTCTTGAGATTCTTCAAAATTTCTTCCCTTGTGACAATATGGGCAAAACCACCTTGTCTAAGAAAATTCACTTTTAGTTAGCTTTTCCTCTTTCCAAAACTTTTCTCATATGCTCTTCATGCTCTTCTTCAGTCTTCTAGTATATCGGAATGTCATCTATGGAAAAGACAACAAACTGATTCAAATACTCATAAAAGACTCTGTTCATGAGATTCATGAACACAGCAGGAGCATTTGTCAGTCCAAACGACATGACCAACAACTATCCTTATTTGAATGCCGTTTTGGAAATGTCTTCTTTCCTGACCTTGATCTGATGGTAGTCAGATCTGAGGTCGATCTTGGAAAACACCTTAAGTCCACTCAAATTGATTCAAACAGATTATCAATCTAGGAAAAAGGGTACTTGTTCTTCAGTGTCCGATAGTCGATACACATCCGTATTATTTCATCCTTCTTGGACACAGGTGCTCCCTAGGGTGAAGCTCTGTCTTAAAGTCTTTAGTCCATAGTTCTGATCCTTCATCTTCTTGGCTTCCTTCAGGTTGACTCTATAGCATCCCTTAGAGATAGGAAAAGAGCCAAGAACTAGGTCAATGGTGAATGTCTAGAGTAATCCAGAAGATATATTAGAGAGGACATCTACCATAAGATGTAACTAAGATTTTTATTCATATAAGAGTATTACAACAAAACTCTCATAATTGATCTAAGGACATCTTGTTACATCTTTAATAGATATTGCTACTCAGCAGTCTTAGGTACTATTCTTCATGGCTCTGACTCTTGCATGAGCAGTCTCCAACTGCTTCACCTTCTATGATCCTTGAGTCTGCTTCATGCCTTCCTGTAGTGGGTGTAGTAAGCATGGTCTGCTGAACATGAAGAGAGTCCTTAGGTTGTTGCATAACAGTTGTTGCTGGAATAGGTGCTCTAGTTTGACGGAAGGGTAAGGGGCAATTCTTTACCCGATGTTCAGCAGATCCACATGCCAAACATTGCCCCAATCTCTTGCGACAAATATTGGCGAAGTGACCAGGCCTTTTGCAGAAGTTGCAAACCAATAACTTCTTACGACATGACTGCCGGGTAGTAGAGTACTTGATAGGGCCCAAATATCTTCTATATTCAGGGTTATCCTTCCTTGGACGAGATTCCGCTCCAACTTGGTTTAGGATAGCTAAGGTGTCGTCGTTGACGTTCTTCATGACTTCTCTCGTGATATCCATCTGTTCTTGTTGGGCTTCAGCTTGAGCTTTCTGGTACTCCAGGATTTCTTGAAATAGAGCAACCATTTGGGAGGTGTTTGCTGGTACTGGTGGAGCAACAGGAATGGGTACTTCCTCAAGGAAAAGTAACCCATTTTGAGAAGAGGTAGGATTTGCCAGTGTAGTGAGAACTTCACTAGATGAATTATGGGGATGATCAAACAGCTGGTGGGGTGTAAAGCTTGGATTTGGTTGAGGAGGCGGGGTTCGATCCGGAGATGACACCTCATTGACAGCAGGATTGGTTTTGTCAGTGGTCATTCTCTGGAAGGTTTAGGATGCAAACATAAGCAAGGTATCCTACCAGTCTATAATTAAACAAAATATTTATCATATATTTATATACCGGTCCTAGGTTGTGGCAATTTAATGTTCTAGTGTTCTATTTGTTTCTAACATGGTTCTCCTAAGTTGTTGATTTTGACCTGCATGGGCCACCACTAAAAACATGTCACGACCCGATCCCAATTTCTTGGGTCGAACCGGATCATGCCCAGCCTGCACCGTTGTTGAGACGGCGGCAGTAAGCTGTATCTCCGTTTGCAGGTAACATCAACAACATAATAAAATTGCCACAACTTTTATTCGATTCATAAAAACTTTTACAATAGAATAATTTCTTACAATTGAAAATTTATACAATTATCATGAAGAACAACTCAAGCAACTAGCTCCTTAGCCTCAGATCCTCATGGAACAGGCAATCCTCAGTGTAACCTAAAAATGTTGGTCTCCAGTCAGGAGGGAGCAAAGTACAATTATGAAAATCTACAATTCAACTAATAATTAATAATTTGCAATTATAAACAATTTAGAAATGCAATATTTTCTAACAGTTCTACAATTGAAAACATGTGATTTGAGTAAGTAACGACTATGACCGGTTTGGGATGATTCACTGATATGATCCGGCCTATCCCCGTGTGTGAGAGGGGTAAGCTCGTACAATCCTATTACTAAAAGTTTTAGGGTATTGGTCATAGACGCTACACTACTCCCCCAATATCCCGAGTCAATTAGATTCAATGAGGCAATGAGACAATAACAATCAATACTCTAGGAGAGAGTTCCGTGTAGCAATGTGGTTTAAGCATGCAAGATTACTATTACTAATTAAATTGCAAACAATCACAACTGTACTTGCCTTGGATTATGACTGGAAAAGGATTGTTGATGGAGACTAGTACCGTCCTTGAAATCCTACAATTGAGAATCCTGACTCAGCATCAAAAATTGAACCATTCTAAGTGTGCTAGTTACAATCTCTAGAATTGGTCCTAGTCCAGTTTTATGTTGTTACTAATTACATGCTTATCGAGATAGTTTCTATTAATCAATTTGCGAAGGAACTAAATCATGTTAACATTTATTTGGGAAAATTCGTGTTTTCCGATTATTTCGCAAAACTTGTATTTTTGTAAAAATTAGGTTTTTCTTTTAATGAGAAAGACGTGAATTTGTTGAATTACAAACTTGTAATTTCCTAGTTATTTATTGTGAGAAAATTATTTTAATTTCTATAATAAAATAAATATTTATTTATTATTTACGTGTTTTACGTCAACCAACAAACCAGAAAACAAAAAAAATACTAAGCTATTACAAACTTTACACACCAGCAGGAATGAATGGGCTTATGCCCTTACAGACCATTTACATAAATTTAAATAAGAGAAAATATTTGGTTAGTCTTTATAAATTATCCTACAACTAATAATTTAAATTAAATTAAATTGATTTCGAGTCTCAGACTTTGGTCCAATCGTCATAAATAGCTAATGCCTCAACGTCCGGACGGAACCGGTTTCGTTTGCATTTAGCTGGGGCCCATTGACCATTAAGGTCGTCGCCCGAAAATATTATTAAAAAAATAATATTTAATCCGGAAAATCATTTAGAAATCATTTAATAAATTCCCGAAAATTTCGGCAGCATTCCCTCTGTTTTTGGTCAACCCAAAAACTGGGAAATGCGTCCGATACCTGCAAAATAGCTTCCGAAACCCGAATTCCAAACAATTTAAATGTTTCCAAAACCAACACAGCATTCCACAATTTCCAGAACCCAATTTGGAAACTCAATAGTATTGGAAAAATTTTCACCAAAGAAAAATACTAACAGAACCATAAAAAAATCCATCATCCATAATTTCAACCAGCAGTTCTCAAAAAACCACAGAACCCGAAATGAAACCCAACATAACCAAAGAATTAATCCACAGAACCAGAATTAAGATTATTCAGAAATTCCGAAGAGGACAGTTTCCGAAACTAATCCCAAAATCCCGAGATCGAATAGTAAAGCTCAGAAATGAGAAATCTAATCATTCTCCAGAGTTTCTTCCGAAGGGTTCTCGGAATCCCGACGTTCCGAAAGAACTTCGGAAACAAATAGTAACGTAATTGTTACGTTACTGGAAATCCCGAATTCCCACTGGAATCGGGTTGGACCAGTTCATCACAGACAGGTAAATAAAATCATTGGGTCAGAGTGTACCGAAACCAAAACGGAACAGATCCGCAGAAAACTCGGGATGAACGGCCGTCACCGGAAACGAACGCCGGTGCCAGGGGGTGCGCCGGAGGGAATCGACGGACCGGGAGACCGCGCGGGGTCGGGCGGTCGGCAAACGGCGGCCACGGGGCGGCGCCGGTCGGGCGAGGAACGGGTCGGGCGGTTCGGGGAGCGGTGCTGGCGCGCGGAAACTCCGGGAAGGGTGGTTGGTCGGGAAACTCGCCGAAAAATCAGATCTAGGGATTTGTGGTTTGAGAAAAACTTTGGAGATGGTGATGAAGAAAGAAGAGGGGTTTAAATAGGAAAAAGAGATGGGGGTTACTCATCTTGGGGAGACCAAGAACCATCACGCCATTGATGGCCGGCGGCCATGGAGGTGGGCGGTTACGGGAGATGGGTGGTCGGGTTCCCGAGAGCTTCTCAACCGAAACTCTTCAGAGAGTTTACTCTCTCTCTCATTCACAATTGAATGAAAAGAACTAATGAATGGATTTTTTTAAATGGGTTGTTGCTTAATGGTTTTGAAAATATATGGATCCAATATAAACATTGGGTTAATGGGTAAAAGAATGATGGGTTTTAAATAACTATTGGGTGTGTGCCCAATAAATGGGTTAATGGTTTGGGCTCTTGGGTATGGCCTAAAAATGAATGGGCTTGAAACAAAGACTTTAATATTATGAACTTGGCTAAAATACTTGGTTTGGTCATTGGACCTAAAGGCTTTAAGCAAATGATTAAAAGCTTAAATAAGGAATGGACTAAAATGAGGAAATAAATTAAAGATTTAATTTAGAAAAATTATAACTAAACATTTTGTAACTCTAAAAATATTAATTTAAAATATTTTTAGATTCAAATTGGGTTCGGGTCTGGGCCAGACAAACAAAAATCCAAGTTCATTATTTTCAAAAGAATTTTCTATTTAATTAAAATTAATAATAATTGCAATCACATATTTAAAATAATAAAAAAATAATCACTAGACAAATTGCAGGTTTCACAGTCGAGTGCATGTAATAAATGAACGGACGAACCGTCAAGTATTAATGAACATGTGAAACGTCGGATGAATGTGAGAAATGAATGGATGAACTGAATATCGGGAAAGAATACGTCCCATCGATCCTGGCAAATATATGCCTATAAATAGAGCATCTGTTTGAGTAGAAGGATCACACATTAAAAAAAATGTCTTCCGAAGAGAACACGAAGAAAGGCGAAGTCGTCTCCAAAGTTGATGAAAATGCTAAAGAGCATTCGACTCCCCAAAAGAAGGAGACGGGCGAAAGCTCGTCTGCTCCCAAGCTGCCGAAAGATATCTTGGATTTCTTGGTCGAACAAGGAGAAACCGAAGAAGAAGAAGCAATGAGGCTGGCTGCCTGTCAGTTCTTGGTGCGGTCAGGAAATGATGTATTCAATTCTTTTGCTAATTATGTATGTGGTCCTCGTCCCAAATACGAAAGGGATTACAGTGATCTTCCATGATGATGTATTTCTTGAAGAATTTGTCTCAAATAAACTCTGTTTAAGAAAACTTTGTTTATGATGTATCCTTCCTGCTTTATATTATTTTGCCTTTATTTACTGATCTTTTAGACTCAAAAAAAATCAAAAGGACGAGATATCATTTCCATAGAATATGGTACATACTGAGATGGAAAATTCAGAGGTGATATGGACATGATTTTCTTATACAAGATCTTTATTAAATCCACTGGGAATCTAATAAGACAAAATATCAAATTCTCTGGAAAAATGATACATGGTAGAATATCAGTTTCCGCTGGGGATAATGACATCGAAATAGCTTTTGTAGAGAAGAATAAATTTTTGATTTTACATTTGCTGGGGAGTAATGAAAATATTATTTATATATAATATTTCTTTAAGAATTTGCCATTGATAGGCATCATCGTGACTTTCCCGTCCATAGAGGCAAGCTGATATGCTCCATTAGAGAAGACTTTGTTTACTACGAATGGGCCTTCCCATTTTGCGTCAAATTTGCCTTTGCTCATATGTGTCATGGTCATCGGACGTCTGACAGTAAGGACCAATTCTCCCTTTTGATATGTTCTGACTTTGACTTTCCGATTAAAAGCTTTTGAGATTCGGGCTTGATATAGCTCGATATTTTGTTGCGCATACAATCGTTTTTCATCTAGAGCTTCCAACTCTTGAAGTCGAAGACGATCATTGTTCTCTGCAGTGAGTTCATTAGCGATTGCTATCCTTAAAGAAGGAATTTGAATCTCTAAGGGAAGAACAGCTTCACACCCATATACCAAAGAGAAAGGTGTACATCCGATCGCATTGCGAACTGTGGTACGATAAGCCCATAAACATTCACCAAGCTTCTCACTCCAGTTACGTTTATTGGAAGAAACGAACTTTTTCAAGAGTTTGATGATTGTTTTGTTGAAAGCCTCTGCTAGTCCATTGGCTGCTGGATTATATGCTGTAGAAGCCAGATTATTAATCCGATGATCATCACAGAATCGAGTAAATTTCTGGCTGACGAACCGTGGTCCATTATCATGGATAATATGCCGAGGAACACCAAATCGATAGATGACATGATGTTTGACAAAGTTGATAACATTAGAAGTCTTGACTTCAGATAACGGGATTGCTTCAGCCCATTTAGAAAAGTAATCAGTTATTGCTAGAATAAACCGATGTCCTTTTGATGATGGTGGATTGATAGGACCGATGACGTCCATGCCCCAAGCTTCAAAGGGCCATGATGCCGCTGTTGGGTGTAAGAACTTCGATGGTTGATGGATAAAGTCTGCATAAATTTGACAGGCTTTACATTTCCGAGCATATTGAATGGTATCAGCTACCATCGTAGGCCAATAATAACCCATACGTCGGATACGATCTTGAAGTTTTGGACCTGGCTGGTGAGCTCCGTAGACGCCATCATGTGCTTCACGGATTATCTATTGTGCTTCTTCACCAGCGATGCATCGAAGGAGAAGACCATCATAGGCTCGACGATATAGTGTCTTCGTAGTATGATTATAATAGAATCTGAGAGACCGGCGCCGGATAGATGCTGCTTCACTTGGGTTATCAGGAAGTATGTCATACAACACAAAGTCCAGAAACGGACGTCTCCAGTCTTCAGTTACGGTGTCTATTTTGTTAGAAAAGACATATTCCATAGTAGAATTGGAAGAAGACAAGGACACTTTGTCAAATTTTAATTCAGCATCAAAGTTGAGAGAATCTTCGTCTGGATTATGGGGAAAAACCAAAGCCAGATTATTTTCAACGCAGAATAGTTCTCGATTATAAACCACTATCACTTGCTGACGTCTGATTGGTATGGCTAATACAGCAGCAAGATTAGCCAAAGCATCAGCTTCTACATTATAGGCTCGTCGAACATGTTCGATAAAGAAACCTTCAAAGGAGGAGGCCATAGAGAGTGCTATTCGATGATAAGGTATCAAATCTTGATGACGAACTTCATACGTTCCTCTGATCTGATTGATGATAAGCTTAGAGTCTCCATAAACTTCTAAATATTGAACATCCAGATGTTTAGCGAGTTGAAGACCAATGAGCAACGCATTGTATTCTGCAACATTATTTGAACATGATTGATCCAGAGAATAAGCCCTCTGAATAGTTAATCCCTCTGGAGATACAAGAACAATTCCAACTCCGGCGACAATATCGCCGTTAGGACCTATTCTAGATGCTCCATCAAAGAATAGACGCCAGGTAGGAACTTCTTCAGAAACCAGATTTGAATCTAAAACTTCATCGGGAATCTCATCATATAATCTAGAATCTTCTGGGACTGCATGAGCTGCTAGAAAATCAGCAAGAGCCTGTCCTTTAACTGACTTCTGAGGAATATAATGCATGTCATATTGGGCTAACAAGATTCCCCAATTAGCCAGTCTGGAGTTGAGAATACCAGGTTTCTTCATCATAATCCTGATGGGATTCACTCTGGAAATGACATGAATCGTTTGACCGATAATATAATGTCGCGTTTTCTGAACAGCAAACATTAATGCTAGGCATTCTTTCTCGATTGGAGAATAACGCGGTTCAGCGCCTGTCATTGTGCGACTGAGATAATAAATGGCCTGTTCATGACCATCTTTATTTTTCTGGGCGAGTAATGCACCAAGAGAATGATCCATAGCTCGAACATATAGAAGAAATGGTATTCCCGAGATGGGAGGTACCAAAACTGGAGGGTTCATGAGGTACTGTTTGATGTCATCAAATGCTTTTTGACATTCTTCGTTCCAGATGAAAGATACACCTTTCTTCAGAAGTTTGTGGAATGGTCTGCAGCGTCCTGATAAATTGGAAATGAATCTCCTGATATAAGCAATTCTTCCTTGAAATCCTCGTAGCTCTTTTAAGGTGCGTGGAGGACGCATCTCTTGGATGGCTTTGATCTTCTCAGGATTCACGTGTATACCTTTAGCGGTAATGACGAAGCCGAGAAATTTACCACTAGAGACGCCCAGGAAGGACTTAGTAGGGTTCATTTTAAGTTGATGCTGACGCATTAAATCAAAGATAGTCTTCAAATCTTGGATATGATCCTCCTTTCGTCGACTTTTGACTGCAATATCATCAACATAGCATTCGACTATTTTTCGGAGATGTTCACGAAATATAGTGCTCATTGCTCGCTGATATGTTGCTCCTGCATTCTTGAGACCAAATGGCATCACTGTATAACAGTATGTACCGATCGGCGTTCTGAAGGAAGTGTGTTTTCATCATCTGGAAACATTTTGATCTGGTTGTATCCCGAATACCCATCCATAAATGACATTCGTTCGAAACCACATGTATTGTCAATCATGACATCAGTAATTGGAAGAGGAAACTCGTCTTTGGGACAAGCTGCATTGAGATCGCGAAAGTCTATACAGACTCGGATCTTGCCAGTCTTTTTAAGGACAGAAACAATGTTAGCCACCCAGTCAGGATGTTGTTCCTCTCGAATAAATCCAGAAGCCATAAGCTTGTTGACTTCAGCTTCAATTGCATCCATAATGTCTGGACGAAATCGTCGCTATTGTTGTTTGACCGGTTTAGCATTTGGCATGATATTGAGTTTGAGCATTGCGATCTTCGGATCTAGTCCTGGCATATCCTCGTAGCTCCAGGCGAAGACATCGATATAATCACGAATAAGCTTGATCATGTCTTGCTTATCTATTTCTGAAAGACTCTCACTGATGAATATTGGTTTAGGAGAACCTTCTTCACCAACATCAATTTGGATCAGTTTATCTTCAGTAGGAGGTTCCCTCTGTTCGAACCTGAATTCCCATTGATTCTCTAATCTTTGAGCCCATCGTTCCGATTCGGGTGATATTTCAAAATCATCCTCATCTTCATCATTTTCTTGTGGGCCATCAACAGAGACCATATTGATGGATAGAATAGAGCGATAAAGATCGCCAACACTCGTGTCAGAATCCCAAGAGAGAGAATCAGAAGACTCAGATCGTTCATCTTCAGATTGTTCGTCTTTATTGAATTTTGACTCTTCATGGACTATGTTGATAAAAGGGGTAGGAGCAATATAACCTAAACCACATTTTGCCCTTCCGTATTTTAATGGAGGAATTCGAACAGGCATTCTTCTTCCTTTTCCATTATTGAGACTGGTTCTAAAGTCATAACCCATATTTTTGATGATATTTTTGGATTGCTGACTGTAGCGACGCAGTTGTAACCTTCCAGTATCGTCATTTATATCATCTTATTCCAAGTTAGGAGGATTCTGAGGTCCTTTATAGAAAAATATTGGATTTTCTCCCTTCTTTCGACTGGGGACCACAAAGTATGATTTCTGTATAGAGTCTAATGATATGTCTGTATGAAGAGCTTGAACAACCCCTATAGTTAGTGGCTCTAAGCTATTTAGCAATTGTAAATAACTTTGTACATAACCACAAACATCAATATACTGCAAAGGAGATGCTTCATTAATACTAGATGCTGTATTTACAACAGAAGGCTGAGCCTTATCAGACTTAGTCAGATTAATGACAAAGGGGGAGGAAGAAAAACAGTTAGAAATTTTATTTCGATTAAGATCGATAACAAAAGGCTCAGAAGAGGTGAGCTCCCTTAAAGAAGACCGTGGATAAGTAATGCGTCCACTGACTGGAATGACTAGAGTATCTGATCTAGCCTGAGAAGATGGAGGGGGAGTGATGAGTCCATTGACAGGAATGATCAGCGAACTTTGTGAAGCTTGGGAAGATGGTGCAGTAGTGCGTCCACTGACAGGAATTATCAGTGAGCCCTGGGCAGATGATGAAGTAGTACGTCCACTGACCGAAATTATCAGTGAGCCTTCTTCAGATGATCTAACAGACTGCGGAGGAGTGATACGCCCTTTTACAGGAATAACAAAAGTGTCAACTTTGGATGTCTCATCTTCATTATCCATAGCTTGCAAGACTTTCGAGTATTCATCTTTGTACATGCGAGCGTCATTGAAGTAAGCTTTGACTCCTTTGAATGGGTAAAGATCTGCCACTTCTTTTTGAACCTCTCCATTATCATCAACATATTTGAAGCACTGATGAAGGGTTGAAGGAACGACATTATGTTCATGCAAGAAAGGTCTCCCCAATAGAGCATTGTATGAGCAACCATGATTGTCGATGATGTAAAAGGTAACCTTAGTACGAAGATCGCCTATTTGAAATTTAAGGCGAATCTTGCCTAAAGGCTCACTTTTTCCTTAATTGAATCCCAAGATGGTAGTGATAGTGCTGGAGAGACTATGCACAGGTATCTTCAATGCATCTAACATAGCCTTTGGCATAATACTGAGAGCGGATCCTGGATCAATCAGTAAACGATCAACCTTCATAGAATCAATATATCCTGTATGATATAAAGGACGGTCATGTCGATTATCCTCTAGCAGCATATCGTCCTGTGTAAAGGTAATGTTTGGAATAAATTCCAATACATTATGGCAATGAGAAACAGGTTCTGTTTCTAACTTCTTGAGAAGAGTTAAGCAGGTTTCTGCTTGCAGCAGTGCTTCACTTAAAGTTTCTCGAGTCTCTTTAGAGAGGCGTAAGAGCTCGAAGATTGATAATTTAGCTGGGATATTGGCTAGTTGAGCCAATATATCAAAATTATAAGGCTTTTCAAGTCCTGTAGGAGATGACTTCTTCAATGGTTTGTCGAAGCGGACTTGTTGTTTGCCTTTGTCAGCTGCTGTTGGTTTAGAAGGAACTGTCTCAACAGGAACATTTAAAGGCTCTTCAGTAGAGACTGGAATTGAAGCTGTAACCGGAGGAACGTCAGAAATTTCTTCAGGAACTTCAGCATAATCTTTCAGATATACTTTTCCAGACCGAGTTCCAGCATGAACTTCAACTTCAGATTCTGGTTCAAGGTCTATGGAAACCATGCTGCAATTCTTTATTTTGCTCTTGGTTCTTTTATGTTTGATGAAAGCTTCATTCCAGAAACCAAGGCCAACACGAGATTGATTATGTCTCATGGTGATGGCCAAAGGTGCTCGGAGTCCCTTGCCTGAGTTCAAACCTGGGGCAATGGCTAGATCATAACCCATTTTCGCCATCAATTCACGAGATTGTGAACTGTATAAATGAAAAGCAGGTTTGTATCTATCTTCAATTTGAGGTACAGATTTTATCTTCGTAGAGAATGAATTTCCTGCTGAGATGAAAGTAGAGGTTAGATAAAAATCGGATGTGAAACTAGAAGTCACATTGCATGACTTAGTCTTCCCGAGCTTCTTTTTAGATGAGGAAATCTTCCGAGGAGAAAAGGAAGACGTCTCAAACTCTGTCTTTAAGTCTGGGTGAATCCACATGATTTCTCCCTTCTTGGTTGTGACAGGAACAAGTCCGTCATTCTGTGCTGGTGGGATGTTTATAACTTCGAGAGCTGCTTTGGGGATAGGAACAATCCCACTTTCCACCATTAAGGGAGGGAAGTCACCGAACTGTATTGAAATTACATTTGCTGTGATTGTTTTGTCTTTGGATGTTAATGTCACAGCTCCTGATTTAATCATCTCTTGAATCTTCCCTTTTAATACATAGCAAGACCAGATTGTATGACCCAGCATTCTATGATATGGACAGTATTTTGGATGATCTGTCTTATTGGCTTCATCAGGCTTTTTAATTTCTGGCAATTGAATCTTATTACCTTTGAGTAAGCATTCAAAGATACCCTGAACATCGTCATCATCGAAAGAATATTCTTCTTTCGGCCGAGGAGATCTCTGTTGTTGATTTGTTGGAGCTGAAGTAGCTTGGGTAGTCTTTACTTCTTGACTACTGTTTTGGAGATTGACTTCAAGAGCTTCTTTCCCTTTGCGATTGTTGGGTCGAGTACTATTGCTAGCACTCTGATTTGATTCTTTGGGAGCCATTTGTACCCCCAGACCCTTGAAGGTCTCAGCACTGACCTCGGCAGCCTTGGCACTGACAATGAAAGAAGGCCAATCTTGGAACTGAGTGGACCCTGTCCACATACTGATAATTGGTAAGAGGTTCGACTTGCAAGTGTCGATCGTAACAGCATCGGGAGTTCCAAGAGGCATTTTGAGGGCTTCTCTTCTGAATCTCTCAATGAATTCCTCAGTGGTCTCATTATTCTTCTGTTTGATTCTTATGAGGGCCGACATGGTCATATCATTGAGCCCTTCGTAGAATCGTTCAAGAAATATTTGCTTAAAACCGGCGAATGAGGTAATACACCCATCAGGGAGACTTCTATACCATTCATAAGCCGTTCCTTTGAGACATCCAATGAACACCCGAGTAAGGAGGGCGTCACTTGGTTGCAATTGATCAGTCATTACTTCAAAATAATTAATGAACTGACTTAGAGAGGTTGTCCCATCATAGAAAGAGATGGTCGAAGGTTTGTATTTTGGTGGATACGATACCTGCTTCCATTCTATCGGATAAGGCTGTTTGATGCCTAACCTTTGTAAACCATCCTTCTGTTTGAATGCCTCGAATTGAGTTTTGAGATTCTTTAATTCTTCAGAGACAACTCCCGAAGATTGTGGAGTTGTGGCTTGTAGAGTGTAATTGGGAGGAGGGACTGCAGCATATGTACCACCCCCAGCTCCAGAGTGACTTGGTGTGGTTTGTACAGGAACGTTAGATTGTACCCCCGGAATAGTAGAGGGTTCGGGGTTTGGAACAACAGGGGTATTCAATACCACTGGTGGTGCTGTCTGTTGTTGAGCCTGCATTAGAGTGTGCATAGCACTCAATGTATCTGCCATAGCTCGTAATTGTTGTTCTAAAGAAGAAATCCTCTGTTCATGAGCCTCATTGCTAGTCGAAGGTTCATGATCACTTTTTGCCATGTAAGTGGTAATCATTCGAGGAATAGATGATGAAACAGTCTGTTCTGAATCATCACTGTGTGAATCAGTATCTTTCCCAGGGCTTTTTACAGGAGTCAATACTGGAAAATTGGACTCTCCAAGGAAGTCTTCTGTGATCTCCGGATTACCACTTGGATGAGAAGAAGAAGAAGCTCTGGTCAAGGCTCCGGTCCTGGATCGAGTGCCGAGATAAACACCATCTTCAGAGTCTGATATAGCATCAGACCGTATGCTACCCCCAATATTTCTGGAAGTCATGTTGATAGAAGCATAAAGAGGTTCATCTTCATCCAACATTGGTTCATATTGAATCCGTTCAAAAACAGATTGTCTTTTTGGTGAACAACAACATTGGATGACAACCCGAGGTTGGAAGTCACAACCATGCTTTTCATGGCGAATATGGGCAATGTCATAGCCAGATGAAGTGTCAATTCTCTGTTTATTTTGTAAATATTCTCGGAGATCTATAGGAACAGATTGGGAAGTATTTGAAGATAGTTTCTGTGTAGAAACTTGTCTTTTGTTCTTCTGTCTTCTTGGTTCCTGAGTGTATAAAGACTGATTAATTTGAGCCACATAGTTCTTGGCATATTCTACATCAGGGTCTAATATACTTGTCTCAGTGGAACTGAACCGATTCTGATTAAGCTTATTACGAAGATCCGTGGGAGATTTGACTTTGATATCAGTCTTGGATACTTGTAATTTGCCTTTCTCAGACCGAGAAATTTTGAGAGAAGGAAGATGAGTATTATTCCGACTAGGAGTCGGTAATAATCCATCTTTGGAGGAATTAGCCAAAAGGCGTTTTCTATTGTTTGATCTAGTAAGATTACTAGTCAAATTAACTCCAGAGGTAAAGACCTTAGGAGTAGAGGAGTTGACTAAAGAGTCTTTCTCCTTGGTTGGCACAAGATGAGCAAGTTGAGGGGAAATCATTTGTATGTTCTGTGGAAGAGAACCCCCAATCTGATTTTCAGAAACAGTCAAAGGACTGTATTTGTTAGCATATGCTGACTTCAGTTTGGACTTCTGGTCATACGCTGCCTTTTTATTAGCATACACTGGTTTTGGCTCGGCGTACGCTGCCTGATGTTGGCTTTTGTACACTGCCTTTGCCGTACGCTGCCCTTTGAATGCCATACGCTCAGAGTCATCAATGGCTAAAGAGCCGACTGCTGTCGTAAGAATAGAGGGAGAAGGGACCTTGACATGTCCAGAGATGGTTTTCCTTGTACATGCTGACTTGGTTAAAGAACCAATTTTGTCAGCGTGACTAGGGGAAACCACTGTTGCCGTGTTCCGAGAAGCCGAAGTGTACTTCATGGAAGTTGAAGACGTGTTCTTGTCAGCATGAGAAGTGACAGAAGCGTCTCGAATTGCTGCAGAAGACTTAGGGACATAGACGGAGTGTCCCTTCTTCTTGGCAACAGGAAGAGCGGAGGAAGCAGTGCGGCCCTCCTTCGCCTTGAGCATTTCTTCATAAGCCGATTGGTCGAATTGTACAACCATCGTCTTCTTCGTCAAGCCGATCGACGAAGTATCGCATTGAGTTGTTGCTATCTCATTGGAGGAGACAGCTTTCCCCAGCAGAGTCGCCAATTTATTTTCCATAAATAAATTCACTTTATTTATTTTGTATCTGAGAAAATTACAACTGTAGGAATCTAATCTAGAAGACGATTACTTTATCCCTTGGACGATGCGATGAAGAAAACTCGAACTTTGAAGAACTTGGACAGCAACTGGGCAATCTCTCTGTTCTCTCTGAAAAATGACTTGTAGTCTCTGATGAAGATGAAGAAACTCTTTTTTATAGAGTTCAGGATAACTGTCCTTAAGCATACGCTCAGGTAGTTACTTGACGTGTGCATAACTGCAGGGACGCATGGCAAATTCTGATGGAGACACATTTGCGTGCGGTTGAAAGTAGTGGAGCATGTTCAGGAGAGATTGATGGCCTGGATGCCACGTTGCATAACTTCTAGAGAAGTAGATAACTGGTACAGGACACGTGAGAACGTGTGTTGACTGTAATCCTGGATATGGTTGTTGTAATACGCTGCCTTATTGAAGGAGAGTTTATACGCTGACTTGGATAGCGTAGTGCCATAGGAAAATCATACGCTCACTTTATGGGCAAGGAGTCATGTGAGGTCATACGCTCGCTTAGTTAACAAGAAATCATGTGAGGTCCATACGCTCACTTGACTGTGTGAAGAAGGAGTCATGTGAGGTCGATACGCTCACTTGACTGGATGAAGAAGGAGTCATGTGAGGTCCATACGCTCGCTGGAGAAGTGGCTACGTGGCTATCATCAATCTTCTTTGGTATACCATAGCTTCCCATAACTGACAAAATCTTCTCGAGCGTCGTGACTGCGGATTTGACGGCTGACAGACTGTCAAAACTGACAGTAATGATGGCTTTTGTATTTATGAAGGCTGCTGAGTTGTCCTCGTAAAAGACAAAACCGGCTCTTCGAAAACCTATACGACTGTTATTTTTCTCGTGACAGCTGTCTTTGCACGAAAGATGAAGTGTCAGATTCATTCCTCATTTAAACATATGCTGTGCTGTCACTTCAGTAAATAATAAAATATTTACTGAGCGTATGGCTTTTGAATGAGCGTATGGCTTCAACTGACATCTGTCTTTAAGCGTATGGATGAAAATGACAGCGTGTCATAATTTTCCACATCCTACAATATTCCCCGTCGCTTTTGAGATCCAAATTTTGAACGCCTTATCGGCTCAATTGAAACATTTACTAGGCACCCAAACACACGTAAATGTGGGACGTCAGGCTCACATCCAGTAACCAGCAGGTACGTGGAAAGTGGTTGGGTGGCCATGGGCCTCAGACGGACCAAATTTGCAGCGTGTAAAATTATATAGCCCCATGCAGATAGTGGGAGTTTGGTGCGCATAACCAAGGTCCGCGCTATCACTTGCAGTCGCTTTATAAAAGCTTCTGCTAGGCCATTTTGGGTATGAACATACGCAACAGGGTGTTCAAGATTTATTTCCAAAGTCTTGCAATAATCATCGAAAATCTTTGATGTAAACTCTGCGGCATTATCAAGTCTAATAGACTTTATCGAATAATCCGAATGGTGAGCCCTTAACTTAATGATCTGGGCGAGGAGTTTAGAAAATACTGCGTTTCGGGTGGACAACAATACTACGTGTGACCATCTAGTCGATGCATCAACCAAAACCATGAAGTATTTAAATGGTCCGCATGTTGGTTGTATTGGTCCACAAATATCTCCATGAATTCTTTCAAGGAATTGAGAAACCAATCTCGTAGGTTTCACATGGAGCAGCTTGAGATTCGTCTTCCCAATCGAGCAAGCTTGGCAAAGGCTTTTCAGATTTATAACAAAATTCTTTCCTCCAAGAGGATGCCCATGCGATGCATTAATAGTACGAAGCATCGTATTTTGACCCGGATGACCCAGCCGGTCATGCCATAGCATAAAAATGCTCTCATCAACTGGCGCTCGGCGAATGATAAGATTACTCTCGATGTGTTGTATCGTAGTGAGATACAAACCACTTGAAAGACTTTTCAACTTCTCCATGATACGCTTTTTGCCGTACTGAGTGGAGGTAATGAAAAGATACTCGAAGCCATGTTCTCGAGCAGTTTCTACATGAAATCCGTTTTCTCGAATATCCTTAAAACTCAGTAAGGTACGACTGGACCTTGGAGAATATAAGGCCTCTGATACTTCAACGGGAGTACCATTGGACAACGAAAAATGGGCTTTGCCAAAACCTTGAACAAGGGTTGAGGATCCCGAAATAGTTGTCACTGAGGTTACTTTAGGCGTATAGGAGATAAAGTATGATTTATCTCTCAAGATAGTGTGAGTTGTTCCACTATCAACCAGACAATCTACTGCCCCATGGTCCATGCCTATAAGTAAAAAAATTAAAGTTTGTCACACGTTTGAGAAAAGTGCTCGAAATAGAACTTTAATTTATCGAAAAAATATAAAATACAAACCACCAAAAGTTTCTTGACTTAAATAAAATATAGAGAGAAAATGGAGATTTATTCTTCCATTTCTGCTAAAAAATCGAGGGTCTTAAGATTTAGATTTTTGCACTCGTTGACCAGATTTGCTTCGGCCGACGCCCCTTGTGATAGTTATCAACTTCTTGGGGGGTTGCCTTGCAAGTCCGTTGCATATGACCATAAGTACCACATTTGTAGCAGAGAGTAGGCGCTTGGCCTTCCACTCTCACTTTGGGACGACTGGCCCGTTGGTTCTTACCATGAGACTGTCTAGAAGTCAAAGGTCCTTGGTTCTTGTTAGAATCTCGCTTTGGGTGATGAGACTTAAACTCGCCTCCGTTCCTTGGCTGGGACGACTGGTCCTTGTCTTGTTTTCACCGTGGATTTGGTCCACGGAGAGCGTTTGCATCAGGCATTAGAATTGCCTTTGTTCCAGCATGACGAGAATTGTTGTTTCTCATTAAAATGAGACTGTTCTTCTCGTCTAGTAAAAGCTGGGTGATGAGCTCGGGAAACTTGGTGAACTTAGACTGACGGTATTGCTTCTGGAGCAAGTTATCAGTGGAAGGAAATGTGGTGTATATTTTCTCCAATAGATTACTGTCGGTTAATATCTCACCGCAGTATTGGAGAAGTGATCGAATCCTGCAGACTTCATTGTTATAATCAGTTACGCTCTTGAAGTCTTGGAAGCGCAGGTTCAACCAGTCATAGCGCGCTTCAGGCAACCATATGGTCTTCTGGTGGTCGAAGCGCTCTTTCAGAGAGTCCCATAGCGTCTTCGGCGAGAAGATTTTAATGAACTTCGTCTTCATGGCGTCAGATAAATGCCTGCAGAATAGAATCATCGCTTTGGCGTTCATTGAGCGAGTGACTTCTACTTCGCGCTCTTCCTCGTTATAGATGACGTCCAAGAGGCCCTGCACATCTAGATGGTTCTGGATGTCTTGCGTCCAGTCCAAGTAGTTCTTGCCCGAGGCTTCAAGGATGGGAAAATCAATCTTGATCGACATTTTTCTACATCAGGAGAAAAAATCTTGATCAGTCAACATATAAAACGACAGGTTTATATGGATTTGGTTTGTTTATGCAACAACAAAAAATCGTAAATAAAAACAATTTTTGTTTTTTTTAAAAAAAAGTTTCTCTTATATCGATCGACGGGCCGATATAGATAGGTCAATTAGTTTCTTGCAAAAATGCATAATTATAAATACAATTTGAGCAAAAATAATATTCGGTCAACCCCTTTCAGTAGCTCTACGTGAATATGATCATGCAAAAAAATGAGGGAGGAGGGTCACCAGGGACCGCTTAAAAACCAAGCCCCAAGTTCTTTCTGACATCATACCCAAATAGGTGAGCCTATTCGGAGAGACTTCGTAATTTTTTTTTCAAATATAAGAATAAATAAGATTTTTCAAGAAATTCACACTATTTGCAAACTGTGCAAAATAGGTGACAATTTAGTGCGTGCTCAAAATGAGCGTTGCTTTTGAAAAAAAAAATTAGCCAAAAATATTATTTTGGAAGGACCAAATTTGACGGTGCCAGAATTTGTTTATGTAGCCAAAACCATTTTTCAAAATTTTCAAGTTTGTTTTTTTCCTGTAATTACGCAAAAAAACGTACAACATAAGCAAGCAACAGCACACAAAAGAATTGGTGCCTAAGCAAGCGGCACCAATAAAATATCAACTATTTTTCGGACGTCTAATGAAGCGACGCCCAAAAAATAACGACAAAAAAATATAATTTTATTATTCATCTGTTACAATGATTCGCTGAGCAACATAAAAAAATTGCTACTGAGACGCTCAAATCCATCATTACCAAAAAAATGTTAGCATTTAAATGTTAGCTCTCAAAATCCCAGACAACAAGAAGGAAGGAGCAATAATGTGACAATAGCTAAAATGGGAAAGTTGGTCTAAAGGGCTAGCTTAAGGTTCTGGTCCGATAGGTCCTGGGTTCAAAAACCCACTTGAGACAAAATATGTATATGTTTTTTTTTTCGTTGAAAACAAGATTAGTATTACAAACAGTAAAGACAAACTGCAAAGTTTAGCAAGTAATGTAGAATTGGACAAAAGAAAAAACTTTTGTTTTCCTCTTTTTTTCTTTTATCAAATAGTCTGCTGTAACAAAGAAAGTATATTCTTCAATACTACTGTAGTTACTTGTTTTTAACAAAACATATTCTTCCAAAAAATTAGTCCAAAAAAAATTCTTTTAAATTTTTTTCTTCATTTGACACAAGTACTAGATAATGCATAACAGATACTCTTATATACGAGTATATGACAAAAATAAGTACCTTATTTAGTTATTTAGGATGAAAATATCAGTTTAAAAATTACCTTTCTTACCGTACGGTGGAAGGGGGTAAAAAAAAATGAACGGTACGTCGGGTCTCCGACGTTGCACGAGCAAAGTGCTGATAACGTGAAGAGGGAATTCGAGATGAAGGATGTTGGGAAGACACGGTTTTGCCTCGGCCTGCAGATCGAGCACCGTAAAGATAGAATTCTTGTCCATCAAGCGAACTACACCCAAAAGGTGTTGAGACGCTTTAGTCATTTTGACGTTAAGCCGTCCGCTACTCCCATGATCGTCCGCTCTCTAGACATTACTAAGGACCCATTCCGTCCAAAGGAGGACGACGAAGAGATATTGAGTCCTGAGTGCCCTTATCTGGGTGCAATAGGCGCTTTATTGTACTTGGCCCAATGTACTAGACCGGACATCTCATTTGCTGTGAATTGTCTAGCTCGACACATGTAACACCCAGTTTTCTAAAATTGGGGTATTTTTGAAAATTTATTATTTTTATTATTAAATAATGGTGTTTTAGTCATAATATGATTTTGGTAAATTTTAGTTAGATTAAAACTATTTTCTAAGTTATGGCTAACCATGACCATGTAAGCCTAACCATGTGATTAGGATATCAAATTACCACTTTTTAGTCAAAAGGGTATTTTGGTAATTTATTAGAATTTATTTGGATTTATGTAATTTATTATTATTTAATTATTTGATTAGTGTCATGTTAGCCCTAACCTAGTTTAGCCTAATCTAGGGGTTAGCCACTAACCTAGAAGACTAAGTGTAGGTATTTACTTTATGTTGTAAATATCTTAGGATTGAAATATCTTAGATATTTGCTTTATAGGATATTTTTCATGAAACCTAGAAAGATCTATTGGTCTTTACCTTAGAAGTTAAGTTACTTCACCTAGAAGGAACCTTAAATATCTACCCTACCCCCCCATGGCAGCCAACCCAACCCCCCACCATATATATGCACCCCCCTTCATTCATGCCATTTTTACATACATAAAAACCTAATTTTTCCTACAACTTCACACCCTCACCACTTAACCAATTTGACTCCAAATTGAGCCTAGTTTCTTGCATTGGAACCCCCTACACTAGAGGATACCAATTATGGCTTGCTAGCAAAGAATTGTGGAGCTTTGGACATTAGGAGTTGAAGGAGGATATCATTCAAATAGGCCTATTATTGAGGATTTTGCACTTATAGGTAAATATCCCTAAACCTAGTTAATATTGTGTTTTCTCTTCGTAATTGCATGCATATAGGTAAACCCTAACTGTGGGTCAAGTTTGGTAGAAAATAGGTTTGGTTTGGTGTCCGTATCGGACACGTATCTGTGTTTAAATTACAGTATTTGGTGAAATGCCACTTAGGAATAAAAGTTATTATTTTCCAAAACAAATTACACATTTGGGTAGCCCTTAGCATGCTGATCACGAAACACTAGGACTGAGCACGAATCTGAGTCGTGTCCGTGTCCAAAACGGACACGAATACTCTGTACACACACATACACTGTGTCCTGTTGCTCGAGCCCCATTTCTCACTGTACACGACACTTCAACACACCAATTTTGGTGGACACGAAGGGGCCATAACTGACATGTCAGCACCCAAGTGCCATGTCATCTCGTGTCGTATCGGACACGTAATCACACGCGCACTTGTTTAGTTTACACTGTACATAGTATTAAAACACACACTGACACGGCCTTCGTGTCGTGCCTAGACACGACGTGGACACAAAGTGTCAGGCCTAAACCCTAGCCCTAGACCTAGGCTATACCCTGACACGAGCACAAGGCTCTACGTGCCACGTGTGGGGCACACGACCCTTCGACACGCGTGTACGAGACTGTGCACGCTGTCCTGCTACCCGACAGTGTTTTCTCCACGAATTGGACACGTGGACACGTGCCACTTGGCACGAGGGTAGGGGCACCCTCTGACAACCTACCTACGAAGTTTTATGCGACCACGTGTCGTATCGGACACGAAATCGCCTCTGCACTGGTCACTTACTGACACTGTAAACACGAACTCGAGGCTCTGATACGCCTCTCTTACTCGGACACGACACGACCCCGACTCGATTCAGGGTGCTGGACACTTAGAGTAACCCTAGGCGAATCTACCCACGTGAACACGAGACTTCTAGACCCTTGTTCGTGTTCACGAGACACATGAACTCGTGCACGACGCTGTGACACTGTGGTGTCTGGAATTTACCCGATTGGGGTTTTTTACTCTTGGACACGTCGTGTCGCGTCGTGGTGGACACTTGAGGACACGAAGGACACGAGTATACCTAGGAGCACGATTACCAACCCTTAGATTAGGGTATTAGCTAGGTTTTGTGTGTTAGATTTGGTTTTCCCCAATGTTCAGGAATGAACAGTAATTCCTGTTATTTTTCAGTATTTATTTTGAATTTTAAATTGATTTCTATGTATATATATACGTATATTAGTGTGTATATATACTGTATATATATGTATATAAGTATGTGTGTGTGTATATAAGTATGTGAGTGTGTATATGTATGTATATATGTAGATATGGGTATATGTATATATGCATATATGTATGTGTGTGTTTGTGTGTCCCCCCATCTCAGTTTTCCTGAGATTAACCCCCCCTCTGCTGTCCAGTCCACACACACACATGACACCCCATCACCCCCACTCTCACCCTCGCATTCCTCTCTCTCTCTACCTATATATGTATATATGTTATATATGGTATATATATATGTTATATATTTTATATATATATATATATATATAGGGTATTATATATATATGTATGTTATATATGTGTATATATGTTAGCTATCTATATATGTATATATATATGTATTATATATATATATATATATATATATATATATATATATATATATATATATATATATATATATATATATATATATTTGGTTATCTATATATATAGTTGGTATATATATAGATTATGTATTATATATATTTGTATTAGATATATATTGAGAGTATATATGTTATATACATAGTGGGATATATATATACCTATATGTGTTAGTGTCCTAGATTCACTAGCCTATGGTTAGTAGCAAGTTAGGATTGACCAATAGGTCTAGTAGACCTAGTTTAACTAGCAAGTTGACCCTTGTTGACCATTGTTGACCAAAGTCAACTATAGGTCAAACCTTGACCAAATTGACCTAGAATTGACTTGTATAGACTTAAAAGGACTAGTTGACTAAGATTGAGTAAACCCTAGACTATTAGCTAGCTATTTGAGTTTGACCTATATGTGAGTGCCCTAAGTATATAAGGGTATTTGTGTGACTTGGGTTATATGGATAGTTACATGTCAATTAAGATATATATGGGGTTAAGTGAGATACTTAGAGTTGAGTCATGACTTGAGTTGGAGAATGGGATTAGCTTGATTACAGGATTAAGGTTGGTATTGTACTATATATATTTTGTGTGATATACTTGTATAGATGATTGGTTATACCTTAACATTGTGGTATAGTATCTTAGGTATCCTAAGACATGTTAGCCTATGTTTGGTTTTGAGTTAGCCTTATAGAGTTGACCATTGACCTAATTACCTTATTGACTAGTCTGTGATTAACCAAAACCTTAGTTAGTCTAAGATTGACCTAGACTTTGACCTAGTTTGACCATATTGACTAGTCTGACAATTATTGACTAAACCCTAGATAACTTTCCTAGTTTGGCTAGAATGTTTGACCAAGAGTTGACTTTAACCCAGATTAGACTTGTTTAACCTTGTTTGACTTTGTATGACTTAGTTTAACTTCTTGTGACCTAGTATGACTTAATTTGACTTAGTTTGACTGAAGAGTTGACCAAGTTTGACTTTGACCTAGATTGGCTTAGAAATTATGTAGATTGTATTGTAGATTTCATTTACCTTCATATTAGACATGTCATAACTATATTGCTCTATTTTAGGACATTGTGACCCTGGTACAGACATCTGATATTACACTACTCTTTTCAGAGTATCAGACGAGTACATTCTCTGATAGTTCTATCATTTATTTGTCAATTACTGTATTTCAGTTCTAGTTAGTTCTATGTAATTCTCTGTATCAACACGTATGGATATTTCTGGATTCATGTATCGACACATACCTTACTTGCTGGCCTCTATTACTGGAGTCATTGGTATCATTCCGGAATCATTTCTGGAATCATCATGTATTGGCCAGACTCATCTCGATTCTTTTGTCGATTTTGGATTCACTTGCTGGGCGGGAAAATATTGAGTAAGACATGTAGACATACCCCAAATCCGGAATCTCCCACAGGAATCTACCGGAAGCATAGCCATCTCTTGCCTGATCAGTGAGAGATGTGCCTGATACCTACAGCCGTTTACATGTCGACCTCGGTATTTTAAAACACACTGTTAGATCATAGTTGGACTCACCCTGGATTCATTGATCACTGTTGGACTCGTCTTGTATTGGAAATCATCTGGTATCGGATTATATGGACTGGACTCACACTGGGATTACATTAGACTTATATCGTACTGTCTGGACTCATACATGTTATTCTAGTTCAGTTAGCTTTTATTACAGTTTTCATTGCCATGATTCTTCTTTTGTTTTAGTTACCTTTCTTTTCTTGTATCTTACTGTCTCTCTATGCCATCATTACCTGTATAAAACTGCCATGCTCATCAATAAAACTGTCTATAACTGCTTTATAGTTCTTTGTCATTTACTTGGATTTTCTAGATGAGTTGTACTCGTTCCCGTCCTGATTGGACCTGTTGAAAATATTACAGATGATAATCCTGAGGACACATGCCCTACTTACCATGGACCTGGCGAGGGATTAGCTACCTTGGTTCCGACTCTCAGGAGTGATTCAGGAGATTAGCTAGTAGACTACTTTAGCTTTCATGTTTTGACTTGTTGTATTAAAGTTAAGATATTGAGTTTGTATTAAGTTTGTTTGAGACATTGATGTATTATTTTAGTAGTTAGTTGTTGTTGTCTTTAATTCCTTAGGTATAACTTCTGTGTTTTCTTATCGTGCTTTAGACTGTGATTGAATATATCATACCCTTTACATGTCCTCCATTCGGAGCTGATATCTGGACATGTACATTTTATTCACTGTATGAGATTAGTTAGCAACCTAGGACAGCTTACTACCGCCGACACTGCGGCGTAGGCTGGACGTACCCACTTCTCGTGCCCCTATACAGGGTGCGGGTCGTGACACATTTTTAGTTGTGGCCCATGCAGGTCGAGAGTCGCATTAGTGCGATATCGTGGTAGTACGGCGACTTAGTTGTACTGCTGCGAGCCTACGATAGGATTGAGAGATAGGCTTTAACGGAGAGGTTACTCAATCACAGTTAGGACTACTTGAGAGATTCCTGGACGACCCTTGAGAATCTCATTATGAACTTCAAATTGAAAATCCTTTTCCCTCTTGTTTTGATTCACCCTCACTCCTTGATGTTTAAGGAATCTTGTACTATTAACTTCCTTCATCATTATCCTTACTTATATTTTGTCTATCTTATGTTGCTAATTTAGCACCAGTTTTGCAAGCTGATCTTTTTGAGCTTGATCATGACATATTTTATTGGGGGCCGGCACCCACTAACATATTGTCTAATCAGAACCGGTGCATGATGGTCTGATCAACTTATTGCACTTTGGTTCGCTTCTCATATATTATTCGACATGGAGGGAGACATAGTTAAATTTGCCCTAGAGTCTCATCCACGACAGTTTTGGCAATTCTCTTTTGAATTATTTCCATCGCCTATGAACCACGTATTGTGCTTAATAACATCGCCTTTGAACTCATTATTGTTTTGCCTTTCACATATTTCAGATGGAAAAAGGCACTGTACTTGATAGATCAACCCAAGGTATCATGTTTAGTTCCCTATCCAAAGGAAGAAATTGCCTTATTTCTATATCCTTGCATCATCCTTTAAATTCTAATTCTTTGATCGTGTCACGACCCGGTCCCAATTTCTTGGGTCGAATCGGATCATGCCCAGCTTGCACCGTTGTTGAGACGGCGGCAGTAAGCTGTATTCAGTAGTGAAACATATGCAGATAAAATTCTAACGAAAAAATCTTTTATTCAATTTGAAATTTCTGAAATACAACAACTATTAATTACAACAACTACACTTGATACATTGGTTACTAAATAAATTACTATCCAGCTCTACTGTTCTTGGGTTCCAGGTTCTGCGGGAACAGGCATCAGATCCTCGACGACGCAATCACCTAAAAATGTTGGTCTCCAGTCAGGAGGGAGCAAAGTACAATTACGAATATCCAATAATTCAAATAATAATTTGAAATTTGTAATGTTAAACAATTTGAAATACTTTAACAATATTTTCCAACAATTCTACAATCGAAAACAATGTGATTTGAGTAGGCAACGAACTATGACCGGCTTGGGATGATTCAATTATATCCTAATGATACGGTCCGGCCTATCCTCGTGTATCGCACAATCAATGCAATATGGGGGTATTGGTCATAGACGCTACACTACTCCTCCAATATCCCGAGTCAATCAGATTCAATCAATGAGTCAATATTCGAACTCTAGTAAAGAGTTCCACAATCAATACTCTAGGAGAGAGTTCCGTGTAGCAATGTGGTTTAAAATTGCAATAAAACAATTACTAGATAAATTACCAAATAGACATAACTGCACTTGCCTTTGTTATTGTGACTGGATCGAGAGTCTGTACCGGAGAACTAGGTCAAACACTTCCTCGAAATCCTACAATTGAGAATTCCTGTCTTAGCACCAATATTCAATCCATATCTAGGTGTGCTAGTTACAATCTCTAATATTTGTCCTAATCAAATTTTAGGTTATTTACAATTCTATCAGAACACGCTTATCGAGGTGAGTTTCTAACTTACGAAGAAAAGTCAATTTAACTTTGTATTTGGAAAAACTCGTAGTTATTGATTTACTTGGTAAAACTTTGTATTTTGTATTATATATAAAATTAATATTTTTCTTTAAATGAGAAAACGTGAAATTTGTTCAAATAATAACTTGTAATTTCCTAATTATTTTATTGTGAGAAAATGATGTTTAAATTTTTATAAAATAATTATATTATCATTTTACGTTTTACGTCAATCAACCAACCAGAAATAAAATAAAAATTTACAATATTACAAAACCATAGATAATAAATAAAAGATGGGCTTATGCCCTTTACAATTTATTTACAGAAATTGAAATAAGACAAAACTGTCGTTAGTCCTAAACTTTAAATATGAATAAAATATGAACAAAATTAAATAGTAAAAATAAAGATAAAATATAGAGTCTCAGATATGGTCCAATTCTCAACTGGGCTAATGCCTCAACGTCCGGGTGGAGCCGGTTTCGTTTGCACTTAGCCGGGTCCATTGACCGATACGGTCGTCACCCAAATCCAAATATTAATTAAAATTCCGAAATCCATTTTAAATTCATTTGTAAAATAATCTAGAATTTATGGAAAAATCCGGCAGCATCTCCTCTGTTTTTGGTCAACCCAAAAACTGGGAAGTAGTGCCGATAATTTTCCTGCAAATCCCAAACCAGGGAATCCCCAAAATATATATACAGAATAAACACAACCAATCCACAGATAAATTTGGAACGACCCGAATAATTTTCGGAAATCCGATTCCAACCCAAAAACTCACAGAACGCTACCGAAAAAATCCGGAAAGCCAAAACATACCAAAAACCAATTCCCGAAATATTTTGAAAATCCAAAATAATCCACAGAACCTTTCCGAACGTTCCGAAAAAATACGACGTCGCTAAAACCGAATTCCCAAGGGGAATCGGGGACCATTCTCATCACAGACTGGAATAAAAAGAGACGGGACAAGGGTTATACCTCAGGTTGCTCGGTTAGAGCTCTCAGATGAAAATAATAGAAAGAAATAGAGATCCGGACAGCAAATGGCAACTCGGAACAACGCTGGTTCGGAGTCCGAGACGCGTCGGGGCGCTGGGACAGCGGCGGACAGCGGCAACGCTGCCATGGAACAGCGGATCAGGACGCGGGGGTCGCGGCCAGGGGAATTGGACTGACCAGAGGGCGCGTGGGCTAGGGCACGCGCCGGGACGCTGCTGCGAGATCCGGCGAGGGTCGGCCGGAGGGCAGCGACCAGGGGGTCGGCGAGATGGCCGGGGCGAAGGGAGGGGCTCGGCCGGAGGGGCTGCGCCGAAGGGGAGTCGGGCTCGCGGTTGGCCGCGCGAGGGGGCGCGAGGCCGGCCGGGGGCGGTGACGGCGTCGGGCGACGTCGGGAGGAGGCCGGCGGGGCGGATCCGCGGGGAGGCTGGCGGATCAGGCGGCGTCGGCCAGAGGAGGGGGTGGAGCTTTGGGGGAAAAAGAGAGGGGGCGAAGGGTTTGGGGATCTGAGAACGAGCGAGAGAGAGGGGGTTGTGAGGAAGAGGGTTTGTTTTGATCTGTGAGAGAATGAGAGAGAAGTTGGGGATTTTATATAGGGATTTGCTCGGGGGTTACGGGAAGGGAAAGTCTCTGGGAGGTTACGGAAGAGGAGGGGGTTTTTGGGAGGTTACGGAAAAGGTGTTGGTGACGATGGTTTTGAAAAAAAGAACGGAAGAGAAGTAATAGCTTTGTGAAGAAGGAAAGGAAAAAAATGATTTCTTTCCTTTAATAAAAAATAGAATATATATATATAAAGGTTTTGGTTTTAAAATAAATAGAGATTTGGGATCGGTTCAAACACGAAAACAGGAAGGGTCCAGCCTGTCAATCAAAAATCAAGGTTTAATTTTTTTTTTTTAAAATATAATTTTCTTAACTAACTAATAATATCAATAGTAGTAATAATAATAATAATAATAATGATATCAATCTAATCTTAACTAAAATGCACTAATGAAAAACCAAAATCCAATATCGACCAAAAGTGCAGTAAAATTCAATATTCCAGATAAATTTTGAAATTGCGGGTTTCATAACCTTCCCTCCTTAAAAAATTTTGTCCTCGAAATTAAGGCAGGGTTAGGGGTACAATCATGCAATCATGTCTCAACCAGTCTAAGTATTCTTCCTCGGTAGCCTCATGCCTAACTGGACTACTATCTCATAGCAGATCAATCTAGTGCAATATGTCCATCAATTTTATCCACTATTCCGAAATAATTTTCTTCCCTCCTTAGAAACATAGTCACTAACCACAATTATGAATTTCTGTTTTCATTCCTGAATTGTCAATTACCGTCACCATCTCGAAAATTTGGTCTTCCATACTTAACACATATAATATTTCCTCCAATATATACTATACTTTCTTTAGCTTTGTAATATATACAAAATTTAACTCTATGATTTTATACACTTCGTTTTGTCTTAATACTTCAGTATCAAGCCTCGGTAACCCAATATCATATTTTAGAATCCAACATCATACTTCTATACTCCAATTTGTTATGAAATTTTTTTTTATCATTCCTTACCCATACGTGATCACTCTGTAATTTATTTAGATGTCCATTTTCATCAACAGGTGTATATCTTGATTCTAAATCCTCATTTTCCATATTTGATCCCAAAATCTCAACAAAATTTAATTATCATGCTTAAGCTTGAATCCCTCATCTTGATTTTTACTGTATCATTTGACTAAACATTTCTCTGTAAAGAGAAAAAAAATCTTCCCACCTTGTATTATTTACAATTTTTCTATCTATGGTTTCTGATTTGTAATCTCTTGTATCCTTCAATTTATACGTTTTACAACCTTAATCAGTTACATCTTAACTCCATAGTTTCTTGTTTCGATTGTCCCTTTCCTGATTCATCATGCATCTTTCTATAGTGCATCTCCATACTTATCATTTAACTACCTCTAATCCACACTGTCCATTTGCTTAACATTCACATATTAATTTATCCATTCCTAGGTTTAAGTTCAATCACGAGTGTTTCATATTTCATGTATTCCATAAGTTCCTTCAATAGATCGTTTCCAATTTTTAATTCATCAGGCATAATCAGATTCGAGACATGATTGCTAGGAACAAAGATAAAATATTGGTATAATAAAATCTATATACGATCTGAGGTAAAGTTGGAATATTGTTGTGTTTAAAATCATTTTAGGCATGAAAAAAAATAAAAAATAAAAATAAAAAAATAAAATTGTGCATGATTACAATATAATCAAATGACCAAAAATATAGGGAATTATTAAATAAGGTCTCAAGGAACATGAAAGGCAAGAAAGAAACGAATGTCAACAGTTTATTTGAGGGTGCATAATGAAAATCTTTTGAGATAAGGGACTAAAAATGTCAAGTCAAATTGGAATGTGATATAAGGGTTTGTGGCTAAGAAAATCAATAAGTTATAGGATCGAAGGATAACAGGATGATTGAAATAATATTTCTGTAATTGAATCAGAGATTTTTCATTGAAAACTGCGTGACAATCAAAAGGGTTAGAAAATATCGTTTCACCATTTCAACGATCAGAAGATAAGATATGCAGGAAAAAAGACTTACAAGATTACTATCTCAATGATACCCCATGCAAAATCCAATTAACTCTGTCTCGAATTCATGCCTCGCCAGAGTGCACTTGACTGCAGTGAATTTTGGCTCCATAACTTGAATAATTATAGGGTACCGAGTAGTTTATCAATTTTATCCATTTCATGGCTAAGCAAACATAGAACAAAGTCTCAATAATATTTAGAAACCTACCTGTCATTATTTTAACTTAAAGTTTATGCCTCGCCAGTGCACAACTGGCTGCAGTAAACTTGCAGTTTTCCATAATTCAGATAAATGACTATCACGTAAATGTGCGGAGTCATGTTAGGTTGCTAAATATTTTCTCAGCTTTGTCATGTGAATTTTAGAAGAATTTCAAAAATTCAAACGAGTTTAAAGTTCTAAACAGGATAGAAAATGTAGATGACTGTTCTTCTGAGATTCAGGGATTTATCAAAATATGTGTTTGAGATTCAAGAGACTGGGGCTAAAATCAAGAGGTGTATCTGTTCTCCAATTTTCTTTTCCAAAGATGAAACAATCAACCTTGATTTGAATAATTGAGTCAAACACTAGATAAGATAGAAGCATCACAGATTCAGATTAAGTAAGAAAAATCAATGAAAATATTCCTGACAAATCACTCAGGAAATACAGAAAATTATTTTGAGAAGAATAATTCCATAACTAAGGAAAGTTGAAAATTTGAGAGAAGATAAGTTTCATTGATTCAAGGAAATCAAATTGAAATTGTCTATTAACGCCAAAAAATTAAATAGCTCTGGGATAGCTCAAAATTTTCATGACTAAAGGAAATTCAATAATTGAATGGATTCAAAATGTGATTAATTTTCTGACCGTTCCTGCTTCATAGTATTTAATCATAGAAGCTTTCTAGGCCTTGATTTGATCAAAAATTTGCATAGAGAGAGTAGGGTTTCAAGATGAATGGAGGAAATCAACAGATGAGAATACTCTCGATCTTTGGAATAACTCAGGAGATAACAATCAACATTGAAAATAACCCCTTTAAGAGAATCATGAACTAAACTAATTCTTCTGGTAATAATTGACCTTGAGGTTTAAATGGTCCCAGAAAAATTTTAATTCAGGATTGATTCCGATAAAGTTAGTCAATTGAAAAGGAGATCAAAGCAAAAGATTGGATAATGGTTGTAGATATATATTGGGTAGATAAGAATTTATCAGGGTTGCTAAAAGAATTCAAAATTCTACATAGCGAACGAATCAAGATTTCAATTAAAGGTAGAGAAGTAATAAAGAATTAGAAATTTAGGTTTGATAAAGCAGAAGAAGACCAAAGATTTCATTCTTATTCCAAAAAGAATATGAATCCTAAGATATATTAGAACCTAAAAATTATGGTAGAAAAATAATCTCGAAAGTCATGGGACACTCAAAGGTACAATCAGCCTAATCTAGATAAGGTTTAGGTACAAACACAAACAAGGTATCCTACGAATCTATAAGCAGGCAAAAATAGATTTTTAAGTAAATAATTTTTGGCCCTATAATGTAACATGGTGTATATCATCTAAGTGTTCTAGTTGTTTCTAAAGTCTGTTTTCCTAAAGTCTCAACTATCCCTAGGTCAAGTTACAGAACTGCGCGATGGTCTAGACTAAGTTGACTAGACCAATTTACAGATTAGACCTGCATAGGCCACCACTAAAAACATGTCACGACCCGGTCCCAATTTCTTGGGTCGAATCGGATCATGCCCAGCCTGCACCGTTGTTGAGACGGCGGCAGTAAGCTGTATTCAGTAGTGAAACATATGCAGATAAAATTCTAACGAAAAAATCTTTTATTCAATTTAAAATTTCTGAAATACAACAACTATTAATTACAACAACTACACTTGATACTATCCAGCTCTACTGTTCTTGGCTTCCAGGTTCTGCGGGAACAGGCATCAGATCCTCGACGACGCAATCACCTAAAAATGTTGGTCTCCAGTCAGGAGGAAGCAAAGTACAATTACGAATATCCAATAATTCAAATAATAATTTGAAATTTGCAATGTTAAACAATTTGAAATACTTTAACAATATTTTCCAATAATTCTACAATAAAAAATAATGTGATTTGAGTAGGCAACGAACTATGACCGGCTTGGGATGATTCAATTATATCCTAATGATACGGTCCGGCCTATCCTCGTGTATAGGAGGAATCAGCTCGCACAATCAATGCAATATGGAGGTATTGGTCATAGACGCTACACTACTCCCCCAATATCCCGAGTCAATCAGATTCAATCAATGAGTCAATATTCGAAATCTAGTAAAGAGTTCCACAATCAATACTCTAGGAGAGAGTTCCGTGTAGCAATGTGGTTTAAAATTGCAATAAAATAATTACTAGATAAATTACCAAATAGACATAACTGTACTTGTCTTTGTTATTGTGACTGGATCGAGAGTCTGTACCGGAGAACTAGGTCAAACACTTCCTCGAAATTCTACAATTGAAAATTTCTGTCTTAGCACCAATATTCAATCCATATCTAGGTGTGCTAGTTACAATCTCTAATATTTGTCCTAATCAAATTTTAGGTTATTTACAATTCTATCAGAACACGCTTATCGAGGTGAGTTTCTAACTTACGAAGAAAAGTTAATTTAACTTTGTATTTGGAAAAACTCGTAGTTATTGATTTACTTGGTAAAACTTTGTATTTTGTATTATATATAAAATTAATATTTTTCTTTAAATGAGAAAACGTGAAATTTGTTCAAATAATAACTTGTAATTTCCTAATTATTTTATTGTGAGAAAATGATATTTAAATTTTTATAAAATAATTATATTATTATTTTACGTTTTACGTCAATCAACCAACCAGAAATAAAATAAAAATTTACAATATTACAAAACCACAGATAATAAATAAAAGATGGGCTTATGCCCTTTATAATTTATTTACATAAATTGAAATAAGACAAAACTGTCATTAGTCCTAAACTTTAAATATGAATAAAATATGAACAAAATTAAATAGTAAAAATAAAGATAAAATATAGAGTCTCAGATATGGTCTAATCCTCAACTGGACTAATGCCTCAACGTCCGGGTGGAGCCGGTTTCGTTTGCACTTAGCCGGGTCCATTGACTGATACGGTCGTCACCCAAATCCAAATATTAATTAAAATTCCGAAATCCAATTTAAATTCGTTTTTAAAATAATCTAGAATTTATGGAAAAATCTGGCAGCATCTCCTCTGTTTTTGGTCAACCCAAAAACTGGGAAGTAGTGCCGATAATTTTTCTGCAAATCCCAAACCAGGGAATCCCCAAAATATATATACAGAATAAACACAACCAATCCACAGATAAATTTGGAACGACCCGAATAATTTTCGGAAATCCGATTCCTACCCAAAAACTCACAAAACGCTACCGAAAAAATCCGGAAAGCCAAAACATACCAAAAACCAATTCCCGAAATATTTCGGAAATCCAAAATAATCCACAGAACCTTTCCGAAGGTTCCGAAAAAATACGACGTCGCTAAAATCGAATTTCCAAGGGGAATCGGGGACCATTCTCATCACAAACTGGAATAAAAAGAGACGGGACAGGGGTTATACCTCAGGTTGCTCGGCTAGAGCTCTCAGATGAAAATAATAGAAAGAAATGGAGATCCGGACAGCAAATGGCAACTCGGAACAACGCTGGTTCGGAGTCCAAGACGCGTCGGGGTGCTGGGACAGCGGCGGACAGCGACAACACTGCCACGGAACAGCGGATCAGGACACGGGGGTCGCGGCCAGGGGAGTCAGACTGACCAGAGGGCGCGTGGGCTAGGGCACGCGCCGGGACGCTGCTGCGAGATCCGGCGAGGGTCGGCCGGAGGGCAGCGACCAGGGGGTCGGCGAGATGGCCGGGGCGAAGGGAGGGGCTCGGCCGGAGGGGCTGCGCCGAAGGGGAGTCGGGCTCGCGGTTGGCCGCGCGAGGGGGCGCGAGGCCGGCCGGGGGCGGTGACGGCGTCGGGCGACGTCGGAAGGAGGCCGGCAGGGCGGATCCGCGGAGAGGCTGGCGGATCGGGCGACGTCGGCCAGAGGAGGGGATGGAGCTTTGGGGGAAGAAGAGAGGGGGCGAAGGGTTTGGGGATCTGAAAACGAGCGAGAGAGAGGGGGTTGTGAGGAAGAGGGTTTGTTTTGATCTGTGAGAGAGTGAGAGAGAAGTTGGGGATTTTATATAGAGATTTGCTCGGGGGTTACGGGAAGGGAAAGTCTCTGGGAGGTTACGGAAGAGGAGGGGGTTTTCGGGAGGTTACGGAAATGGTGTTGGTGACGATGGTTTTGAAAAAAAGAACGGAAGAGAAATAATAGCTCTGTGAAGAAGGAAAGGAAAAAAATGATTTCTTTCCTTTAATGAAAAATAGAATATATATATAAAGGTTTTGGTTTTAAAATAAATAGAGATTTGGGTTCGGTTCAAACACGAAAACAGGAAGGGTCCAGCCTGTCAATCAAAAATCAAGGTTTTTTTTTTTAAAAATATAATTTTCTTAACTAACTAATAATATCAATAGTAATAATAATAATAATAATAATGATATCAATCTAATCTTAACTAAAATGTACTAATGAAAAACCAAAATCCAATATCGACCAAAAGTGCAGTAAAATTCAATATTCCAGATAAATTTCGAAATTGCGGGTTTCACAGATCGTGACCAGTTGACCGGGTCATCCTCCTTATCATCCAGTGTTTGGGGTCTTATTCAATTGAATTAATTCAATTGTGATATGGATATCAAATCTTGGATACTCGTGCTCAGACTTCAATGGCATCGTTCTCCATCTTGCCCAAACTTCGATATATCCTGAAATTGATCAACTTAGATCGTGCCGGGACTAAATCTTCTTTATATATTGTGTTATTGGATTTCTATGCAATTGACACTCGTGCCTTAAACCTTCGATTTGATCATCTTTGGAATAGTAATCCTTCATAATTAATTCCTAGTTGTCTTTACCAGTTTCATATAGGATGGTAGACTGTCCCTTTGTACCTCCGGTTGAGGGTGCTAGGCCACCTGTAGCTCAGCACCAGAGGGGTGGAGCTTTTGCGATGACGGTCGAGGAGACCAACGCTGCAGGTGACGGGTTAGCAGGTTTGTCTTTTTTGTCCTTCCTTTCCCATCTTGTTGTATGATTCCATTAGTACCTGTCAGGATATGCTTGTGATGTGCTAGATAGTGTAGTTACCCTGTTCGAGACTGTGGAATCACGACCAGTAGGACTATGATTGCATGTTATCTTTTGACTCTGATTGACTGGGGGTTTGACCTAGAAGGAGTACGACTATCTTAATTTCGAGGACGAAATTTCTCTAAGGAGGGTAGACTTGTAACACCCAGTTTTCTAAAATTGGGGTATTTTTGAAAATTTATTATTTTTATTATTAAATAATGGTGTTTTAGTCATAATATGATTTTGGTGAATTTTAGTTAGATTAAAACTATTTTCTAAGTCATGGCTTATGACTTTGTGATTTTACTAGTATAACCCTAGTGTAAACCCTAGAAATTTCATAACCTAGAGACTAACCATGACCATGTAAGCCTAACCATGTGATTAGGATATCAAATTACCACTTTTTAGTCAAAAAGGTATTTTTGTAATTTATTAGAATTTATTTGGATTTATGTAATTTATTATTATTTAATTATTTGATTAGTGTCATGTTAGCCCTAACCTAGTTTAGCCTAATCTAGGGGTTAGCCACTAACCTAGAAGACGAAGTGTAGGTATTTACTTTATGTTGTAAATATCTTAGGATTGAAATATCTTAGATATTTGCTTTATAGGATATTTTTCATGAAACCTAGAAAGATCTATTGGTCTTTACCTTAGAAGTTAAGTTACTTCACCTAGAAGGAACCCTAAATATCTACCCTACCCCCCCCCCCCCCCCATGACAGCCAACCCAACCCCCCACCATATATATGCACCCCCCTTCATTCATGCCATTTTTACATACATAAAAACCTAATTTTTTCTACAACTTCACACCCTCACCACTTAACCAATTTGACTCCAAATTGAGCCTAGTTTCTTGCATTGGAACCCCCTACACTAGAGGATACCAATTGTGGCTTGCTAGCAAAGAATTGTGGAGCTTTGGACATTAGGAGTTGAAGGAGGATTTCATTCAAATAGGCCTATTATTGAGGATTTTGCACTTATAGGTAAATATCCCTAAACCTAGTTAATATTGTGTTTTTTCTTCGTAATTGCATGCATATAGGTAAACCCTAACTGTGGGTCAAGTTTGGTAGAAAATAGGTTTGGTTTGGTGTCTGTATCGGACACGTATCTGTGTTTAAATTGCAGTATTTGGTGAAATGCCACTTAGGAATAAAAGTTATTATTTTCCAAAACAAATTACACATTTGGGTAGCCCTTAGCATGCTGATCACGAAACACTAGGACTGAGCACGAATCTGACTCGTGTCCGTGTCCAAAACGGACACGAATACTTTGTACACACACATACACTGTGTCCTGTTGCTCGAGCCCCATTTCTCACTGTACACGACACTTCGATACACCAATTTTGGTGGACACGAAGGGGCCATGACTGACATGTCAGCCCCCAAGTGCCATGTCATCTCGTGTCGTATCGGACACGTAATCACACGTGCACTGGTTTAGTTTACACTGCACACAGTGTTAAAACACACACTGACACGGCCTTCGTGTCGTGTCTAGACACAACGTGGACACAAAGTATCAGTCCTAAACCCTAGCCCTAGACCTAGGCTACACCCTGACACGAGCACAAGGCTCTACGTGCCACGTGTGGGGCACACGACCCTTCGACACGCGTGCACGAGACTGTGCACGTTATCCTGCTACCCGACAGTGTTTTCTCCACGAATTGGACACGTGGACACGTGCCACTTGGCACGAGGGTAGGGGCACCCTCTAACAACCTACCCACAAAGTTTCATGCGACCACGTGTCGTATCGGACACGAAATCGCCTCTGCACTGGTCACTCACTGACACTGTAAACACGAACTCGAGGCTCTGATACGCCTCTCTTACTCGGACACGACACGACCCCGACTCGATTCAGGGTGCTGGACACTTAGAGTAACCCTAGGCGAATCTACCCACGTGATCACGAGACTTCTAGACCCTTGTGTCGTGTCCACGAGACACATGAACTCGTGCACGACGCTGTGACACTGTGGTGTCTAGAATTTACCCGATTGGGGTTTTTCACTCTTGGACACGTCGTGTCGCATCGTGGTGGATACTTGAGGACACGAGGGACACGAGTATACCTAGGGGCACGATTACCAACCCTTAGATTAGGGTATTAGCTAGGTTTTGTGTGTTAGATTTGGTTTTCCCCAATGTTCAGGAATGAACAGTAATTTCTGTTATTTTTCAGTATTTATTTTGAATTTTAAATTGATTTCTATGTATATATATACGTATATTAGTGTGTATATATACTGTATATATATGTATATAAGTATGTGTGTGTGTATATAAGTATGTGAGTGTGTATATGTATGTATATATGTAGATATGGGTATATGTATATATGCATATATGTATGTGTGTGTTTGTGTGTCCCCCCATCTCAGTTTTCCTGAGATTAACCCCCCCCTCTGCTGTCCAGTCCACACACACACATGACACCCCATCACCCCCACTCTCACCCTCCCATTCCTCTCTCTCTCTATCTATATATGTATATATGTTATATATGGTATATATATATGTTATATATATATATAGGGTATTATATATATATATATGTATGTTATATATGTGTATATATGTTAGCTATCTATATATGTATATATATATATATGTATATATATATATATGTATTATATATATATATATTTGGTTATCTATATATATAGTTGGTATATATATATAGATTATGTATTATATATATTTGTATTAGATATATATTGAGAGTATATATATGTTATATACATAGTGGGATATATATATATATATATACCTATATGTGTTAGTGTCCTAGATTCACTAGCCTATGGTTAGTAGCAAGTTAGGATTGACCAATAGGTCTAGTAGACCTAGTTTAACTAGCAAGTTGACCCTTGTTGACCATTGTTGGCCAAAGTCAACTATAGGTCAAACCTTGACCAAATTGACCTAGAATTGACTTGTATAGACTTAAAAGGACTAGTTGACTAAGATTAAGTAAACCCTAGACTATTAGCTAGCTATTTGAGTTTGACCTATATGTGAGTGCCCTAAGTATATAAGGGTATTTGTGTGACTTGGGTTATATGGATAGTTACATGTCAATTAAGATATGTATGGGGTTAAGTGAGATACTTAGAGTTGAGTCATGACTTGAGTTGGAGAATGGGATTAGCTTGATTACAGGATTAAGGTTGGTATTGTACTATATATATTTTGTGTGATATACTTGTATAGATGATTGGTTATACCTTAACATTGTGGTATAGTATCTTAGGTATCCTAAGACATGTTAGCCTATGTTTGGTTTTGAGTTAGCCTTATAGAGTTGACCATTGACCTAATTACCTTATTGACTAGTCTGTGATTAACCAAAACCTTAGTTAGTCTAAGATTGACTTAGACTTTGACCTAGTTTGACCATATTGACTAGTCTGACAATTATTGACTAAACCCTAGATAACTTTCCTAGTTTGGCTAGAATGTTTGACCAAAAGTTGACTTTAACCCAGATTAGACTTGTTTAACCTTGTTTGACTTTGTATGACTTAGTTTAACATCTTGTGACCTAGTATGACTTAATTTGACTTAGTTTGACTGAAGAGTTGACCAAGTTTGACTTTGACCTAGATTGGCTTAGAAATTATGTAGATTGCATTGTAGATTTCATTTACCTTCATATTAGACATGTCATAACTATATTGCTCTATTTTAGGATATTATGACCCTAGTACAGACATCTGATATTATACTACTCTTTTCAGAGTATCAGACGAGTACATTCTCTGATAGTTCTCTCATTTATTTGTCAATTACTGTATTTCAGTTCTAGTTAGTTTTATGTAATTCTCTGTATCAACACGTATGGATATTTCTGGATTCATGTATCGACACATACCTTACTTGCTGGCCTTTATTACTGGAGTCATTGGTATCATTCCGGAATCATTTCTGGAATCATCATGTATTGGCCAGACTCATCTCGATTCTTTTGTCGATTTTGGATTCACTTGCTGGGCGGAGAAATATTGAGTAAGACATGTAGACATACCCTAAATCCAAAACCTCCCACAGGAATCTACCGGAAGCATAGCCATCTCTTGCCTGATCAGTGAGAGATGTGCCTGATACCTACAGCCGTTTACATGTCGACCTCGGTATTTTAAAACACACTGTTAGATCATAGTTGGACTCACCCTAGATTCATTGATCACTGTTGGACTCGTCTTGTACTGGAAATCATCTGGTATCGGATTATATGGACTGGACTCACACTGTCTGGACTCATACATGTTATTCTAGTTCAGTTAGGTTTTATTACAGTCTTCATTGCCATGATTCTTCTCTTGTTTTAGTTACCTTTCTTTTCTTGTATCTTACTGTCTCTCTATGCCATCATTACCTGTATAAAACTGCCATGCTCATCAATAAAACTGTCTATAACTGCTTTATAGTTCTTTGTCATTTACTTGGATTTTCTAGATGAGTTGTACTCGTTCCCGTCCTGATTGGACCTGTTGAAAATATTACAGATGATAATCCTGAGGACACATGCCCTACTTACCATGGACCTGGCGAGGGATTAGCTACCTTGGTTCCAACTCTCAGGAGTGATTCAGGAGATTAGCTAGTAGACTACTTTAGCTTTCATGTTTTGACTTGTTGTATTAAAGTTAAGATATTGAGTTTGTATTAAGTTTGTTTGAGACATTGATGTATTATTTTAGTAGTTAGTTGTTGTTGTCTTTAATTCATTAGGTATAACTTCTGTGTTTTCTTATCGTGCTTTAGACTGTGATTGAATATATCATACCCTTTACTTGTCCTCCATTCGGAGCTGATATCTGGACATGTACATTTTATTCACTGTATGAGATTAGTTAGCAACCTAGGACAGCTTACTACCGTCGACACTACGGCGTAGGCTGGACGTACCCACTTCTCGTGCCCCTATATAGGGTACGGGTCGTGACAACACAGCACCGCGCCAACACGCCGCCATTGGAATGGCATAAAAGACATTTTTCGCTACCTTAAGGGTACTACGAACTTGGGCTTATTCTATCCCTACGCGGTTTTGAATGAGTCCAACGCTCTTGGCACTCGAAGCAACGCGACCCTTGTTGGCTACGCCGATGCGGGATACTTATCTGATCCGCACAAGGGGCATTCCCAATCTGGTTATGTCTTTACCATTGGGAACACGGTAATTTCTTGGAGGTCTCACAAACAGAACTTAGTGGCTACTTCAACGAACCACTCTGAGCTACTCGCTCTCTGTGAGGCGACTAGAGAGTGTATATAGTTTCGAGCTGTTATTGGCCATATTCGAAGTACATGTGATCTTCCATATGACCCAGATGAACCTGTTGTCGTCTATGTTTGCAAAAACAAATGTATGAAACTTTATTGATACAAACTTTGTAAAGATTACAAGAATTCTGAAAAAGGTACAACTGTAGGAATCCAATCTAGAAGACGATTGCTTTATCCCTTGGACGATGTGAACTTTGAAGATGGTAGCCTCTGAAGTTGAAGGCAAAAGCCTCGAAAGTAGAAGGCAAAAGCCTCGGAAGAATGCAGCAGCACTTGGGCAAGAACTCCTGATCTCTGGTGATGATCTCTGATCTATGTGATCTATGATCTGTGATCTCCTTAAATGGAGACTTGAAACTCTATTTATAGAGTTCTGGAAATAACTAACTTTTAGTTATTCTAGACTGCGTATGATGGATTGCGCATGAATTGGATTGCGCAACTGTAGACTGCGCAGACAGTTGTCTGATCATGGGCCAACTGTCTTGGACACATGGCATCATTTGATTGAAATGCGCATAATCGTGCATAGACGGTTGCCACGTAATGAGCAATTGATGGCATGAATGCCACGTATATATTGTTAGTTGTGTTGATAGATTGCGCAACCCGAATTGCGCTGGCTTTGGATTACGCAGGAATGGACTGGCAGGCATGGATTGCGCCACTATGGATTGCGCATCAGATAGGCTGGCCGATTGCGCTGCCAGCTGTCCTCGAGCGCCGTGCTGCACGATTACACAAACAGTCGCCTCGTTCTCTGTGCTGTCAGCTGTCAGAAGATTTGATTGTGTCAGGTAATGATGATGATTTGCCATGTCAGCCTGCGCGCTTGAGAGTGTGCGCAGTCTAGTGTACACAATCTGTATGATGCGCAATCTGATGTCTGTGCAATTCATTTGAAAGATTATTTCTTGATCTTCATGACTTTGTTAATGTGTGCAACTTAATTTTTTAGGACCTACAAGACTCCCTTCAAAGTTTTCGAAAGTTGAACTTATTCAAAATTTTAAAATACTTTAAATTTTGAAATTTCAATCAAGTTGTGCATGTATTGAGCTGTCTGCGCAATCGGATAGATCAGTCCGACTTTTTCGGCGCAGTCTGAGGCAGCCGTTACTCTTTAAAAAGCTATAAATAGTTCTCTTCGATATTCATTTCATTCTTTACTTTACTTTTGTGATCTGAGAGAGAAGTCTCGAGCTATTCCTTTCTTTCTTCTCCATCAAATCTCCATGGCTCCTAAGCGATCCTCCGTCGCTGCCAAGGGCAAGGCCCCTGCCGAGCCTTCGGCTAGGGTCGCGCGACGTCCTTCTCGCCACGAGACTGCGCATCCCGCATTGCAAGGTAAATAACCCAATCAAAAACTCTCTTTAGGGTTTTTGATTTCACTGTCCTTCAGAATCCATCTCTTTTTAGAGATGTGATCATACTGCGCCACCCTTTTTAGGGTTTTGGTTGCACGACACCATTTATTCTTCATTTTTATGAAGAATAATTTCTTGCGCAATCGGTTGAACTGCACTGGCAAAAGTCAGCGCAAATTGCTGTTTTGCGCGAAACTGCCAGCGCAATCTGATGACTGTTTGCTGCACAGTCTGATTGTTGTGCAGTCTGATGATTGTGCAATCTGATGTTGCGCAATCTGATGGTTGCGCAGTCTAATGGTTGCATCATTGATTTTTACTTGTATTGAATTTTTGTTTTCTCTGTTTGATGCAGTTAATACCAGATAAGATCCGGGGTATGAGAACTTTGTAGGGACTCTTTCAGAATCAGAATACAAAGAGGACCTGTCCCATGTGCACTATCCACAGTATGATCTGCCAGCTTCCCGCCAAGCTATCTTGGTAGCCCAAGATAATAAAACTCTGTTATATCTGATAAATGGGCAACCTTTGGAGTCGGTAGATGCCATCATTCACAAGAAGCCCCTATTTCTGTTTGGCGAAGCTTTTGAGAAGAGCTTTCAGCCAAGGCCACGGATGGAAGAACGGATTGTCCATCAAAAAGATAGGATAATCTCGATACCAGATGTCTCCCGCTGCCTCACCTTATCTCGATATGCTCATGCAAGCTATCCAAGGAAAATGGAATAGAATCTCACACCTTTTCAAGATGCCCGTCCAGGAAAGATTTATGTGAAGAAGGGATCTAATAAGAAAGACATGTTCTATAGTTCTTCAGAACGATATAGTGTCTTGCTCAGAGGTTTGAAGCCCGGTTGTATTCCGCCGGAAAATTCTTCTTTGTTAATGCCCGTGAGAGTTCCAATATTTGCGAATGAGTTCGCGAAGGTTGAAGGGAGGTATCCAGATCAAGACCTCAGATTAACTGGATTGGTGAACCCAGACTTTAAGAGATGGAATTTTATAGCAAACTGGATTTTGACTAAGTTTGAAGACAAACTCCAGCAGATTAACTTGTATCAAGCAGTGCATGCCACTGTTTATGGTTTTGCTCCCAACCCGCATCTATTCCTGGCTCTAGTAGAGAGATACAATTACAGGACAGGGACTTTTATGACTCCCTGCGGAGAGACCGGGTTTGCCCTTCACGAGATGCAGTACATCTCTTACTTGCCGATGGGGGATGCCCCGTATAAGGAATTTGTCCCAACTAATGATGAGTTGGACAAACTTCGAAAAGAGAACACAGACATGGTAGCAGTCTTCGAAGAACTGCTATGTCATTATAAAATCTGTTCTCTGTTTTACGAAAGTGGTACATCTAATACCTGCTATTCATCCAAATGGTTGCCTTATCTGTTCCTCAACCATATTAAAGAAAAGAAGACCAAGGAACATGATAACTGTTATCCCGACTTCTTTAAGCCACTGAGCAGTACTGAAGTGGTGAAGTTGATGGAGGTAAGTGGTGATTTGGATGAAAAGATCAAGGATGATCATCAATGTCCTCCTCTAAAGAAAGGAGACACTCTCGAGAGTTATATGAGAGTGGGATATCGATTCATGTCAAAAGAAGCTCAATTAGCAGGATTTCTGACGTACTGGCTCCGTCGGTTCATCGTTCCCGGATCAAGTGCCGTAGACCGCTTCCATCGCGGTGTTCTTTTTGCCGCCGTTCGACTAGTCTTCGGCTACAAGATGGATCTTTTATCGGCAATGACTTGTAGATTGAACGTCGATCTCCGTCTATACGTCAATTTGATGCTGAAAGCTAAGGGCGAGAAAAAATTTCCTCGGCTAGAATTGCCGTATACTTATCTGTTCGGGTGGTTGCTTCTACACCATCCTACTTTGATGGACCCCAACATGGGACCAGTCAGTGGCAGTTTTTTGCGAAGATACTCTCACGGTAAGTAGAAATACACTTCTTTGAGAGATTGCAGATATGCTTTGAACCTGGGTAAAGGGTGGAACTTCTATTGCACTTATCCTCCTGCCGGATATGAACAAATGCCGACCAACATGGTTGACTCAAAGATGCAATCTTTGAGCGGTACAACTTTTAATTGGTTGAAGACAATTCGTCCATCCCACTTGGTGTATCGATTTGAAGAAGAATGCTTCTTAGAGCCATATCTTCCCAGCCGGTTTGCTCGGCAGTTTGGATATGACCAATTCCACATAGGTAATGCTATCACATGCCAACAAGGAAAAGGTTTCTTGATAGATGGAGCCCGAGCTTGGGCTTATTACAACGCTCGAGATACGAAAGCAACGTTTTCGATGCCGGTGAATAGTAGTCATGGCCCTCGTATGCTGTTCACCTATTCGGTGCTTTATATATCAGCGAACACTTTTGCCGAGAACTTCAATCTTGCGGATAGCTTCGCGTCTGCAACGAGATTGAAGAAGGAAGGAGTCATCCTGTCACTTCCAGGCAATGATGAGGTGCATGAGCCAGTAGATGCACCCTTAGAAGTTTCGAGGGATGCTATGTTCCCTGAAGAGGTTAACGCGCCACTGCGTGTTTCTTTGAAGGTTACTAAATCTTCGGCCAAGAAGAGAAGGAGAGAGGAGTCTTCCGTCCCAGCTGCGAAGAAGAAACTGATCTTGGATCATTCTTCAGAAAAGGTTACAACCAGATCTCAATCTCGGCAGCTGGCCGAGACAATTCAGCAGGAAGAAGCTGCCACACCGACCTCTGTTCAAAAAAAAGTCGAGACAATAGACGCAGAGAGTCCTGAGAGACCTCTGCATAGAAGAAAAAGATTGGTCCACAGAAGACAAGTTTCGTCTTCAATCGTGATAGACGCTGCAGCAGGATTCACCATGCCCTCTCCCACTCCTATTTCTGAGACTGGACATAAGACTCCTAGTCCGGAACAGAGGGAGGATATTGAGCAGAGGGAAGAGCTGGACCAGAGAAATGAGGCTGAAGAGCCCAGAGATAACATTGTAGAGGAAGAGCATAATGCCGTACGATCTCCTTTGCTTGCTGCGGAGACTACTCAACTTTCTCTTACACCTGGAGCAACCCTTGCTGAAGAAGATCGTTTGATGATTGAAGCTTTATATGGCTGTGACTTCGGTTATCAGGAAGAAGCTGATCATGCCGCTGATGCTGCTAGTGAAGAGGTTCCCGACGAAAGCGAGAACGAAGAGAGCATTTCATCATAAACTGCTAATGAAACACAAAATCCAGAAGATAATGTTGAGATCCAGAGATCCCCTCAAGACACTCTGATTTCTGAAAAGAAGGTTGATGTGCCGAGATCTCCTGAGAAGATTGCTGATGAAGAGGTGAATGTGGAGAAAACTCCAGTTGCTGCTCCCGAAGGTATTGTAATGAAATTAGCGATCTTCTTTTAATAAGTAGTTTGATAGCTAACATCGTTACTTTTATTCATACAGAACCCGGATCCTCTTCTGCTCCTCCAACATGTATGGATATAGTACTGACAACGACAATTGCCAGTAGCAGCCGCCATTTTTCTTGTGGCTCTGAAGCAGGAAGCAGCCAGGCCGTAGCATCTGAAGCTACTTCTGCTCAACTAAAGTCTGTGCCTGCAGATGATAGGCTTACTACTGGATCCACTCATGGTAAGACTATTTTCACTTTTGATTCTCTTTATCAATAACCAATGACAGGTAAAGTGACAGTATTTGATTTTGCAGAGGAACAACCAGGAGGAGCAACCAGCTCTACTTTGGTTCCCTTATTCAAAGAGCCTGCCATTCAGATACGAGAAATCGAGCGTCCTGCAGCTTCGTCATCAACAGGAGTAGCTGCAACTCCTGGTGCTCTGGCGACTAATCAGCTTGTCATCCAATCATTCACCAAATGCTTCTTCGAGTCCTTGGGACCTCTGATTAATAGAATGATGGACAAAGAAGACGCTGATTTCTTCATGGTTAGAGGTCCGACCTCTTTTTTGGTGAAGGCCATCCGGGAGCAAGGTGATGAGGCTCAGGCCACTTTCCTTGACCATATATTGAATGAGCTGGAAATCTCCATGAAGAACTATAAAGATCTCAACAAAGGGGAAGTGGAACCTTTAGTGCAGGCAGAGTTTGAACAAATGGCTCAGGCAGCTGCAATCGAAAGAGTGAATCTCCAGAACCTCTTGGATGCATATACTACAAAATCTGCTGAATATAATTCCAAGTTGGAATCGGTGATCTCAACTGCTGAGAGGAGAGAGAAAAGGATTGCTGAGCTGAAAATAGAAATTGCTCGTCTCGAAGAGGAGCTAGAAAATGAAGTTACAGAGCATCAGACTTCGATCCAACAAATTGATGCATTAACTCAGGAAAGAAACGAGTATGTAGCAGCTCATAATACTGAAATCACTCGCCGAATGGTGACCATGCCCGTTTTTTATAAAGAATCTGGGATGGAAGAGGCCAGGAGAAAAGTGATGGCATCTTGTGAAGAACGGTTGCAGATTTTGAAACAACAGATTGCTAATCTGATAATACCTCCGTCTCAGTAAGAAGAACGTCTTGTATCTTCTTGTCTTTCTTTATGCTATGTAATGTCTTAAATTTTGATTAATAAAAGACATTTTATTGTGGCTCTATTATTTCTTGCATATCTTGTTCAGATACAAATAATAGCGATAGAAAATATATTCAGAGGTGCAAGACATGATATATTTCTTGATTTTTAAAAAAAATAATCATATTCATTATATCTGCTCAGAGGTAATATGGACGTGGCAGAATATAATTTGTCGAATATTGTTATTTCAAAATAGACAACTTAATCGAAGACGACAAGTTGCTGATATAGATAATGAATGAAAATGAATCGTCAAAAAGGTGTAAATGAAATGAACGAAAATGAATCATCAGGATGAACGGATAAACCGTCAAATGAATTGAATGAACGGGTGAACCGTCAGATAAATGTGAATGAACGGATGAACCGTCGTATGAACGGGTGAACCGTCGGATGAATGTGAATGAACGGATGAACCGTCGTATGAACGGGTGAACCGTCGGATGATGATAATGAACGGATGAACCGTCTAATGATGATAAATGTGTTGTTTTGCTGTCTTGAGAATCTCTATCTATAAATAGAACAGAAATCTGAAAGGAATGATCATTTCCACTTTTCAACATAAAGATGTCGTCCGGAGATGCATCCAAGAAGGCTGAAATCATCCTAAAGGTTGAAGCGGGCATTGAAGAAGGTCTTGCCGAACCATTCCAACTAAAGCAGACGGAAGCAGGCGAAGGTTCGTCTACACCCAAACCACCGTGGGATATCCTGGATTTTCTGCTTGAACCAGGGAAGACTGAAGAAGAAGAGACCATGAGAATGGCTGCCTGCAAATTCCTGGTGGGCTCGAGCAAAGATGTCCTCAGTTCTTTTGCTGATTATGTCTTTGATAAGGACGGCAGTGATCCGTGTCCCAATGTTGAGAAGGACGATAGCGACCTTCCTTCATATCACGTAACATCATTTATAATAAAAATAAAAATCAAACTTTATTTATGAATTGTCTGATCATATTTACATAAATTTCTGTTACATTTATACATAATATTTCTTGAGGAATTTGCCATTGATAGGCATCATTACAACTCGACCATCTAACTCTAAAAGTTGATAAGCTCCGTTTGAAAAGACTTTGCTGACAACATAAGGTCCTTCCCACTTCGTATCGAACTTGCCTTTACTCGAGTGAGTCATTGTCATAGGACGTCTTACTGTTAGAACAAGTTCTCCTTGCTGAAAGGCTCTAACTTTAACTTTGCGGTTGAAAGTCTTCGAGATGCGAGCTTGATATAACTCAATATGCTGTTGAGCCAATAGTCGCTTTTCATCGAGCGCTTCTAATTCTTGAAGTCAGAGAAGATCATTATTCTCTGAAGTGAGTTCGTTAGCAATGGCAATCCTTAAAGAAGGAATTTAAAGTTCTAGAGGAAGAACTGCTTCACAACCATACACCAAAGAGAAAGGTGTAAAGCCTGTGGGATTGCGGACCGTAGTTCGATAGGCCCAAAGACATTCACCAAGGTTTTCACTCTAATTTCGTTTGTTACTAGATACAAACTTTTTGAGGAGCTTGATGATAGTCTTGTTGAAAGCTTCAGCTAATCCATTAGCTGCAGGATTATAAGCTGTCGAAGCGACATTGTCAATTCGATGATCATCACAGAATCTCGTAAACTTTTGGCTGATGAATTATGGCCCATTGTCATGGATGATCCTTCGAGGTACACCAAATCTATAGATGACATGGTGTTTGACAAAGTTGATGACACTGTTGGTCTTAACTTCAGCCAAAGGTATAGCTTCAGCCCATTTGGAGAAGTAGTCGGTTATTGCCAGTATAAACCGATGTCCTCTAGAAGAAGGAGGATTGATAGGACCGATAATGTCCATACCCCAAGCTTCAAAAGGCCAGGAAGCAGCTGTCGGATGCAGAAATTCTGATGGTTGATGAATAAAATCTGTATGGATTTGACAAGCTCGACATTTCCTTGCATAATCGATGGCATCAGATACCATAGAAGGCCAGTAGTAACCCATACGTCGGATACGATCCTGTAGCTTAGGACCAGGTTGATGTGCTCCGCAGACACCATCGTAAGCTTCACGCAGTACTTGTTTTGCTTCGTCACCAGCTAAACAGCGCAAGAGTAAGCCATCATAAGTCCGCCGGTAAAGAGTTTTGGTGGTCTGATTGTAATAGAATTGTAACACCCATATTTTGAATACATATTTTGTCAAGCTTGCATGTATATCAGACCTGTATTTATTTTTTCAAATTTGGCATGTACTTGTAATTGGCTTGACTTGCAGATTTTGGTTCTCGTAATTGGGTTTTACCTGGCTTGGTTTATTTTGTGGAGGAGAATTGGTTCGATTTGGTTTGGTTTGGTTTAAAATGCATTGGAGTACTTTAACCTACACTCCACCCTCAACACAACACAACCCACCCTCATTAAAACTCCACCTACTTTTCTCTCTCCTCCATAATTCTCTCATTTATTTCTCCATCTTCTTCTTCTTCCTTCCTCTACACAACACCAACCCCCATAGGCAAGTGCACCTTGCCACCACATGAGAACCACTTTTTATTTGTTCATTAGCTAGATTAGGCCATGGTGATCAACATTAGTGCTTGACATTTTATGATTTGGAGTCTCCATTATTCTAGATCTAGGTTTTAACTATTTTCGGATTTACATAGTTTTGATCTATTTTGGTTGGATTTTTGTGGGTTTTGATGCTTCCATGTGGAAGAGGATTCAATTTTACTCAAGTTAGACCTTTAAAAATCTAGATTTGGTTTTGATTTGACCAAAATATAAAAATTTGAATTCTTGGTGTTCTTGGTGTTCTTCTCGGCCTGGAGTAGCAGACTGCAGCTTGCGCTCTTTAGCGCAGTGCTGGACTGCGCATCCTCCTCTCGGCCTGCGCTCTTTAGCGCAACGCCGACCGCGCTGCTTGCCCCTTGGCGAACTGTGCTCAGCCCCATGCGCCATCCACCCCTGCGCAGTTCACTCCTGCGCAGTTGGCTCCCTGCACAATCTAACCCTGCGTACTTCACCCCTGCGCACTTCAACCCTGCGCAGTCTGCTCATGTGCAATCCACCCCTGCGCAGTTGGCTTCCTGCGCTATCTAACCTCTGCGCACTTCACCCCTGCGCAGTCCATTCCTGCGCCAACCATTCCTGCGCCATCTAACTTCTGCGTAGCTCACTCCTGCGCAGTTGGCCCCCTGGCACACTTGACTCCTGCACAACCCGACCCCAGGGACCCTTGCGCAATCTGTCCAATCATGGAGAATTTGTTTTATTTTTCCTTAAGCTTGGCTCTTCTATAGCCCTGTATATTAATATTTTATTAGATATTTTACGCCCATTTTATATCCTTACGCCTTTTGTCATGAACTTGATTTTACTTAATATATTTGGAATGACTATTGTATATGGCATGGTATGACAAGGAACTAGCATAACACGACAGTGACCCGTAGTGGTGCACTCCTGACATGACCAACCTGACATAATAGTGGTCCGTCGTGGCGCACTCCTGACAAGTACCCTGACATGATTTATCTTGATGCTGTTACGACGGCTAACTTGACTCGTATAATCAACTTGACACCGTGGGTGTTCCTGCTTGCTTGCTTGTGCAATCCACTTGTCTTGTCTTGCATCATGTCTAGGACGTGACTCCCTGGTTCCCACGGTCAGGGATTCATACTGAATATGGATTAGGCTAATGACTAGATCAAACTATAGTTCATGGAGAATTTTCAGTCACAGGTAATCTCGTTATCTGGGCGCTCTTAATTGGACTTGTAGCTTGCCGACGAGTAGAGCACATTTTCAGCGCACTGTCATGTGTTGCACCCTCTAAGTCACCTAAGGGTATATCGTCTCCGGGGCGATGTACCCAACCATACTCTCAACCCGCGGAAGGATAACTGGATGGTCTGCAGGGCTTGGGACTGAGAAATTCTCATTGCATCTTGTTAGTAATTAAGGTTTGTGATAACCCTAGTTAGTTAAGTAGTAAGCCGTAGTAATTGCTTGGCCGCTTTATGAATGGATGGAGTCCAGCCTTGTCTAAGTCTTGTCTAGCCCCTGTACCTGGAACTCTTGTACATGCTTGTTTTACTTATCTCTAACAATAAATGGGTAGAGACGGAGTGCTGTTCAGGCGAATGGTTACAACCTCGGTCCTTGTCTGGTTTAAGGGTTGTAACCTGGCTCCCGGAATGGTCCCACGTTACTAGTCGTTTATTATCCTGTTGCACTCTTTTTTACTTGTACCTTCTTCCATTTCTTTTCTTATGTTCTGATGTGCTGGCTTTTGTTCTTATTTCGTGGCCTCCTTTGTGGCACTTGCTCTTTCTGGGGTTTGACCCAGCTGGTTTTGTGTGGCCAGGTTTTGGAGAAGCTCCCGAGGATCTTCCGAACCTCCAGCTCGATGGTGGCGACTAGAAGGAATCCGGGCTACGAGTGGGTTTTCTATTTTGTTTTGCTCACTCTATTGTAAAATTATTCTTTTGAGGCGTTTAGCCGACGAGCACCTGTTAGCTCGATGCACATTTACTTACTGTCTGCCTACGGGCTGTAAACATGATTAACAAATCCTAGGGTTGATCATGTATAATTTAACTCTTGCTAGTCCTAGCATTTTTTACGACTAGCTTCATGATCTGCTGATATGTAATATTTGGGACGCCTTTTATTGTATATTTGGTAGTCAAACATCTTGTGATCATATTACTTGCTTGAGATTGAGACAATAGGCTTGACCATAAGAGACCGTTGGCTTGTAGTAAACCCTCATATCTAGACAGCCGTGACCGTATAGTTGAGATGCATTCTATTTCAATATATGTAGCTGGCTATGTACACCCCCGCTCTCCAGTATTCTGGTTCTGGGGCGTGACAAGAATCGCAGAGACCGCCGACGAATACTCGTAGCCTCCTTGGGATCTTCGGAGAGTATGTCATGAACTACGAAGTCGATGAAAAGAGTTCTCCAATCTTCACTAATAATATTGATTTCAGCGAAATTACTGAACTCAATATTACGATTGTTTTCAACGCAGAATAATTCTCGATTAGAGATGACCACCACTTGCTGTCTTCTGATAGGGATGGCTAGGACTGCTGCAAGATTGGCCAAAGCATCTGCTTCAGTATTGCAGGCTCGACGTACATATTCAATGAAGAAGGCTTTGAATGATGTAGCCATGTTGATTGCCGCTTCAAAGTAAGGCATTAGATCTTGATGGCGAACTTCATAGGCTCCTCTAACCTGGTTAACAACCAGCTTAGAGTCGCCATAAACTTCAAGATATTCGACGTCGAGTTGTTTGGCTAACTGGAGGCCGATGAGTAGAGCATTGTACTCTGCCACATTGTTAGAGCAAGGTTCATCTAGGGAGTAGGCTCTTTGAATAACTGACCCGTCTGGAGAAACAAGGACAACTCCAACTCCTGCGACGATGACACCATTGGGTCCGATCCTGGATGCTCCGTCAAAGAATAGATGCCAAGTAGGAAATTCTTCAGAGACTGTGTTAGATTCCAATGTCTCGTCTGGAATTTCATCATAGAGTTTGGACGTCTCTGGCACAGGATGAGCTGCTAAGAAATCTGCCAGGGCTTAACCTTTGACAGATTTTTGCGGAACATATACCATGTCATATTGGGCTAGCAGAATGGCCCATGTAGCCAGCCGAGAGTTAAGTGTGCTGGGCTTCTTCATGAGTACCCGAAGAGGATTAACTCGTGATATGACATGAATGGTTTGGCCAAGGATGTAATGCCGAGTCTTTTGAACAGCAAACATAAGAGCTAGGCATTCTTTTTCGACCGGACTATAACGGTGTTCAGCACCAATCATAGTACGACTGAGATAATAAATAGCTTGTTCATGGCCTTTTTTGTTCTTTTGGGCAAGTAAAGCACCCAATGAATGGTCCATAGCACGGACATACATTAAGAACGGTATGCCCGAGATCGGTGGTACTAGGACTGGTGGATTCATGAGATACCGCTTGATGTCGTCGAATGCTCGTTGACATTCTTCAGTCCAAACGAAAGATACACCCTTCTTCATGAGTTGAATGAATGGTCTGCAGCGTCCAGACAGATTCGAAATAAATCTCCTGATGTACGCAAGTCGACCTTGGAATCCTCGTTGCTCTCTTAGGTTGCGTGGAGGACGCATCTCTTGAATGGCTTTGATCTTCTCCGGATCCACGTGTATACCCTTAGAGGTAATGACGAAGCCGAGAAATTTGCCACTAGAGACACCCAAGAATGACTTGGTGGAATTCATTTTGAGTTGATGCTGGCGCATGAGATTGAAGATAGTTCTCAAGTCTTGGATGTGATCTTCCTTCAGACGACTCTTGACAGCAATATCGTCAACATAGCATTCGACAGTCTTGCGCAGATGATCTCGAAAGATGGTACTCATTGCTCGTTGGTATGTTACACCAGCGTTCTTGAGACCAAACGGCATTACAGTATAGCAATAGACTTCACGAGGAGTACGGAAAGAAGTATGCTTTTCATCTTCAGGATGCATCTGAATCTGATTGTATCCGAAGAATCCGTCCATGAAAGATATTCTTTCGAACCCACAGGTATTGTCGATCATAACGTCCGTGATAGGGAGAGGAAATTCATCTTTTGGACATGCTTCATTAAGATCCCAGAAGTCGATGCAGACTCGAACTTTGCCGGTTTTCTTTAGAACTGGGACAACATTAGCTACCCAATCAGGATGTTGTTCTTCTCGGATAAAGCCACAAGCAATGAGCTTCTTGACTTCATCGTCGATTGCGTCCATCATTTCTGGTTTGAAATGCCGTTGTTGTTGTTTGACCGGTTTTGCATTCGGCAGAATGTTCAGCTTGTGAGTAGCAACTTTGGGATCTAGTCCTGGCATGTCTTCATAACTCCAGGCAAAGACATCAATGTATTCTTTAATCAGAAGAATTAGTTCTTACTTATCTGCCTCTGGGAGGTTCTTGCTGATGAATATTGGACGAGGTGACCCGCTCTCTCCTACATCAATTTGAACTAATTGATCTTCAGTAGGAGGTTCTCTTTGTTCAAATCGGATTTTCCATTGGGTATCCATTCGTTGAGTCCAAGGATCTGTTTCAGAACTTTCTTCAATATCCTCGTCATAGCCTTCTGGAAATTCGGCAGAGACCATGTTAGAAGACACAGTTACTCGATGAACTTGTCCGATGCTGGTGTCAGAGTCCCATGATCTGGAATCAGAAGAGTTAGAACGTTCCTCGCTATCCGATTCGGAGCCTGCTGGGGATAACATCAGAGGAGAAGCATATCCGAGACCTCTTTTAGTCCTGCTGTAGTACATATCTGACTTTCCTTTTGGAACAGCCGTACGAAGAGGAGTCTTTCTATCTTTACCGTAGTTAAGGCCGCTCTTGAAGTCGTAACCCATCTTTCGGACGATGTCTTTTGATTGTTGACTGTAACGACAGAGTTGAAGATGCCCCGTGTCGTTAACTTTGCTATCATCCGTATAGCTGAATTGTTGTTCCGGTCCTTTACTAAAAAGTATTGGACGTTCGCCTTTCTTGCGAGCAGAAAGAATACGATATGAATCTTTTGGGTGTTCATATGAAACTTCTGTTTGAAGAGATTGCACAACTCCCATTGTAAATGACTGATAGCTATCTAACATATCTAAATAGCATTTAGCATGATAAATGATATCAGTATACTGGAAAGTAGGTGCTTTTTCATTGATTTGTATATTGGTATTTACAGCAGGACTTTTAGCCTTAGCAGGCTTAGTCAGATTGATTACAAGAGGGGGAGAAGAAGAACGTGGAGGAGGATTAGCTTTGTTACGACGGAGGTCGATAACAAGCGGCTCAGAGGAGGTGAGCTCCCTTTTGTCCTTGTTATGAGATAGATATATAACAAGGGGCTCAGAAGAAGTAAGCTGCTTTTTATCCTTGTTACGACGTAAGTCAATAACAAGTGGCTCAGAAGAGGTGAGCTCCCTTTTGTCCTGATCATCATCAGTAGATTGTTTCTGGACTGGCAAGGAATAGCCAGTGGCTTGGAGGATTGAGGACGAGAAATACGCCCTTTGACAGGAATGATGAGGGTATCTTTAGGCACTGTTTCTTGCTCTTCTTCAGTGTCCAGAGATAGGACAACCTTTATGAATTCGTCCTTGTACATACGTGCATCATTGCAGTATGCTTCAATGCCCTTAAAAGGATAGAGATCAGCAACCTCCTTTTGCACCTCTCCATTATCATCAACATATTTAAAACATTGATGGAGAGTCGAAGGGACAATGTTATGCTCGTGCAGAAATGGTCTTCCCAGCAAAGCATTGTAGGAGCAACCGTGATTGTCAATGATGTAGAAGGTAACCTTCGTGCGAAGATTGCCTATTTGGAGTTTTAGACGAATCTTGTCCAGAGGTTCACTCCTTCCCTGATTGAACCCAAGGATGGTGGTGATTGTACTGGAGAGGCTATGCACTGGAATCTTCAGCGCATCCAACATTGTCTTTGGCATAATGCTAAGAGCAGACCCTGGATCTATCAGGATACGATCGACTTTCATTGAGTCGACATATCCTGTATAGTAGAGTGGACGGTCGTGCCTGTTATCTTCCATCAACATGTCATCTTGAGTGAAAGTGATGTTTGGAATTAACTCCAACACACTATGACAATGAAGGCAAGAGACTGGTTCTGCTTTTGGCTTTTTAAGCAGGACTAGACAGGTTTCTGCCTGCATGAGAGCCTCACTCAGAGTTTCCTGAGTCTCTTTGGATAGGCACAAGAGCTCAAAAATTGACAGCCGGGCTGGTGTATTGGCCAACTGAGCCAGGATGTCAAAGTTGTAAGGCTTCTCAAGTCCGGAAGGAGATGTCTTCTTCAAAGGTTTGTCGAAGCGGACTTGCTGTTTGCCTTTGTCAGCGACCGTCGGTTTGGGAGGAATGGATATCACAACCGATGAGGAAGCAGTAGGAACATCCTCAGTAGAAGCAGGCTGCACTGAAGTAGGCTCAGTAAGATTCTCTTGAGTTTCGGGCTAATCCTTCAGATAGGCTTTCCCTGATCTGGTGCCTAGCAAGATTTCTTCATCAACTATGGGGTCAAAAGATACCATATTGCAAATCTTTGTCTTACCCTTGGAGCGATCTTTCTTCTTGGAGGAAGAGGGAACTTCAAACTCTGAAGCAAGATCCGGATGAATCCACGTAATCTCGCCATTGTCAAGAGACAAGGGGACAAGACCTTCACTTTGTGGAGGAGGGAGATTCTCAATCTCAAGAGTAGCCTTGGGGATAGGAATGACACTATGTTGCACCATCTGCGGAGGGAAATCACCGAACTGAACTGTTACCATATTTGCAGTAACAGTCTTCTCGTCTGGTTGCAGAGTGACGACGCCAGCGTTGACCAGCTCCTGGATTTTGCCTTTGAGCACATAACATGCTCGAGTGGGATGTCCGATAAACCTGTGATAGACACAGTACTTGGGATGATCAGTCTTACCGACTTCATCGGGCTTCTTAGGATCTAGAAGTTGAATTTTATTGCTTTTGAGTAAGCAATCAAAGATACTAGCAGTGTCATTCTCGTCAAAGGAATATTCTATTTTAGGACGAGGTTCTCTCGGTGGAGGTGCTGAAAGAGTAGAAGTGGACGTAGGAGGAGCTACGTTTACCGCCAAAGATTCTTTGTTTTTATTCAAATTGATGTTCAAAGTTTCTTTTGGTTTGCGGTTGTTCTGGCGATTGCCACCACCTGATGTTTGATGTTCATCCCGGTCGGGGTTAGACATTTGTACCCCTAGCTGCTTGAATTTGTCGGTGCTAACTTCAGCTGCTTTAGCGTTGACAATAAAGGATGGCCAGTCTTGGAATTGAGTAGACCCTGTCCACATGCTAATGATGGGCAACAGATTTGCCTTGCAAGTGCCTATGGTGACAGCAGCCGGAGTTCCTGGAGGCATTTTCAAAGCTTCCCGACGGAATCTTTCAATGAAACTTTCAGCAGTTTTATTGTGCTTTTGTTTGATTTTATTGAGAGCTGACATAGTCATGTCATTAATCCCCTCGTAAAATCGTTCCAAGAAGATTTGCTTTAAGCCAGAGAAGGAGGTGTAGGAACCCTAGAGGGGGGGTGAATAGGGTCAAGCTAACTAATCAAGCACTTAGCACAAGCTAATGAGCAATTTAAAAATATAAGTGCAAGAGAAGAAGCAAAACAATACCGACACAAGATATATCCTGGTATCCTCCCAAGAGGCACTCCAGTCCCGGAACTCTCTCCGGCTTTAATCCACTATTTGAGTAAATAGTTACACACGAGTTTGGATCCGAAGAACTTGCCAACTTCAACACGAGTTTGGATCCGAAGAACTCGCCAACTTCAACCGAGAGTTTGGATACGAAGACTCTCCAACTTCAACCGAGAGTTTGGATACGAAGACTCTCCAACTTCAACCTTTCACAATAGGTTTTGATCTCCTTACAATAGGATGAAGATCTTTCTTTTCAACTCAATAACTCTAACACAATTTGTGGATGACAAATGAAGGCTTTGTAGAGTTGTATGTGGATAAGCTTTGGTGGTTTGGAAATTTTTAGGCTCAAAGCATCAACCTTGAATGAAGGGGTTCAAGGCTATTTATAACCAAAGCTTGAAAAGAAGCCAAAGGCAACTTTTCAGTCACGAACCGGCATACCGCCGGTATGATCCGGCATACCGGCGGTATACCGGTCTGGGATTACAACGGCTAGAAATATAGTCGTTGGGATCATTAATGGCTGGAAATCCGACCGTTGGAATTTCAACGTTTCGGAAGCGGTATACCGTCGGTATGGACCGGTATGCCGTCGGTATGCCGGTTTTGTAAACAGAAAATTTCTGTGAACGAAAACCGGTATACCGTCGGTATACGCCGGTATACCGTCGGTATGCCGTTTTCCACCAAAAATGATCCTGGGCTTATTTCTGCCCTAGCTTTCGATTTTGCCATCCATTTCTTGTGTTTACAATAATTCCTAAGACTCATTACAGACTCCAGATAAACTTAGGCAGGTGCAGGCTTCTTCAGAGTCTTGAAATGATGATGGCATGACTTGGCTTCTTCCTTTGATAGGTGCTGGCTTTTTCCCTTGGCGGCAGCTGTCCAAAGATATCCAGTTTGTAAAAACTGAATACCTTTCGGGGGCTTCGCCCCCGAATTCCCGACGAGGGGCGCTGCCCCCTCGACCCCCGTCCGCTAACCGGGCAGCGGAATCCCCGAGTGCATGGCTCCGGAGATGTCGTCGGGTGGTTCAGAGAAATCTTGTGGGATCCATCGTCTTTAGCCCACCATGATTTCTTCATTGCATATGTCCATATTGATCTTGCTTATTGCTTTTCTGCATGTACATGTTAGACGAACAAAGCAATACACGTAGTAGCAAGTGTGATAAGTTTAATGCACATTAGGACAAAGCTGAGTTTAAGTATAAGTGCTAAGGTGATAGCATAAATGTTAGTGATATCATAATTATTAAACTTAATTGAATAACCACAATCAAAAACATAGTTTTGATTTTGGCAACTCGATTAAATTTAAGATAGAAAGCTCATATCACTAATATGTAAACCAATAGGCATATATCACCAAAGGTATAAGTATTAGTAGAAATGCTATAGTGATAGTATAAAGATTAGTGATAATGAAATGCTAAACTTAACAGATTAACCATATTAAAAAATATGATACAATTATTGGGCCAACAATCTCCCCCTTTTTGATTATGGCAAATAGGTTAAGTTTAGTATGAACATAATAGATGCATATATCACTAATATACAAAGGACATAAGCAATATCACTAAAAGCATACTACTTAGATTACTTATAAAAGCATACTTAAACTTACTTCTCCCCCTTTGACATGATCAAAAATAGGCTCCCCCGTACTAAGAGATAAAATGAAATCAATCTCAAGCATAGAAATCAGAGCATGGGGAAGGCATAGACAATCATGATCAAGATATACTAATGAAAAACAATGGAAGAAGTGTGTAAAGACAAGTGTATAAAACTACATACCAAATATAGAGTACTAAAGAAAATTGCTTGTCAAAACACAATATGGTTGGTAAAACTTTAAAAGAATTTGAAGAAAAAGAAATAAGTAGTTTACCAACTTGAAATCCAAGGAATAAATCCAAAACACAATAGGATATGAAATATTGCTCCAGTTTTGGAAGAGAACTATAAAATAAAGGATTTCAAACAAAAGCCATGAGGAATAAATAATTGCAACTAATAGATACCAATTGAGATATGAAATTAAATAAACTTGATACCAATTGAAAAGATGTAAACTTGAAACATTGATCAAAGAAACCATTAATAATCATAATTGTCCACAAATATGTAGTGGAACAAAAAAAAGAATGATCAATGTAAAATATTGCAATTGATATAAAGTAATCTCATTATTTGCAAGATCTATATGCTTATCCAAGTTCATGCATTTGAACTCAATTACCTTATCATGCTATATGAATACCCTTTAGATAAACATGAAGGTAAAGGAGAAAAATACTTGAGAAGGAGAAATTCAGTCGACTTGAATGCTCCCCCTCAAAGTACTACCAAAGTAAATAAAAATCATGAATTTTGGATAAGTCCTCAACAAGGAAAGCCAAATCAACGAAAGCATAATATTCATTAAGATAAGATCTGAAAGTTAATATTAGCAAGATGACTTATTTAATCCATATAAAAGAGAGATAAGTGATAAGGACAATAGCATATACTCTCATAAACCCTTCACAATTAAAAGTATCATGACCTCATTCACTAAGATATGAAAAAGAAGAAAGTATGGGTCCATGATGAACTAGGTATACGACATATTTAAGGGTATAAATGAATTGAATCAATTAATTTGCTCCCCCTCAAAATATGCGTATCTAGTTCCAAAGCACTTATAGCATAAAATAGATAACTACAAGATCTAGGGGTAAATCAACTATGGATTTCTCCCCCTTGCTCGATGCATATAAGGCTACAATATCGTCAAAAGACGAATAAAATCATCTTTAGTCAAGAAGAGATAACCAATTAATAGCCACTAAAGATGAGAGATCAAAAGAATATCCCAATAAAGCACATATAATCAAAAGATGACATACATTAGTCTATATAGAAGGATCTCATAATTAAATATGATAGATCAATGTATGTTATCCTTTGAGAAAATGTCATCATGAAAAAGAATAAAGTCAATTAAGAACAATCATGATGATAGACAGAATATAGCCAAAAATAAAACTCAAACATCATGTCCATGATTATCTAATTAAGAAAGAATTAACCAATTTATTACTTCACATGGACTAGGTATATTTTATCACATATGTACCCATCAACCGAGTAATATCCAAACTTTGCTACTTCTAAATGAAAGACCAATAAAGTTCAAATAGCAAAGACACTATGTGATAATCCATGAGTAGTCAAAGTAGAGTAGTAAATTAACTTGACATTTACAAAATTAGATAGTTTAGGACTACTCAATCATTAGGATCATTCATAAAGTAAACAAATGAATAAATATGATCTAATGAATCTCATCAAAAGAAAATCACAAATTCAAAAAAAATATCTCACAAATCAATAGAAAAATAAAGAAAAAGAGTCATTCTCATTTAAATGATTGCAAATATAATCAAGACGAGATGTAAATGATAATACGATGAAATCATGACTCAAAAGTGAGAGAAATTTAAGAGATACTTGCTAATGACTAATAAGGAAGGAGACTTAAAGAAAGGAATCACAAACCTCCAAGAGAAACAAGATCTAATCAAGAATTTGTAAAACTAGTTTTAGAGAACAAACATATGTATCTAAGATAGGATACAAATTACATTTAGAAGAATCACAGATCTTGTTTATGTAAACTAGCATATCATATATAGATTAAAAAGAAAAACAATAGCTAGGTGAGTGAAAGTGACCAAATTATATAGCTTACCAATATATCACAAATAAGCAAACTATATAATCCAAATAAGATTAATGAGGGAAGCCATTAACGAGATAAATGTGCTCATTAAATCTTAAGTCACTAACACTAAAAATACTTGCTTAAGCAAAGAGTTCACAAAGAGGTAAATACATTTTGAATGAACAAAATGATTTAGAGACTCTTTACTAAACAAGGATAAGAGCATAAGATGACAAATAAATGAATTAGACTCTTATCAAGTATAGGCCAAAAGAGATATTCATAAAAACGTAATAAAGTAAATCTTTTTGCCAAGTATTGAGATTAACCCAAGATAATAAAATGATAGATCGATCTAGAGAATGCAAAATACTATAGCCATTATAAAATAAGTGTATTCCATGCTTATCTGTACCTGCTTGTTTTGCACTTTGTGATGTATGATAATAACTACTATGATAGTTAACTTATATATGATTGTGCCTTGCTTGCCCTGATTTCACTATCCTGTCTTGGCGGGAATTCCGAGGACAGAATTTTTCTAAGAAGGGTAGAGATGTCACTCCCCGATCCTGGAATACGTATTTTAATACGTAAACCGGTAAATTGTATTTTTCTTGTATTTTTACTATATTTACTACGCTGTTTTTCTTCATGCATTTTCCAAAAATATTCGACAAAATATTATTTTATAATTTATTTTCTGTATTTGGGCCTACAGTTTTGGCTCATTTAGGTAACCTATTCTTGGTTCACCTTGGTTCATCATGAACCTATGGGTTCAAGATTCTATATAATAACTCAACTCATTCTCTCTCCTCTCATTTATTTTCTCTCATTTACTTTCCTCCACCAACCAAGGCAAGTACCAACTTGCTCAAGAGATGGATCCATAAATGTTGTCGATGTTTTCTTACAAAATTATTTGTCAAAATATGTTCTTCTCCTTATTCTATACCAGTTTAGAACTTGAAGTTTTCCATTTTGAAGCTTTAATCTTTGTAGATCTAGGTTTTAATCATTTTCGAATTTTCTTGGTTTTGATCTAGCAAACTTTATTATTTTCAAGATAAAAGGTGCCGCATGAACCTGTGTTGACCTAGCCGCATGGACTCACTCCCCTTGAGCCGCATGGACTTTTGTGCCCTATCTTGTTACCTTATTATTATTATTATTATTATATATATTATATGCCCATTTTATATCCTTACGTCTTTTGTCCCGAGCATGATATGAGCACTAATGTGACCCCGGAGAACCAAGTGTTCCTCCTTGATACATGTACCTGAATGTCCCAGTTCTTGTTCATGCTCGACAAATGACTCGTAACTCCACGTGGCGTATTTACAATGATGCATTACACTAAGGAGAGTAGAACATGTTGACATACTGATTGACATGGATCCTCTTTGGGGTGCTCGTACTAAAGTACGACTTTAGGAGGATAATCATGCAGGCCACAGCATGAAAGTCCAAGATTTCACCTAGGGTTAAATTAGGCAACTAAACATACTAGATGCATGGGGAGGGCAAGAATCCCGAGATCGTGTTACACCAGCCGCCTTGAGATACTGTCTTGACGCGCCGGCTGGTCTCCACGGATACTGTGTCATCTGCAACGAGTGGATGACTGTATCCGATTAATTCCTGCTATATATTATATGTTTTAGCAAGGTGGCCTTGCGAGGGACCTGTGCTCAATCATACCTGTCTACGCGAACCCCTGGATTGGCTAGCCTTGCTGAAAAGATACGATCTAAGGATTTTCTAATAACATGATGCGAGGATAACCTCGTCCCACTAGAAACTCGTAGACTTGATTGGCCGTGAAAACGACTTGCTTGTATCCTATTACCTTTCGTGAGTAACTGAGGGAAGCGGACTGTCATGGTACGTGATCCAACCCATGTTCTTGTTTGATTGTTGGGTTGGTTATCGTACTATGATAGGCTGTGGACCGAAGTTATAAACGGAAGACTTATTCTGATTATGGAGTGCTACTTCTGAGAATGACTGAGGAACATGGTCTATCATGGTACATGATCCAACCCATGTTCTTGTTTGATTGTTGGGTTGGTTATTGTGCTGCGATAGGCTATCGACCGAAGTCACGATCAGGAGATTTTATTGTTTATACCTTTTAACTTATGCGAAAGTTATAGAGTACGACGCGTCCCGACTCCATGCGGCACCTTTTATCCTTGTTTGGTTGTAAGGGTGCCATATGGGTTCGAGGATGTGGCGTTATCCTATAATGGTAGCATAAGTATTACTATTATCAATCATTCTATTAACTGGGTTTTTAGTCTTAACTCTTGTGCCCCTTTGGCGGTACTTGCTATTCGGGGCTGACCCCGCTGGTTTTGTTTGGCCAGATCCCGTAGCAGAGCCAGAGGACACGATCTTCCTCCCTGACATCCATGGTGCATACTAGGAGCATGGCAGTTCGGGGACTCGAGTGGGTTTCTTCTCCACCACTCCTGCTTATGCTTTTGCGGTGTTTAGCCACCGACACCTGTTAGCCGGATTACTTGATATTTTATGTCAGTACATAATTGTAATTAAACAGACTGCAGCTGTGTATAATTTTGTACTTCTGACTCTCCGAGATAGCTAAATTATGAAGCTAGTCTCTCATGATCATTTTGATGAAGCGTCGGGGACGCCTTACTGCTCTATCTTTAATGTTCATCTATTTGCTGATGTGATTTGATTGATTGAGACATAGAACTCTGTGGGACCATAGGAGACTTGATTGTAGCATGTACCCCCTAGTCTCTCGACAGCCACGATCGCCGTATGACGTTACGTACCTCATATGGTGTAGCTGGCCTAGTCCGTCTCCGTATTTTGGTACTGGGGCGTGACAAGGTTTTAGTGGTGGCCCATGCAGGTCTGATTTTCAAACTTGTGGGGTATTGCGAATTATTAGGAGTCTCAATCAAAACTTGTTCCCCTTGAAATTCTGTTTCGAATTCTCTGTCCTTGCCTTGATCTCTAACCTGACTTGCATCCTCGAAATCTTCCTCGTCCGGACTTGATAATCTTATATTCTTCACTATAGGGGTGCTTCATTCTCAGTAGCAGGAGAGGCCCATGAGGAAGAGCAGCAAGAGCATGGCTCGACTGGGTAGCAACAGGTAGGGGTGAGCATTATTCGGTTTTGAACCGAAAACCGAACCGAACCGAATCGAATAAGAGATTCGGTTCGATTTTGAAAAAAATCGGTTCGGTTTCGGTTTTGAAAATACTAAAATTTCTTATTCGATTTCGGTTTCGGTTTTGGGTTTCGGTTTCGGTTCAAAACCGAAAACCGAATAAGAAATTTTAGTTTATATATATATATATATATATATATATATATATATATATATATATATATATATATATAGGTATTAATTATAGGTATATACTAAATATATATAGATATATACTATAGGTATATATATATATATATAGATATATACTATATGTATATAATAAATATATCTAGGTATATTTAGTTATTATATATATTAACAAAAAAATACAAAAAAACCAAAAAAAAATCGAATAAACCGAATAAACCGAAAACCGAACCGATTTAATTCGGTTCGGTTCGGTTCGGTTATTGACCAATTCGGTTCGGTTTCGGTTTTGCTTATTAGGTTTCGGTCGAATTCGGTTTTGCTTATTCGGTTCGGTTTTAAACCGAATAAACCGAATGCTCACCCCTAGCAACAGGGGAGAGAACCTTCTCCAGTGCAGGCACGAGCAGAAATAGAACCAGAGGCAGTGCAGCCGCAGGTTATTGAAACTCCTGCAGCACCAGCAGCGACGGCAGTACCAGACGCTGTAGCACTCCTGGAGATCATCCGGGGGTTTCTTGTCACTAACCAACAGCAACAGACTCGGCAGCAGGAGCAGAACGTGTTGCTGAACCAAGAGATTCAGTTAGCTCTTGAGAGGAGTGCCGGGGTTGACTCGGGAGCATCAGGAAGGTTCCGTCGCTTGAACCCGAGGTATTTTGATGGCACGGAGGATGCCATCACTGCGGATGCATGGATTCAAGACATCGAAGCCATTCTTGTGGCAGCCAAGGTTCCAGACGATGAGAAGGTTGATCAGGTCAAACTGGTACTGCAGGATCTTGCCCGCGACTGGTGGGCATCGGATGAAGTTGGTACAAGATGCCCTGTTCGTTGGACCACCTTCAGTGACAGATTCAAGGCCAAGTATTTTGGCGTAGTAGCTCGATATGAGCTCCAGCAGAAGTTCATCAGTCTCAAGCAAGCAGGCAAGACCGTAGATGGGTATGCAGCAGAGTTCTGCAGATTGTGCCGTTTCGTACCAGCAATGGTGGCAACGGAGCCAGAGAAAGCTATGAGGTTCCAGCAGGGACTTCAATTGGAACTATTGCAGCTTGTGGAAGGACACGACTACCAGACGTTTGACGCTGTTCTGACGGCCGCTCGGAGGCACGAGCTTACCCAGCAGAGGTTGGCATCGAGGGCAGGAGGTCAGAAGAGATCTCATTCCCAGGTTGGAGGAGGAGCAATGCAGCGAACATCGGTACCAGCACCCGGTGTACGTATTCATGATGCAGGAGCGCCGCGGAGGACGGCCGTGTCAACTAATACAGCGCCAGTTCGACATCAGCAGCCGAGGAACCAGCAACAGTGTCAGGGAGCACCCCAGGGCTGTACATTCTGTGGAAAGGCAGGGCACACGAGGGAGGTGTGTCGGTCAGCGAATGGCTTATGCTTGAGGTGTGGTAGTTCAGACCACCGTATCTCCACTTGTCCTATGATGCAGAGGCCAGGAGGGCCAGCTCAGCAGTTTCCAGCATTGCCAGCTCCAGTGGCAACCCCGAGTGGAGGGCCAGTATTAGCAGTAAGGCCCCTAGCCCAGCGTCTACCAACGCAGGCTCAGATGTTCCGCCAGGCACAGGAAGCCGGAGGCCCTCAGAGGCAGCAACAGCATGGTCGAGAAAGGCCGCAACAAGGGGCTACGCGGGGCCAGGCTCTCACATTGACCTTGGGAGAGGCTCTAGCGTCTAGTGACGTGGTGGCAGGTAAAATTCTCGTCACCTCATTTCCCGCTGTAGCATTATTTGATTCAGGCGCTACTCATTCATTCATCTCTGCACAATATGCTACACGGATTGGACTAGTGTTTGAGGCATTGCCGGAGAGGATGGATATACTCACCGACAATGGGCTCGTAGAAGTTAGCAGAGTACGCTTTTCATGCCCGGTGGAGGTGTATGGGCATTTACTGCCCGCATCATTGATTGAATTCCCTATGGGGAATTTTGATGTCGTTCTTGGCATGGACTGGTTGAGAGACAGTCATGCGACAATTGATTGTAGAGGAGGTAGGGTCATATTCAGCGTTCCTGGGATGGAGCAGTTCATCTTTACTCGAACCTTGAAGAATCAGGCCGGAGGCGTCATCTCAGCAGTAGTGTCAGAGCCAGGACAGATTCCGAGAGTGGTCGAAGATTTTCTCGACGTCTTCCCTGATGAGCTCCCAGGGATACCCCCAGTCAGAGAGGTAGAATTTAGCATTAAGTTGAACCCTGGAATGAGGCCTATTGCAGACAGAGTTTACAAAATGTCGTCGTCAGAACAGGATAAGTTGTATCAACATGAAGAAGAGTTGAAGTCTAAGGGATTCATCCGAGACAGTAAATCGCCCTGGGCCGCGCCAGTGATTCTAGTTCCCAAGAAGGATGGGTCGACGAGGATGTGCATCGACTACCGCAAGCTGAATGCAGTAACAGTGAAGAATGAGTACCCGCTACCAAGGATTGATGACCTGTTTGACCAGTTAAGCAAGGCCAGTGTCTTTTCCAAGATCGATCTTCGGTCGGGATACTATCAAGTAAGAGTCCGGGAGCAAGACATACCGAAGACAGCATTCAGATCTAGATACAGGCATTATGAGTTTTTAGTAATGCCCTTTGGACTAACCAACGGCCCCGCAGTATTCATGGATTTAATGAACCGCATCTTTCTGCCGTACTTGGATAAATTTGTGGTGGTGTTCATAGATGACATTCTTGTCTATTCCAGCAGCGAAGAGGAGCATGAGAAACATCTTAGGACTGTCTTACAGACATTGAGGGAGCATCAACTTTATGCGAAGCTCGACAAGTGTGAATTCTGGTTAGATCACATTTCGTTCCTGGGGCATGTAATTTCTGGGGCAGGAGTTTCAGTGAATCCGAAGAAGATTGAGGCCGTAGAGCATTGGCCAGTCCCGAGGACGGTTGCAGAAGTACAAAGTTTCTTAGGACTAGCTGGTTACTACAGAAGGTTCGTGGTAGACTTTGCCAAGATCTCTGCGCCCTTAACGCGTTTGACGCACAAGGACGTAGAGTTTGTTTGGTCATCTAGCTGTCAAGCATCATTTGAAGAATTGAAGAAGAGGTTGATCTCAGCCCCGATCTTGACGCTTCCGGTAGGAGCGGAAGGCTTTACAGTATATTGTGACGTATCTGGGAAGGGTCTTGGATGTGTATTGATGCAACACGGAAAGGTGATAGCATATGCGTCTCGGCAGCTTCGAGACCATGAGAAGAATTACCCGACTCATGATTTGGAGTTAGCAGCTGTGGTGTTTTTACTCAAGTTGTGGAGGCATTATTTGTACGGGGATCGGGTAGAGATCTATACTGATCATAAGAGTTTGAAATACGTGTTCACGCAGCGAGATTTGAACATGAGGCAAAGAAGATGGTTAGAACTACTGAAGGATTTTGACTTAGATCTTCAGTATCATCCAGGCAAGGCAAATATAGTTGCAGATGCACTGAGTATGAGAGACAGTGCCTTTATCCTGACCTCGCAGAAGCATATTTTAGAAGACCTTCAGAGTATGGGAATCGAAGTAGTTTTGCCAAGGGATATAGGAAGAATGACCAGTATGCAGATTCAGTCAACCTTAGTAGAGAGGATAAGGGCAGCACAAGCAGGAGATCCACAGATTCAGAAGTTGCGGTCGGAGTGTGAATCAGGCCGTAGGAAGGAGTTAGTGATTCATGAAGATGGTATGCTCAGGTTTGGAAACAGACTCTGTATACCGAGTGGAGACCTTCGGCAAGAAGTTATGTCCGAAGCTCATAGTTCTATTTACTCCATTCATCCAGGAGGAACGAAGATGTATCGAGATATCAGGCAGTACTTTTGGTGGAATGGCATGAAAAGAGAGATAGCGAGATTTGTATCCAAGTGTCTGGTATGTCAGCAGGTGAAAGTCGAGCAGCAGAGACCAGCAGGATTGCTACAGCCGCTTCCTATTCCAGAATGGAAATGGGAGCACATCACGATGGATTTCATGACCGGTCTACCTATATCCCCGGCTGGCAAGAATACAGTCTGGGTAATAGTAGATCGACTCACGAAGGTCGCTCATTTCCTTCCCTTCCGAGTTGGACAGACTACTGAGCAGTTAGCAGAAATGTACATGAAGCAGATAGTAAGACAGCCCGGTATTCCAGTTAGTATAGTATCAGATCGGGATACGCGGTTTACTTCCCATTTTTGGCGGAGCTTACACCAAAGTTTGGAAACCAAGTTAAGATTCAGTACTGCTTATCATCCACAAACTGACGGGCAATCAGAAAGAACCATTCAGACGTTAGAAGATATGCTACGGGCGTGTACCTTGGATTTTGGCGGATCTTGGGAGGATCACCTTCACCTTGTGGAGTTCTCCTATAACAACAGCTATCAGGCTAGCATTCAGATGGCCCCGTTCGAAGCATTGTACGGAAGGAAGTGCAGGTCCCCTTTGGCATGGGACGACGTCGGAGAACGAAAGTTGTTGGGACCAGAGATGATCATGCAGACTGTGGAGATAGTTAAGTTGGTCAGAGAGCGCCTTCGAGTTGCACAGGACCGACATCGTCATTGGGCAGATCAGCATCGTAGGCCCCTAGAGTTCAGAGTTGGCGACCAAATGTTTCTGCAGATTTTGCCTACTCGGGGTATCATCAGATTTGGAACCCGAGGAAAGCTTAGTCCAAGATACGTTGGTCCTTTTAAGATTCTCGCTCGGGTAGGCGATGTGGCTTATCGACTTGCCCTTCCGCCTTCGTTAACTGGCATACATGATGTGTTTTATGTGTCCCAATTACGTGGGTATGTCCTGGATCCGAGTCATGTCCTCGATCATTCTGAGTTAGTCATTGGTACCGACCTAACTTACGAGGAACAACCCGTATCTATTTTAGACCGGCGAGAGAAGGTACTCAAGAATCGGACGATAAGCCTTGTCCGTGTTTCTTGGAACCATCACTCTCCGGGAGAGTCAACCTGGGAGCGCGAGGACGAGATCAGATCTCGGTATCCGCATTTGTTTGACTGATAAGGTATATTTTTGCACCTTATTAACACGATTCCATGCTTATCTGCACCTGCTTGTTTTGCACTTTGTGATGTATGATAATAATTGCTACGATAGTTAACTTATATATGATTGTGCCTTGCTTGCCATGATTTCACTATCCTGTCTTGGTTGGAATTCCGAGGACGGAATTTTTCTAAGAAGGGTAGAGATGTCACTCCCCGATCCTGGAATACGTATTTTAATACGTAAATCGGTAAATTGTATTTTTCTTGTATTTTTACTATATTTATTACGCTGTATTTCTTCATGCATTTTCCAAAAATATTCGACAAAATATTATTTCGTAATTTATTTTCTGCATTTGGGCCTACAGTTTTGGCTCATTTGGGTAACCTATTCTTGGTTCACCTTGGTTCATCATGAACCCATGGGTTCAAGATTCTATATAATAACTCAACTCATTCTCTCTCCTCTCATTTATTTTCTCTCATTTACTTTCCTCCACCAACCAAGGCAAGTACCAACTTGCTCAAGAGATGGATCCATAAATGTTGTCGATGTTTTCTTACAAAATTATTTGTCAAAATATGTTCTTCTCCTTATTCTATACCAGTTTAGAACTTGAAGTTTTCCATTTTGAAGCTTTAATCTTTGTAGATCTAGGTTTTAACCATTTTCGGATTTTTTTGGTTTTGATCTAGCAAACTTTATTATTTTCAAGTTTTGATGGTTCCATGTTGTAGAGAATTTTGTTCTACCCCATTTTGACCTAAGGAAGTTCCGATTTGGGCTCCGGATGAAGGTTTTGTGTAGTTTGGAAGCCATGGTTGCTTGGCTCCTTTTCTCGGACAAGTGGAGAAGAAGAGCAGTACTTGACCGCATGAATCTTCATGCGGCAAGTCTCTGGCCGCATGGCCTTTCCAGCCGCATGAGACTCGTTCGAGCTCAGCCGCATGAAAAGTCCTTCCTAGCCGCATAAGACTTGCTTGAGTACTTGACCGCATGAATCCTCATGCGGCAAGTAATTGAGCCGCATAGCCTTGTTCAGACTTAGCCGCATGAGCCCCTGTTATCTTGAGCCGCATGAGTTCTTTCGTACCCAGCCGCATATGCACTACTGTTTTGGGCCGCATAAGGCTCATCCATCATCCAGCCGCATATGTATCGCCCATGCTCAGCCGCATAAGACTTCATCTGATCCTAGCCGCATATGCTGTTGAACCCCGGCCGCCTGGCGATTGCTCCCTTCGCAGCCGCATACGCTGATACCCCTTCGTCCGTATGAACCCGCCCTTCCAGCCGCATGCGCCTTGGGCTCCCTTAGCCGCATGAGCGTACAGTCCCAGCCGCATGAACCTGTGTTGACCTAGCCGCATGGACTCACTCCCCTTGAGCCGCATGGACTTTTGTGCCCTATCTTGTTACCTTATTATTATTATTATTATATATATTATATGCCCATTTTATATCCTTACGCCTTTTGTCCCGAGCATGATATGAGCACTAATGTGACCCCGGAGAACCAAGTGTTCCTCCTTGATACATGTACCTGAATGTCCCAGTTCTTGTTCATGCTCGACAAATGACTCGTAACTCTACGTGGCGTATTTGCAATGATGCATTACACTAAGGAGGGTAGAACATGTTGACATACTGATTGACATGGATCCTCTTTGGGGTGCTCGTACTAAAGTACGACTTTAGGAGGATAATCATGCAGGCCACAGCATGAAAGTCCAAGATTTCACCTAGGGTTAAATTAGGCAACTAAACATACTAGATGCATGGGGAGGGCAAGAATCCCGAGATCGTGTTACACCAGCCGCCTTGAGATACTGTCTTGACGCGCCGGCTGGTCTCCACGGATACTGTGTCATCTGCAACGAGTGGATGACTGTATCCGATTAATTCCTGCTATATATTATATGTTTTAGCAAGGTGGCCTTGCGAGGGACCTGTGCTCAATCATACCTGTCTACGCGAACCCCTGGGTTGGCTAGCCTTGCTGGAAAGATACGATCTGAGGATTTTCTAATAACATGATGCGAGGATAACCTCGTCCCACTAGAAACTCGTAGACTTGATTGGCCGTGAAAATGACTTGCTTGTATCCTATTACCTTCCGTGAGTAACTGAGGGAAGCGGACTGTCATGGTACGTGATCCAACCCATGTTCTTGTTTGATTGTTGGTTTGGTTATCGTACTATGATAGGCTGTGGACCGAAGTTATGAACGGAAGACTTATTCTGATTATGGAGTGCTACTTCTGAGAATGACTGAGGAACATGGTCTATCATGGTACATGATCCAACCCATGTTCTTGTTTGATTGTTGGGTTGGTTATTGTGCTGCGATAGGCTATCGACCGAAGTCACGATCAGGAGATTTTATTGTTTATACCTTTTAACTTATACGAAAGTTATAGAGTACGACGCGTCCCGACTCCATGCGGCACCTTTTGTCCTTGTTTGGTTGTAAGGGTGCCATATGGGTTCGGGGATGTGGCGTTACCCTATAATGGTAGCATAAGTATTACTATTATCAATCATTCTATTAACTGGATTTTTAGTCTTAACTCTTGTGCCCCTTTGGCGGTACTTGCTATTCGGGGCTTACCCCGCTGGTTTTGTTTGGCCAGATCCCGTAGCAGAGCCAGAGGACACGATCTTCCTCCCTGACATCCATGGTGCATACTAGAAGCATGGCAGTTCGGGGACTCGAGTGGGTTTCTTCTCCACCACTCCTGTTTATGCTTTTGCGGCGTTTACCCACCGGCACCTGTTAGCCGGATTACTTGATATTTTGTGTCAGTACATAATTGTAATTAAACAGACTGCAGCTGTATATAATTTTGTACTCCTGACTCTCCGAGATAGCTAAATTATGAAGCTAGTCTCTCATGATCATTTTGATGAAGCGTCGGGGATGCCTTACTGCTCTATCTTTAATGTTCATCTATTTGCTGATGTGATTTGATTGATTGAGACATAGAACTCTGTGGGACCATAGGAGACTTGATTGTAGCATGTACCCCCTAGTCTCTCGACAGCCACGATCGCCGTATGACGTTACGTACCTCATATGGTGTAGCTGGCCTAGTCCGTCTTCGTATTTCGGTACTGGGGCGTGACATGTTGCTTGCTTATGTTGTACATTTTTTTGCGTAATTACGAAAAAAAAACAAACTTGAAAAATTTGAAAAATGGTTTTGGCTACAATAACAAATTCTGGCATCGCCAAATTTGGGCATTCCAAAATAATATTTTTGGCTAATTTTTTTCAACAGCAACGCTCATTTTGAGCACGCACTAAATTGTCACCTATTTTGCACAGTTCGCAAATAGTGTGAATTTCTTGAAAAATCTTATTTATTCTTACATTTGAAATTTTTTTACGAAGTATCTCCGAATAGGCTCACCTATTTGGGTATGATGTCAGAAAGAACTTGGGGCTTGGTTTTTAAGCGGTCCCTGGTGACCCTCCTCCCTCATTTTCCCGCCTGGTCATATTTACGTAGAGCTACTGAAAGGGGTTGACCGAATATTATTTTTGCTCAAATTGTATTTATAGAAACTAATTGACCTATCTATATCGGCCCGTCGATCGATATAAGAGAATTTTTTTTAAAAAATATATTTTTATTTACGATTGTTTGTTGTTGTTTATACAAACCAAATCCATATAAACCTGTCGTTTTATATATTGACTGATCAAGATTTTTTCTCCTGTTGTAGAAAAATGTCGATCAAGATTGATTTTTCCATCCTTGAAGCCTCTGGCAAGAACTACTTGGACTGGACGCAAGACATCCAGAACCATCTAGATGCGCAGGGCCTCTTGGACGTCATCTATAACGAGGAAGAGCACGAAGTGGAAGTCACTCGCTCAATGATCGCCAAAGTGATGATTCTATTCCGCAGGCATTTATCTGGCGCCATGAAGGCGGAGTTCATTGAAATCTCCTCGCCGAAGACGCTATGGGACTCTCTGAAAGAGCGCTTCGACCACCAGAAGACCATATAGCTGCCTGAAGCACGCCATGACTGGTTGAACCTGCGCTTCCAAGACTTCAAGAGCGTAACTGATTATAACAATGAAGTCTGCAGGATTCGATCACTTCTCCAATATTGCGGTGAGATACTAACCGACAGTGATCTATTGGAGAAAATATACACCATATTTTCTTCCACTGACAACTTGCTCCAGAAGCAATACCGTCAGTCTGAGTTCACCAAGTTTCCCGAGCTCATCACCCAGCTTTTACTAGACAAGAAGAACAGTCTCATTTTAATGAGAAACAACAATTCTCGTCCTGCTAGAACAAAGGCAATTCCAATGCCTGATACAAACGCTCTCTGTGGACCAAATCCACGGGGGAAACGAGACAAGGGCCAGTCGTCCCAGCCAAGGAACAGAGGCAAGTTTAAGTCTCGTCACCCAAAGCGAGGTTCTAACAAGAACCAAGGACTTTTGACTCCTAGACAGTCTCATGGTAAGAACCAACGGGCCAGTCGTCCCAAAGCGAAAGTGGAAGGCCAAGCGCCTACTCTCTGCTACAAATGTGGTACTTATGGTCATATGCAACAGACTTGCAGGGCAACCCCGCAAGAGTTGATAACTATCACAAGGGGCGCCGGGCCGAAGCAAATCTGGTCAACGAGTGCAAAAATCTAAATCTTGAGATCCCCAATTTTGTAGCATAAATGGAAGAATAAATCTCCATTTTCTCTCTATATTTGATTTAAGTCATTAAACTTTTGGTGGTTTGTATTTTCTGTTTTCTCGATAAATTAAAGTTCTATTTCGAGCACTTTCCTCAAACGTGTGACAAACTTTAATTTTCTTTACTTATAGGCATAGACCACGGGGCAGTAGATTGTCTGGTTGGATAGTGGAACGACTCACACTATCTTGAGAGATAAATCATACTTTATCTCCTATACGCCTAAAGTAACCTCAATGACAACCATTTCGGGACCCTCAACCCTTGTTCAAGGTTTTGGCAAAGCCCATTTTTCGTTGTCCAATGGTACTCCCGTTGAAGTATCAGAGGCCTTATATTCTCCAAGGTCCAGTCGTACCTTACTGAGTTTTAAGGATATTCGAGAAAACGGATTTCATGTTGAAACTGCTCGAGAATAAGGCTTCGAGTATCTTTTCATTACCTCCACTCAGTACGGCCAAAAGCATATTATAGAGAAGTTGAAAAATCTTTCAAGTAGTTTGTATCTCACTATGATACAACACATCGAGAGTAATCTCATCATTCGCCGAGCGCCAGTTGATGAGAGCATTTTTATGCTATGGCATGACCGGCTGGGTCATCCGGGTCAAAATAAGATGCTTCGTACTATTAATGCATCATATGGGCATCCTCTTGGAGGAAAGAATTTCGTTATAAATCCGAAAAGCCTTTGCCAAGCTTGCTCGATTGGGAAGACGAATCTCAAGCCGCTCCATGTGAAACCTACGAGATTGGTTTCTCAATTCCTTGAAAGAATTCATGGAGATATTTGTGGACCAATCCAACCAACATGCGGACCATTTAAATACTTTATGGTTTTGGTTGATGCATCGACTAGATGATCACACGTAGTATTGTTGTCCACCCAAAATACAGCATTTCCTAAACTCCTCGCCTAGATTATTAAGTTAAGGGCTCACCATCCAGATTATCCGATAAAGTCTATTAGACTTGATAATGCCGCGGAGTTTACATCAAAGACTTTCGATGATTATTGCGTGACTTTGGGAATAAATCTTGAACACCCTGTTGCGTATGTTCATACCCAAAATGGCCTAGCGGAAGCTTTTATAAAGCGACTGCAAGTGATAGCACGGACCTTGGTTATGCGCACCAAACGTCCACTATCTGCATGGGGCTATGCAATATTGCACGCTGCAAATTTGGTCCGTCTGAGGCCATGGCCACCCAACCACTTTTTGCATACCAGCTGGTTACTGGATGTGAGCCTGACGTCTCACATTTACGTGTGTTTGGGTGCCTAGTCAATATTCCAATTGAGCCGATAAGGCGTTCAAAATTTGGACCTCAGAAGCGACGGGGGATATATGTCGGTTATAACTCCCCGTCCACCATTCGCTATTTAGAGCCCTTGACAGGCGATCTCTTTACCGCAAGACACGTGGATTGTGACTTTGATGAAGCAATCTTCCCGTCGTTAGGGGAAGAAATGCACGTTAACGTTGATGAGGAACGACGTGAATTAGTATGGCATGTGTCCGCTTTTGCTCATCATGATCCCCCCTCTGCACATAGTGATAAGGAAGTGCAGAGGATTCTAGGTCTGCAAGATATTACAAATCAAATGCCAGACGTATTTAGCGACCTAGCAAAAGTCACGAGATCAATTATATATGCTGCAAATGTGCCTGCAAGGATAGACGTCCCTAATAGACGCCATGTTCCTGTGAAACATGTTGCTCCGGTCGAACCCGTCGAGTAAAGGACGCTGCCATCGGCCGTCCAGTCCGCCGCTATTTCCAAGAAGAAGGGAAGACCGGTTGGTTCCAAAGATGTTCTGTTCCGGAAGCGGAGAAATCTTGTTGAAAGCGTTTTGCCACATGAGATCATTAAGGATCACGACGATATATTAGAAGAGCGCGTTCCAGATGAAACACCTATTCCTAATAATGCCGATAACCTCGAAATATCCGTCGAGTATGCTAGCTTAGATGATATTTTGAAACGAAATAAAACTGTCATCGATGATGTGTTCATATACTCAATGGCCATTGACATTATGAACAATGATGACATAGAACCTCGCAGCATTGCCGAGTGTCAACGACGAACGGACTGGCCACAATGGAAATAAGCAATCCAGGCTGAATTAGATTCTTTAGCAAAAAGAAGCGTGTTTGGACCTATAGCTCCAACACCACCCAATGTTAAACCAGTTGGTCACAAATGGATTTTTCTAAGGAAGTGTAATGAGAGAAATGAGATTGTACGATACAAGACTCGTCTTGTGGTGCAAGGCTTCCCACAACGCCCTGGAATTGATTACGAGGAGACGTATTCTCCCGTAATGGACGTCATAACGTTCCGCTACTTAATCAGTTTAGTAGTTTTCGAAAAACTGAATATGCAGCTCATGGATGTGGTCACAGCCTATATCTACGGGGATCTAGACACAGAGATATACATGAGAGTCCGTGAAGGACTAAAGATGCCTGAATCAAGTAGTTCCCGACCACGGAACGCGTTCTCGATTAGACTGAGGCGTTCGCTATATGGATTGAAACAATTCGGGCGAATGTGGTATAACCACCTAAGCGAATACTTGATCGGTTTGGGATACATTAATAACGAATTTTGCCCATGTGTGTTCATAAAGAAATCTACTTCAGGATACGCAATCATCGTGGTCTATGTAGATGACATGAATCTCATAGAAACCGAAAAAGGCTTGTCAGAAACTGCTGATATCCTGAAGAGGGAATTCGAGATGAAGGATCTTGGGAAGACACGATTTTGCCTCAGCCTGCAGATCGAGCACCATAAAGATGGAATTCTTGTCCATCAAGCGAACTACACCGAAAGGTGTTGAGACGCTTTAGTCATTTTGACGTTAAGCCGTCCGCTACTCCCATGATCGTCCGCTGTCTAGACATTACTAAGGACCCATTTCGTCCAAAGGAGGACGACGAAGAGATATTGAGTCCTGAGTGCTCTTATCTGGGTGCAATAGGCGCTTTATTGTACTTGGCCCAATGTACTAGACCGGACATCTCGTTTGTTGTGAATTGTCTAGCTCGACACAGCACCGTGCCAACACGCCGCCATTGGAATGGCATAAAAGACATTTTTCGCTACCTTAAGGGTACTACGAACTTGGGCTTATTCTATCCCTATACGATTTTGAGTGAGTCCAACGCTCTTGGCACTCGAAGCAACGCGACCCTTGTTGGCAACGCCGATGCGGGATAATTATCTGATCCGCACAAGGGGCGTTCCCAATCTGGTTATGTCTTTACCATTGGGAACACGACAATTTCTTTGAGGTCTCGCAAACAGACCTTAGTGGCTACTTCAACGAACCACTCTGAGCTACTCGCTCTCTATGAGGCGACTAGAGAGTGTGTATGGCTTCGAGCTGTTATTGGCCATATTCAAAGTACATGTGATCTTTCATATGACCCAGATGAACCTGTTGTCGTCTATGAGAAAAATACCGCTGTCATCGATCAAGCGAAACATGGTTACATCAAAGGGGATGCTACCAAGCACATATCGTCCAAGTTTTTCTTTACACATGAACAACAAGCGCTTCAGAAGATTGAAGTACAACACATTGGATCGGAGAATAACCGTTCAGACTTGTTCACCAAGTCACGGCCGAAACACTCGTTCCAGAAACATATCAGAGCAATTGGACTTAGGAAACTTTCAGAGCTAGCCTAAGTGAAACATGTTTCCTGCACCCTGTTGTGTGCATGTGAGCGGGAGCGCCCCAACGAGCGCCTCCAAACACCCTGTTGTGCGTATATCCCGCGCCCTGTCGAGTGCGAGTGAAAAGGGGAGCATCCTGATGTATGCTTGTGTACTCTTTTTCCCTTAGACCAAGTTTTTTTCCATTGGATTTTTCTTGGCAAGGTTTTTTTTAACGAGACACAGTTCAAATCCCTTATTCACTAAGGATTATTATGATCAGGGGAGTATCCAGTTGTATACTTCTAAACCATCGTGTACTCTTTTGTCCTTCGATCAGCAGTTTTTTTCTACTGGATTTTCCCTGACAAGGTTTTGACGAGGCACCTTTGCAATGGTTAGTTTACCTCCATCACACTGACCTGTGTGTACTCTTTTGTCCTTCGACCGAAGTTTTTTCCACTGGGTTTTCTTTTGCAAGGTTTTGACGAGGCACAAGTAGGTGGTCAAATTTGAAGGTGCAAGCTACAGACAGACGAAGAAACTCAGAGGTGTTTACAAGAAGAATTTTTGGAGAGCTAAGGGGGAGTGTTGTAAAGAGTGTTGTAACTCATGGCTTTTCACCTTTCATCTCCTTGTAACCTACACATGACCTTTGGCCATTCATTTCTTCATAACCCCCAACCTCTCTCCCTATATAAAGATAGGTTGGAATAGCTTATATGTGGCACTTGAGTGATTTATATTATACGAGTATACTTTGTCACATCTCTGACGTGTTTGAGTTTTTGCCTTTCAACAATATGTATATTTCTTTGTTGGTTTGGATTTCTTTCCAATTTTTTGTTTTGTTTTGTAGATATAGTTGCTTTTGTTTTTAGGGTTATATATAAAAAGAGATAATATTAGAGGATATTTCAAATAATTTGTTGCTTTTGGGATAAATTGGTTAAAAAAAATTAATTGAAGGGGAAAAAAATTCTATTGTTTACCTTTCACCTCACCTAACCTCCCACCACCCCGCCACCCCAATTCTAAAAGTAATGAATGAAAAAACATAAGAGGTATAATATGAAGACTACATGAGGGCAAACTTGTCATAGAGAAGATGCATGTAAAAATCATTTTTAGAAAAGAAAAAAAATGTCAACCCGTTGATGGAAGCTTGCAACTTCCTAACATGGTGAAAGTTTAGGGTATTTAGTTGCTAATAAATAAACTTCAGGATATTTAGTTGCAAAAGTTTGAAAATTCAGGATATTTAGTTGCAATTTAGCCTTTTTGCCTTTGGTAATGATATAGGTGGCTGGAAAGAACCCATCAAGGGTTTTAGTACAAAAATAGTTTGCTTCACGGATTTAAGGAAACAAGAAAGGAAAGTTGTTCCTTTTCTTTGTTTGGTAGCCACAAACTTGGAAATCAATTTCCTGACAAGGAAAAAAATTGGTGGAAATATGGTTCCACTCAAGACCCATGGAATTAATTTTTCCTCCTTCTTTTCCAACATTTATTACAAAAGTAACCATGTGTCATTGCTTATTTTACCATTAATGTTATTTTTTATAATATTATTTTTATTTTAAAAGGTAATGATATTATTGGAATACTGTTATTTGTTTTCTTTTCCTAGGTGGCTTTCTTGTCTTACCAAACAATGAAAATAAAATGTGACAGAAATTTTACTTTTCTATTTTCATAAAAAATACAAAAAAATTTATTTTCTTTCCGTGAACCAAACGAGAGGGAACACTACGAAACAATTACATGCATTCCAACAGGGTAACCATCAATCGACACACGCTCATAGTTTATTTAAACAATAGAATTGCGTTATAATGGAATCATCTTAAGTGATATGAATTTGTCTGTAAAGTTGGAAGAGATGTGAGATAGTACATACCATTTGTGGAAAAATTTATGAAATGTCCAAAAAACGAATTTTTTTAATGAAAAATCTACCGCGCAATAACATTTCATCACGTGCCCAGAATTAGCAAAAAATATATAAAGTGGGTTCCGAATGACCTTTTTGCCCTTCCTTCTAATTTATTAAAAACACCCACGAAACTACTCTTAAAAAAAACGTTTCGATATTTCATCTTCTTCCATACGCTGCTCACTTTCGAATATAGGTTTTCTCCTCAAAAATCTTCAAAAACTCATCGAAAAATTTCGGAAAGACCGAGACAAACGACAAAAATGCTAAAACGGAGGTCCAAACATCATTTTTTTTCGATTCTAAAATTTTGGAAAGCCGACTAACAAAATATTGTTAATCTCAGGCTCCTCGAAGTTACGCTCATTATGTGACAAACCGGACCTCGTTTCGACCTTCCAGTCAAAAGTTATGGCCCTCCAAAGTTTCAACTAACCATAAATTGCAGGAGAATGGCCATTCTCCGTGTTAGAACACGAAGAATGTTAATTTCGCATGAGGGTGGCCATTCTCTGTGTTAGTAACACGGAGAATGGCATTATCCGTCTTAATTTACACGGAGAATGACCATTCTCTGTGTTAGTAACACGGAGAATGGCATTCTCCGTAAATGGAATTCTCCGTGAATGGAATTCTCCATGTTAATTTACACGGAGAATAACCATTCCCAGTGTTAAAACGTAGGAGAATGACCATTCTCCGTGTCATTTAACACGGAGAACGGCCATTCTCCGTGCTAAATTACACGGAGAATGACTATTCTCCGTGCTAAATTATACGGAGAATGCCCATTCTCCATGTTAAATGACATGAAAAACGATCATTCAAATGTTAAAACACAGGAGAATGCCATTCTCCGTGTTAGAAACACTGAGAATGCCATTCTCCGTGTTAGTAACACGGAGAATGGAATGACATTCTCCGTGTTAATTTACATGGAAAATGCCTTTCTCCTTGTTAAAATGCAGGAGATTGAATGACTGTTCTACGTGTTATATCGACGGAGAACAGTTGACAGAAACCTAATTTTTTATTTTTTTATTTTGTGGAAAAAAATTTGACATGAATAAAGATTGAAGAGTTTTCGTTTTTCTTTCAAAACGATGCTAACTCTTATGGAAAAGAAGAAGAAGAAGATCTTCTCTCCATAATTGACCTAATTGTTGAAGAAGAAGAAGAAGAAGAAGAAGAAGAAGAGCGATCATCGGAGTTCGACTGAAAAAAAAAATACGGTGAACTACAAACGATCTTTGCGATCTCTGCTGAAGATGAGAGCAATGAGATTCAGATCTCTCGTGAAGAAGAAGAAGAAGAAGAAGAAGAAGAAGAAGACGAGAATCGCAATCCAAATCTGAGTTTGTGCCGAGGGGTAGTTATGGTATTAATTTTGTAAATACAGAGCATCTAAAGGAAATCTTGGAATAGTTAACGTGGAAATATATAATTCTAAGTATTTTATAAAACCCATCATGCGGGTAGATTTTTCATAAAAAGCAACCCGAAATTGGATTTCTCAGCAATTTCCAGTTTAAATTACGCAAAACACCTAAAATAAAGGAGATGTAATTTGTAAGATTACAATTGCTACAGTTCCCTTAAATTTTATAAATGGTATCCAAGAAGGCTAATCTAAAAGTCTAATGTAGATGCCGTGGAAGTCCATTTTGAAATTGTCAGATTTCCAGATACTTAGGGTCCGTTTGGTTAACGTTTATAACTCAGATTTCTGAGTTTAAACATATGTCATGAAGAAAACAACGTTTAGCAAACTCTTTTTCCAAACTTCTTTCAGAAATTTTTTTCTAAACAGCTGCACTTAAACGCAGTTTTCACAAAGCAGCTTTTAGCAACTTTATAACATAGTTTTTAGAGTAAAAAAAAACTGTGGGCCCCGCCCCCCTCTCCCAACATACTTTTCTCTCTCTCGATTCTCTCTCCTCCTCATTTTTCAACCAGCCTTTCCATATCTCCCGCCCCCTTCTTCTCAGAGAGCTCAAATTAGGGTTAAGGTTTCCCAACGTTCTCCTCCTCCTTCCCCCTCTCCGGACAACGAGATTTCTCGTCGGTGACATCTAGCCAGAACCTGAGGACCCTCCCTATTCGCCATCAACCTTCTGATCCCCAGCCGCGACGACACCTCCATCCCATGGACGTCGACCCGTGCCACCGAGGAGAACGTGTCCGTCGGTGGCTAAACTGGAGTACGACTGCGCCATCGAAGAGACAGCGACGCTCAGATCTGGAACAGGTACATTGACGCCGCGCCCTCCGCGACCCCTTGTCCGTGTGATTTTGAAGAGGACCCTTTGGTTCTGCCTCCATCGTCGTCGAAGCTAGAAGGGTTCGAAGGGGTTCCGGCGAAGTTGGTGCCTCGTCTTTTGCTTGTGTACATCTTGTTGAGGCTGTGGAGTATGAAGTTGTTCTTGAGCCCCTTCACTATTGAAGATTTGGTCGATTTGGACACGAACAGTAGACATGACGAAGAGGACCTACAGTTGGACACGAGCAGTAGACACAGCTGTAATTTCTATAAAAAAATAATTTACCAAACACATTTTTTAACTTTTGTATTTTAAAATAATTTTTCAGATAAAAGTAACCAAACACAAACTCAAAATTTTTATACTCAGAAAACAACTTTATAACTTACTTTCATAAAACTGTTTTCAGAAAGTAATTTCAGAAAACATATCCAAACGGACCCTTAATTTGTAGTTTTAATCTTTAAGGTTTATTGTTCTTCTATAGACTCCTTTTCGTAAAATTCTCAATATTATATACTTTATTTGCCAAATATATTTTGTATTTGAAAACCTTTAACGCCATCACTATCCCGCCCAAGCTCAACTAGGCCCATAGGCATAGGTCCTTTGAAGGCAACTCGCGCCGTTTTTGTCCTTCACAGCATCGTAAGGGTGTGATGAGCCTTGTCAGAAAATTTCTAAGGTACTATGTTTGAAAGAAAGCCCATGAACTAATGTTCTCTACTGATTTTTGCACTAAATCTGAAAAAATTGTCGCACAATCGCCTGAAAAAGTAAACCTTTTCTTATTTGAATTTTGAAAATTTTAATTGTTTTCAATGATGATTGAAGATATGTTAAATTACTGGAATAATGTTTCATATTACTATTCAAGAGGTTTAAGTTAGATTTGTTGTGAAAATAAGAAAAAAGAAATTGGTAGTTTAAACCTTACACCGCCTCTGGAAATAGATATAATAGCACAGTTAATCTATGGTTAAAGTAGGCAAATGTTAAAGGCAATCCCCTTTTTACTAAGGGCAACCATCCTACTAAGGGCAACCATGACCCTCTTCAATTTTTACTAAGAGCAACCTAATGTAAAGTGATTTACTAAGGACCACCAAGAGGAACAAAATAGAAGAAAAAACAAAAACAAAAAAGGGCAACCATGATCCCTCTCCCCGCCGCAACCCCCTCTGCCTCCCTCCTCCCGTCGCAGTCCCCTCCGCCTCCCTCCCCTCAGCGACAGCCCCACCCCCCCTCCCTCGGCGACAGCCATTGCTCGCGTTGTTAATAAGCACCCAAAGTCTTGAGAAGTAGAAGCATTAATTTCCTGATGCATATAGGCTTTGAAGAAGAAGCCAAGCAAGGAGGAGGAGAAGGAGAATTGGAGCTCAGATTTTTTAAACATTGCATATAGGCTTCCTCTCTCTATCTCTACCCGAGTAAACATTGCATCTTGTTTCCTCCTCTCCTCCTCAAAAGCGTGCAACTTTTGTTTCTGAGCATAAATTGGAGCTCCAATAGATGAAATCATCTACTTTTTTGTTGGGCTGCAGTCGATCGAGGAAACAAGATGCTTGCCTGCACTGTTAATAAGCACCCAGCACTATAGTCAATCGAGGACTGCAGGGCTTGTCTGCAGTCCTGTCTTCACTTTGGACTGCAGGCAAGCCCTGCAGTCACTGTAGGTAAAAAAAAAATTATGTCAATCGATGACTGCATGTAAGCACTGCAGTCCTGTCTTCACTTTGGACTGCAGGCAAGTCCTGCAGTCCTCGATTGACAGAAGCGGGGTGGCCCTTAGTGTTTTCAAAATGGCAAACTTGTAATTTTGTTTAAAGTTTTAAGTTGGTGGCCCTTAGTAAAAAGGGGGTGACCTTTAACATTTGCCTTAAAGTATTGGTGTTAATCATCTCATTGTCCTTGCTGTTTGGTAGGGGTGGATACGGGTCGGGCCGGACCCAAATTTTATGGACCCGAACGGGATACGTTAATTGGCGGAGCGGGACGGAACGGATCCAAAAAATATTGGAACGGGAACGGGCTCGACCCATTCGAAACGGGTCCGAACCGGATTGACCCGCGGGTCCAAATAGGTCCAAAAAAGTTTTAAAAATTGCTAGAATAGTAAACTTTTACATATGTTCTATTATCTACAAGAACAAAACAAGTCTTATGTCTTCCCAAATTTTTAGAATTTGTTTACTAAACAATAACTTGTTCTATTATCTATAAACTATAATAGCAAAAAATTCCAAAATTAATTAAAAAAACCCCTAAAAACGGTCTGTCCGGGGCCCCTTTTATTTTGAAAATAGGACCCGTCCCGTCCCGTTAGTGTCACACGACCCGGCCCGGTCCGTCCTGTTTAAATTTCAAATTTTAAGAACCGGCTTGTTTGGACATTTTACGGTTCGGACCGGATCGAAATTGCGGGTCTTCGAACCGTATGCCCACTCCTATTGTTTGGCATATATTTGTTTGCACTTGTTCTTTTACAACATTTTTGGTAGTGCAAAATCTTAGGGTCAAAGTGTCCTACATTTTGCTAGCATTGGAAATGAATTTGGATTTATGTTCCTAAAGGCACGTATTTGGAATGCTTGCCCTCCTATATGAGAGTGCACTTTCTTTGTAGAGGCAAGTATATATATATGGCTTAATTGCACTTTGATACCCTCAACTATTCTCGTTTTTTCAACTTAATACCCTAAACTTTTTTACTCAACAACTCGATACCCTCAACTATTTTAGTTTTTCAACTTAATACTTAAAACCCAAAATATTCCCAAACTACCCCTGGCTGCCTCTTTCTCTCTCCCCATGCCCCCTCCCTCTCCGGCGATGCCCCCCCTTCCTCTCCGGTGGAGGCGGGAAAGGGTGGGTGGCCGGAGCCGGGGGGGAGGCATCGCCGGAGAGGGAGGAGGGGAGGGCTGCTGTTGGGGGCTGAAGGGGGGCACCGGAAGGGGGGCGGGGGTTGCTGCGGGCGGGGCGGAGGGGTGGGGCGGAGGCGGCTGGCCAGAGGGGGGCGGGGGTCAGGGGGGAGGGGTTGTGGCCGAAAGGGGGAGGGGGTGAGGGTGGGGGGCGGGTGGGGGGGGAGGGGTTGGGGCCGAAGGGGGGAGCGGGGATGGGGGGAGGGTTTGGGGGTAGTTTTGAATTTTAGGCAGGGGCATTATTGTCCAAAAAAAATTCAGGGTATCAACTTGAAGAAAAAAATAGTTGAGGTAGTAAGTTGAAAACGGGAATAGTTGAGGGTATCAAAGTGCAATTAAGCATATATATATATATATATATATATATATATATATATATATATATATATATATATATATATATATATATAAAAGATGTAATTTCTTCTTTCATCTAAAAAATCAAACCATTAGCTGTTTATTAGCTTGCTATATATGGATAGATGTACTATTTTAGTATGATAGTCAAGGGACTAATTAATTAATGTCTACAAATGTTTTTATCTGTAAATTGCTGAGAAACCCAATTTCAGGGTTGGTTTTTATGAAAAATCCACCCACAGGATTGGTTTTATGAAATGCCTAAAATTATATATTTCTACGTTAAGTATTCCAAGATTTCCTTTAGATGCTCTGTATTTACAAAATTAATACCATAACTACCCCTCCGCCCAAACTCAGATTTGGATTGCGATTCTCGTCTTCTTCACGAGAGATCTGAATTCCATTGCTCTCATCTTCAGCAGAGATCACAAAGATCGTTCGTAGTTCACCGTATTTTTTTTTCAGTCGAACTTTGATCATCGCTCATCTCTTCTTCTTCTTCTTCTTCTTTTCCAACAATTAGGTCAATTATGGAGAGAAGATCTTCTTCTTCTTCTTTTCCATAAGAGTTAGCATCGTTTTGAAAGAAGAACGAAAACTCTTGAATCTTTATTCATGTCAAATTTCTTTCCACAAAACAAAAAAAATAAAAAATTAGGTTTCTGTCAACTGTTCTTCGTCGATATCACACGAAGAAGTCATTCTCCTGTATTTTAACAAGGGAAATACCATTCTCCGTGTTGAATGTCATTCTCCGTGTTACTAACACGAAGAATGGCCATTCTCCTGTGTTTTAACATTTGAATGACCATTCTCCGTGTCATTTAAAACGGATAATGCCATTCTCCGTGTAATTTAGCACGGAGAATGGCCATTCTCCGTGTAATTTAGAACGGAGAATGCCATTCTCCGTAGTAAATTACATGGAGAATGGTCATTCTCCTACATTTTAACACTGGAAATGACCATTATCCGTGTAAATTAGCACGGAGAATGTCATTCTCCGTATAAATTAACACGGAGAATGTCATTCTCTGTATAAATTAACACGGAGAATGCTATTCTCCGTTTTATTTAACACGGAGAATGCCACATTCTCCGTGTTTCTAACACGGAGAATGGCCATTCTCCTGCATTTTAACACTGGAATGACCATTCTCCGTGCTAAATTACACGGAGAATGGCCATTCTCCGTTTTATTTAACACGGAGAATGACATTCTCCTACGTTTTAACACTGAAATGACCATTCTTCGTGCTAAATTACACGGAGAATGGCCATTCTCCATGCAAAATAAGATGGAGAATGGTCATTCTCCGTGTAAATTAAGACGAAGAATGGCCATTCTCCGTGTAAATTAAGACGGAGAATGCCATTCACCGTGTTACTGACACAGAGAATGGCCATTTTCCGTATAAATTAAGACGGAGAATGGTCACCCTCATGCGAAATTAATATTTTCGTGTTCTAACACGAAGAATGGCCATTCTTCTGCATTTTATGGTCAGTTAAAATTTTGGAGGGCCATAACTTTTGACTGGGAGGTCTAAACGAGGCCCGGTTTGTCGCAAAATGAGCGTATCTTCGAGGAGCCTAAGATTAGTAGCTTCTTCGTTAGACGACCTTTTAAAATTTTAGAATCGCAAAAAAATGATGTTTGGACCTCCGTTTTAGCACTTTTGCCGTTTGTCTCGGTATTTTCGAAATTTTTCGACGAGTTTTTGAAGATTTTTGAGGAGAAAACCTAGATTCGAAAGTGAGCAGCGTATGGAAGAAGATGAAGTATCGAAACATTTTTTTAAGAGTAGTTTCGTGGGTGTTTTCAATAAATTAGAAGGAAAGGCAAAATGGTCATTCAGAACCCTCTTTATATATTTTTTCCTAATTCTGGACACGCGATGAAATGTTATTGCGCGGTGAATTTTTCATAACACTTTTTCATTTTTTGAGCATTTCATAAATTTTTCCTATTTTTATCTCTGCATTTTTATCTGCTTTATGTTGATAATAATCACAGCAACACAACGTCATTAGACCCTTTAGTTAACATAATCGTGTCCTTTTATCATTATTAAATTAATTAAAAATGACTAGCAAAGTTGGTGATTTGTTATTTATTGGTTTTTGTCCTTAATGGGATACAGACGGTCTGCTATTAGGCAAATCTTGATATTGATTTCTTTTTCTTACTTACTTGATTGACATTTTTTCTTCCAAAAGGCATGGAAAAAAAGGGACATGATTAGCCCTCTATTCATATTAGCAAAGAGGGGTTATTTGCTATGACATGCTTAGATATTTTTATTGTTGTTAATATCCATAATCGAGATGAAAATATTGTATGTGAAGATTTTGATGATTTGAACACAACAAACTAGTAAAGATTTTGAATTTGATTTTTTTTTCATTCATACTCTTATTAGCATGTCATCTATAATCAGTGGGCAGTAGTATACTGTTAGAATTTGATTTTTTTCATTCATACTCTCACTACCAAAATTTGTCGATATAGCGACGGCCAGATCCGTCGCCCGTCCAACGGTAATTTGTATTAGCGACCGATCACTGACGGGTCTTGGCCAAAATAATCTGTCGGCAATCAGCTCGTCGCTAATAAAGGTCCGTCGCTACGTAGTCGTCAAGCGACGAAATAGCGACGGCTTTTCGACTTCACAATACGAAGCATGAGCGACTACTTTTCGACGGACTTTCGTCCATTACAAGTATTAAATACTGAACTGTGTAGACAATAGAGACGTAATGGTCCATCGGTAAACCGTCGTAATATCGTATCAGAGTGTATCATTCCGTTGCTATTCCGTCGATCGCCGTCGATAACAAGGGACGGCTTAGCGACGGCTAACGGACGGATTATCCGTCGACCATGTTCTGGAAATGCTTAGCATTTCCAGAACTATGGCGACGGATAAGCCGTCGCTACTCCGTTGATCACCGTCGCTAACAAAGGACGGACTAGCGACGGACTATGGACGGATTATCCGTCGACCATGTTCTGGAAATGCTTGCTACTTCCAGAACCATGGCGACGGATAAGTCGTCGCCATGCCGTCGAACTATATACCACCAGATCGTTTCCGACGGATATTCCGTCGAACATCCATCGCTACCTGCAAATATTTTCAAATCTCCAGTTAGCGACGGATATGCCGTCGAACAGTAGTCGGAAACTGGAAATATCCGTCGCTAAACGGTCACTAGTCCGTCGCTAAATGAGATTTTTTTGAAAAAAAATTGCAGCACTTCTCCTGTTCGCAAAAATATGCATAAACCAAACCAATATATAATGCACACCAATTATCCAACAATTACATAGACCAAATATATAATGCACACCAATTATCCAAGAATCACATAGACCAAATATGCACGTACGAATTTAATGCACACCAATTATCCAAGAATCATATAGACCAAACCAAATTAATATAAAATAGACATCAATTATCCTGAAGAGTAACCTAATATCCGTCGTTATAATCCGATCATAGCACAAAATGTTCCAAAATTCCCACAAATATTCCAAAATTTCCACAAATATTCCAAAATTCCAAAACACATAGGAAAATCGACTTTGGCCTCAGCAAAGACCGCAAGTCAGACGATGAATTCTCACAGCCAGGGATCATAGTTGCGTTGAGGCATGTACCATTCTATCAGCCACTTTGCATACGAAGGCTCAATCTGGTTGAGGTCTTCTGTAGGGACAGGAGGGTCGGTCCCGATGCTACTACTCTCTGACGGTGGCTCCTCCTTAACTTCAACCTTGGGAGCAATCTCTTCCCTGATGGTCATCGGTTCTTCCTTGACCTCGACCTTTGGTAACACCTCCTCCTTAACAGTCACCGGCTCTTGTTTGACGATGGGGACTTCCTTCGTGTCGCCTCCAAGGGTTTCTTGCCTCGGCCCCTTCCTCGACTAGCAGCACCACCTCGACGAGTCCTAGGAGCCATATCTCTGACAACAGAAATTTTCATATAGGGTAAAGAAATTTACTCAAATTATAAAAGTTGTCACGTTAGTTTTTTGCGTTCATCATCATTAGAGGGAGCAGCACTAGAAAAGTTGTGACGTTGGTAGCATGAGAAAGTAAAAATCTGTATCACAAGACTAACAGAATTACTATGTAATCATGTACTCACTAATAACCGGATGTAACTGAAGTCGTTGGGCCTATCGTGTAGTAATTGGTGGATCCGCTGGTATAGGCCGGATGTACTTAGTATCTAGTGTATCAGATTAGTATCGGTCTATCGGTTTGGTATAGGACGTATCATATTGGTATTGGCCTTAATAAATTGGTATCGTCCTAAATCCGATATGTACATGTATCGGCCGTATAGCTAGGATTCATATTGGCCTTATCGATTTGGTATCGGTCATATCCGATAGGTATCGGCCGTGTTGGATTAGTATAGACCATTTCGGATTAGTATCGTGAAAGATTTAGTAACAACTGTACTTGGATGTTCTGTAACTGGCCAGCTACGCTCTCGTGACTCTCTTGCAATGGTAATCTAGCTCTAGAAGAGAGAAATCCAAGTACAGTTGTTACTAAACCTTCCACGATACTAATCCGAAATGGTCTATACTAATCCAACACGGCCGATACCTATCGGATATGACCGATACCAAATCGATAAGGCCAATATGAATCCTAGCTATATGGCCGATACATATCGGATAGGACGATACCAATTCGCTAAGACCAATACCAACCGATACGGCCCATACCAAAATGATAGATCGATACTAATCCGATACGGTCAATACTTATAAGTACCTACGGTCCAGGAGGTTGATCCGCTAGTACATCCATGTACGATCAACGAAGTAACGATCCATTTCAATTCAGATGTGAAAATCTGTATCGTAAGACAAACTAAACATAATCAGTTCTATTTCACATGCTTAATTGCCAAGTATGAGAACGAATGGCTCAGAACACAACCCAAAATTCATTCTAGCTACATTAGTGTGAATCATCTATGTTCTGTACATATGGTATAGTATATGTTCTTATCGTATCTAGTATCTGAAGAATGTAACAGAATCAAGATGAACTCACATAATGTAATACTAAGACATCATCTACTACTATATAAGATATAGTGATAGGTTGTCATATCATCATTGCCGAGGGATGAGGGTCGGAGGACAAATATCGCTCTAGTGAGCCAAAGGCATGCAACCACTTCCCTTCCTCCATTCACCCTCTCCCTCTCTTATGCTATCAACGTCACAACTTTTCCACCTCAAGTTCTGATCAAGCATCTTCCTTCTCCTCTCCTCCAACATGGCTCTGGACCCATCTGCTCCTACCTACTTCCCTTCTTCTTATTTGACTCTCTCAGCCACATATGATATCCACCTCAAGTATAGAGTCGGGGGAGAAGAAGTGGGCAGGAAGAGGAGGGGAAAGCAGCACAGCCGGCGGTATGACCCGGAGGAAGTACAGAGGTTTTCTTCAACATCCGTAGGAGAACTATAAGGATATATCTTTTCATAACATATCACCTTGTCAAAGACCCTTAATGTGACAACCATGTTAACGCGGTGTCGGAAGACTAACATGTCATAATTTTCTAAGCTGTGTGTTTTGACATAATCCTCCAAACTCTTTCCTGCTATGTAGTAATACAAGATTACTACATAGAAAACGAGACCTTCACCTCGTGGAGGAGGAAGATTCTCGATCTCGAGAGTAGCTTTGGGGATAGGAATGACACCATGTTGCACCATCTGGGGTAGGAAATCACCAAATTGAACTGAGACCATGTTTGCGATAACAGTCTTCTCGTCTTGCTGCAGAGTGACAATACCGGCATTGACCAGTTCTTAGATTTTGCCTTTGAGACATAACATGCTCGAGTAGGATGTCCGATGAACCTGTGATAGACACAGTATTTAGGATGATCAGTCTTACCGACCTCATCAGGCTTCTTCGGGTCTGGGAGTTGGAGCTTATTGCTTTTGATCAAGCAATCAAAGATGCTAGCAGTGTCATTCTCGTTAAAAGAATATTCTACTTTAGGACGAGGTTCCCTAGGTGGAGGTACTGAAGGGGTAGAAGTTGACGTAGGGGGAGCTACGTTGACCGCCAGAGATTCTTTGTTTTTGTTCGTCAAGTTGATATTCAAAGTTTCTTTTCCCTTGCGGTTGTTCTGGCGATTGCCACCACCTGTTGTCTGGTGTTCATCTCGGTCGGGGTTAGACATTTGTACCCCTAACTGCTTGAATTTATCAGTGCTAACTTCGGCTGCTTTAGCGTTGACAATAAAAGATGGCCAGTCTTGGAACTGAGTAGAACCCATCCACATGCTGATGATAGGCAAAAGATTTGCCTTGCAGGTGTCTATAGTGACAGCGGCTGGAGTCCCATGAGGCATTTTTAAAGTTTCCCGTCGAAACCTTTCAATGAAACTCTCAGCAGTTTCATTGTGTCTTTGTTTAATTTTATTAAGGGTTGACATAGTCATGTCGTTGATCCCCTCATAGAATCGTTCCAGGAAGATTTGTTTTAGGCCAGAGAAGGAGGTGATACAACCATCGGGCAAGCTTCTGTACCAATCGTATGCTACACCGACTAAACAGCCGACAAATACTCTGGTAAGAAGAGCGTCATTTGGTTGAAGTTGGACAGTCATAACCTCAAAGTGTTTAATGAACTGACTGGGAGAAGTGCTGCCATCAGATAGCAAGATGGTAGAAATTTTGTACTTCGGAGAAAACGAGACTTCCTTCCATTCAACTGGGTAAGGTTGCTTGATCCCCAACCTCTGTAAGTTGTCTTTCTCCTTGAAAGCTTCGAATTGAGTTCGCAGGAGCTTGACAGCTTCATTGGCATCTTCCACTGATGTAGAAGGAGCAGGTTGAATCATAGTGTTGGGAGGAGGAACAGCATGATAAGCACTACCCCCAGCACCTGATTGACTGGGTGTAGGTTAGATTTGTACAGGAGGTACTTGAGTAGATACTACCTCCAGTACAGCATTGACAGGCACCGACGATGCTATAATTTCAGGATTTGTAGGAGGTACGGTCGTTGGTACTGTATGCTGGGCCACAATGATGGAATGCATACTCGCGACCATTTCGACCATTGTCTTCAACTTGTCTTCTAGTGCAGCTATTCGTTGTTCTTAACTAGCTGAACTGGAAGCATCAGGATCTTCATTGACAACATAAGCTGTTACTTCTTTGGGTACAGTGGAGGACACTGTCTGTTCCGAACTCTCGCTGTATGCATCGTAGTCGGAGAAGGAATCATCTCCTGAGTGAGAAAGAAGAAGACCAGAAGGATCTTGAAGATTCCTTTGACCGATTGTGTCTCGGCTTTAGGAACGGGTATGTTGGAATACTCCTTCAGAGGATTCTTGGAGTAGATCCAAATACCGCTGGCTTGGCCTGCGAGATTTCCCGTGCTTGGAGCACTTCCTACCCCTAGTGTCTCTGGAGGTCATATTGACAGAAGCGTACAAAACCTCGTCTTCATCTTCTGACATAGGTTCAGAGTTAGAAAAGTTCAGACGATCGAAGACAGATCGTCTTGTTGTCTGACAACAACACTTGATGACAACTTTATGGTTACAGTGATGTCCAAGTGGTTGCACTGGGGATGTTGGGATATTGTCCCATTTTTGCTTGAGGTGTTCTCGGAGAGCAGGAACAGCAACGGGACGAGCAGAAGTTCGAGGGACATGTTCTTTGATAATATTCGGAACATGGTTCCGGTTCTTCAAATGTTTTGTCCCTTGAGTGTACAGGAAAGTACTCATTTCATTGCATAGGTGTCCAGATTCTTGATCCTGGAAGTTTGCTTCTGACGTTGGTTGGTCTTCGGCATTGGCTGTTTGCATTTTACCGAAGTTGGTCGATTGAGATATGTTCTTAAATCAGCAAACTCACCCCCAGGGGTTTCTGTTTGAGACACCAGCAATTTTCCCTGTCTTAAACGGGAGATTTTGAGGGTTGGGAGATCTTGGAACTCTGCTACCGGTGTTGGCAGAATACCTCTCTGATCAGTACACTTCCCTTTGGCAAGGAGAGAAGAAGAATCCTTGTGAGAAAGGGTTCTTGTACTGACTGGTGCCGGAGTACTTTCAGTTTGATCTTTTACGATAAAAACCGAGGAAGACTGGGAAAATATCAAAGGGCCTTTTCCTTTGTTTTGGAAAGAAGGGTTAGCTAAAGAGCATTTTCCTCTGTTGTCTTCCAAGTCATGGGACGAGGAAGTTTGAGAAAAGACCAAAGGGCCTTTTCCTTTGTTTTGGAGAGGAGGAGGAATAGCCAAAAGACTACCCCCAGTGGATTGTGCAGGAGCAACATGGTGTTGGAGAGGAGCAGAGCTTTTTCCCTTGCTATGAGTAGAGGAGAGATTAGCCAAAGGGCTATCTTTCTTGGATTGCGCAGACACAGTTTGCGCATGAGTTGATGGCGCACTGGCAGATTACGCAGGAAGAGTTCTGGCAGAATGTTTTCTGGCCTTAGTCACAGTGGTTTGCGCAGCATGAGCCTTATTGCCAGAGTGCTTGAGTTGCACTCTGGTTGCTGGAGTAGTGGACTGCGCAGGCAGAGTGGCAGCCAACTGCGCCAGAGGAACAGGAGTCTTGCACTTTGACAGAGCAGCATATGATGTAGTTTGTGCACTGGCAACAGCATATTGCATAGGAGTAGTAGAGGCAGATTGTGCAACAGCAGAGACAACAGACTGTCCAACAGTCTTAGTAGCAGAGACACTAGACTGCGCAGCAGTCTTGGTGGCAGAATCAACAGACTGCGCAGCAGTCTTTGGGATCCACACTGGGCGTACTTTGCTTGTGGCAGAAGTTGTCGCAGTGCGAGGAGTGGTCCTGGAGTTGATCACGGCTTCGTAGGCCGTCTGGTTGACCTTCACAACCAGCGTCTTCTGCGTCTTTTCGATAGACGCAACGTCACATTGAGTTGTCACTTCCTCGTCGGAGGAGAAAGTCTTCTCCAGCAGAGTTGCCATTTTGTTTGCAAAAACAAAAGTTGATCTTTATTTCAACAAACTTTGTAAAAGAAGATTACAAGAATTCTGGGAAAGTACAACTATAGGAATCCAATCTAGAAGACGATTGTTTTATCCCTTGGACGATGTGAACTTTGAAGACGGTAGCCTCTGAATTTGAAGGCGATAGCCTCAGAAGAATGCAGCAGCACTTGGGCAAGAACTCCTGAACTCTCTGATATTTCTGAACTTTATGTCTGATCCTCCGGAATGAAGACTTGAAACTCTATTTATAGAGTTCTGGAAATAATTAACTTTTAGTTATTCTGAATGGCGCAAGTTGGATTGCGCATGCACTGGATTGCACAGCTTTAGACTGCGCAGGCAGTTGTCTGGTCGTGGGCCAACTGTCTTGGACACATGGCATCATTTGATTGAAATGCGCATGATCGTGTACAGACGGTTGCCACGTAGTGAGCAATTGATGGCATGAATGCCACGTGTACATTTGTCAGTTATCATGATAAAGTGCGCCACATACATTGCGCTGACTTTGGATTGCGCTAGAATGGATGGCGCTGGCATGGACTGTGCTGCAGACAGAGTGCGCTGCATGTACAGCTGTCCTCGAGCGCTGTGCGGCGCAATAAATGAACAGTCTCTTCGTTCTTTGTGCTGTCAGTTGTCAGAAGATTTGATTGTGTCAGGTAATGATGATATGGCCACGTCAGCTTGCGCACTTGAGAGTGTGCGCAGTCCAGTCTGCGCAATCTGGATGATGCGTAATCTGACTTCTGCGCACTTCATTTGGAAGATATATTTCTTGATTTTCATGACTTTTTTGAGGGGTGCAACTTGATTTTTTAGGACCTACAGTCGTATCATCTTGCCGAGGGATGAGGGTCGGAGGACAGTCAACTTTATCTACGGCTACATAGTTTCTGCTTCGCCAGTCGAATGGCTGCAGGAACTATGTCCTGATCACCATGTCGTACCGTAGATTAATGCAAATGGAGCTGGAACTGGAGCCAAAATACAGTACTACTTCACCATGTCGTACCATTTTACTCTCTCTCTCTCCTCCCCCCTCCGGCGCTCTCACTCTCTCCGGCGCTCTCACATTACTAATTCCTATGTGTTTTAAGTGTGAGAACGGATGGCTCGGAACACAACCCAAAATTTATTCTAGCATACATTAGTGTGAATCATCTATATTCTGTATACAAATGGTGTAGTATATATTCTTATCGTATCTAGTATCTGAAGGATATAACAGAATCAAGATGAACTCACATAATGTAATACTAAGACGTCATGTACTACTATATAAGATATAGTGATAGGTGTTGGCCCAATGATTATATTGTGTTTTTGAATATGGCTAATCAGTTAAGTTTAACATAATGATGTCACTAATACTCATATACTCACTATCATGTTGCTACTTAAACTTAGCATTGTCATAATTGTCCTATATTATATTGCTATGCTTGTATCGTACTTCAACATATTTTGTTGGCCTAACATGCTATCATGTTGTTACTTAAACTTAGCAATGTCCTAATTGTCCTGTATTATATTGCTATGCTTCTATCGTACTGTAACATATTTTGCTGGCCTAACATGTATTTGTAGACATGCAGTAAGCATGATCAAACATGATCAAACATGATCAAACAGGACATAGGCAATGAAGAATTAATGATGGAGCGAAGACGGCGTCATACAAAAAGATTTCTCCGAACCGCCTAGCGACCTATCCGGGGCCTCGCATCGGGGGTTCGGGGGTTCGGGGGCGAAGCCCCCGAAAGGTATTCAGATTTTCAGATCTGTTTATCTTCGGACGACTGGTGTCAAGGAAAAAGACGTCTTCAGGACTGCTCAAATATCAGAAGAAAGACGTCATCAAAGGGCTCTTGGTTTTCTTATTTGTTCCAAGTCTGTAATCTTCAATTTATTGAGTCTAGGAGAATGTGTACGTTGAGTCGCACTGAGTCATCTCAACCCCTAGACATATCTCTCCAAAGTTCTACCATTACAACAGACCAATTCTTGAACCAAGCCCAAGCTCCACAAAGCCCAAAAGCCCAATGGACCAATTCTGTCTTCTGGAGACCGAGTTCGGGCCGAACTCTGCCTCCACACAGAGTTCGGGCCGAACTCTGTCCCCTGATTTCCAGCACCCTGATTTTTAGGGCCTGCTTGCTACAAGCTGTCCAACGGCCAAAAATTTGAATTATTTATACCGAATTCTGGCCGAATTCTGCATGTCCCGAACCCTACAAATAGGCCTTGGTTTCTCTCATTTGAAACCATCCACTCTTCTCTTCCTCTTCTCTTACATAGCCTATATAGTCAAGAGCTTTACTCTTCCAATCTACTAGCCACAAAACTTCCTAAGCCCCAAGGTGCTCAAGTGCGATTCAGCTAGAAGTTTTTGTGCAAGAGTTGAAAAGAAGAAGTCGCTTGGACAATTCCAAGCAAATTGCCACTGCGATCCTCTGTAAGAAGTTGACGTGCTCTTCTGAAGAAAAGGCACGGATTGTAAACTACTATTTCGCAAATAGTGGATTGAATCCTGAGCTAGAGTTCTCAGGCCTGGACTAGTCCTCCACGAGGGAAACCAGGTTAAAACTGCTGTGTCTGCGAATGCTCTTCTGATCTTTATTTACTTCCGCATTTATTTCTGATTTATTTACTATCTTGATAGTTATTTTTGTGGAGGTGATATAGAGTTAATTTTTATTTGGTGATTATTGACACAAACTCTATTCACCCCCCTCTAGAGTTGCCTATACCTGTGTTTTCAATAGGTTGTCGTATCATCATTGCCGAGGGATAAGGGTCGGAGGACAGTCAACTTTATCTACGGCTACATAGTTTCTGCCTCGCCAGTCGAATGGCTGCAGGGACTATGTCCTGATCACCATGTCGTACCGTAGATTAATGCAAATAGAGCTGGAAATATCCGTCGCTAACCGGTCACTAGTCCGTCGCTAACTGAGATTGTCACATACACATATGTATATCACAGTTAGATGTATAGATATATACATCTATATAGAAGCACACAACTGATACATCATGAGACAGTGAACATATACACCATGAACCCAAACCCCATATTCACATTTACTAATCCAAACACCACCAAACTAATGGATAACACCCAATATGGATAACACATTATTTAGCCAATATATAAATTCAGATGAATTTGAGAAGCAAAGCCCCCCGCCGCCCCCGACCAAAGCCCGCCGCCCCAAGCCCGCCGCCCAGCCCCTGACCAAAGCCCGCCGCCCCAAGCCCGTCTCCCAGCCCCCGACGCCCCCGCCCCAAGCCCGCCGCCCAGCCCCCGACGCCCCCACACTAAGCCAGCCGCCCAGCCCCCGACGCCCCCGTCCCAAGCCCGCCGCCCAGCCCACGACGCCCCCGTTCCAAGCCCGCCGCCCCGCCCCCGACCAAAGCCCGCCGCCCAGCCCCCGACGTCCCCGTCCCAAGCCAGCCGCCCAGCCCCCGACGCCCTTGCCCTAAGCCCGCCGTCCAGCCCCCGACGTCCCCGCCCCAAGCCAGCCGTCCAGCCCCCGACGCCTCCGCCCCAAGCCCGTCGCCCAGCTCCCGACGCCCCCGCCCCAAGCCCGCCGCCCAGTCCCCGACCAAAGCCTCCCGCCCCAAGCTCGCCGCCCAGCCCCCGACGCCCCCGCCTCAAGCCCGCTGCCCCTACGACACCGCGAGAGAGAGAGAGGGGATTACCTTCGGAGAGAGAGAGGAGAGGACGCCGACGCCGATCACCGAAGCCGCGGATGAGAGAGAGAGAGAGAGAGAGAGAGGGAGGAGAGAGAGTGAATTTGGGGGGAATACGAAAAGTTCTCCTTGCCGTTTTATTTTAAGTCTGGAACATTTATTTACCGACGGACTAGCGACCAACTTTAGTCCGTCGCCCGTTAGTCGCTATATTTGATACTTGCCGACTGAATATCCGTCGCTACGTAGTCGAAGAATTGTCCCACCAATTCTCAACACAATTCCTGCCAAATAATCGACTGAATAGCGACGGCTGATTATCCGTCGCTATATCTCCGACGCCCTAGCGACGGATGTGCGACCTTTTCTCCTCCTAAAATAAAATAAAAAATATAACGGCCTGTCGTCGGTAATCCGTCGGCTAGCTGCCACAAAGCCGTCGCAAAAGCCGACGGAAAAGTTCCGTCGCTAATATTCGGTCGCTAATTTACTGTATTTTGGTAGTGTCCTATTAGCATGTCATCTATAATTAGTAGGCAGTAGTATAGTGTTACATTATACATAACTGCATAATCTTTTTTACTAAAGAAAATTTCGATGGAATTCTGTTGTCCATCTCATATGCTAGCTATTCATTTTGGCAATATGTATTTATCATTAGGATAAATACATTAAAGTTAGCAATAAAGCTATAACATATGTCCTTAGCTTGCCTGACCAAGCAAGATATATGGGAATAACTTCTTTAATGATGTGTTATCCCCTACAACTCGTAAATATGCTAAGATTTAATTGTTGAACAATCGATTGTTTTCAGTTTGCCAGATTATTTTAAACTTTAATCCTGTTGCATGAAGATTTAATTAATGACATCTTTTACAACCGATAATATAATTTAAACTCACCTCCATTTAGGATGTTAGTTCTGATCCACTATGATTTTTAAGGGCATCTGTACATTGTAATGTAGGTGTTGTTTTTATATTTTATTGATCTAATGGCATTAAGTGTCAACAGATTGATAGTTGACCGACTACAACGGTAATTTTGTCTATGATGTTTTATTAATTTTTACCAACCGAAAAATAATGCATGCGTGACAGGTGTTCTGCTGCATGTCCGGGAGAAACCAGTTGCTTGTGAACCAAATTTTTGCAGGTTGCAGCGGGTCGCTGCCCCCGAAAGGCTAGAAATGAAAATATCAATTTGAATGTTTGTATTTCAATAATGTAGTTGTACATATTCTAAACTAGAAAAATTTGAAGTTGGTGTCATAATGTTGTTCTATCCGTAGGGATACTACGGATACATTATTGTCTCACTAACTTTCATAGACCGAAAGTTCTATATTAGAATTATTAATATTTGAAACTATTGATAAGATATTGTCATATCTGGAAACCGAAATCCATAAAAAAAAAACTAGGCAGAGACATTTTATGCATGACTGATAAATATGATAAGAATACTAGATCGAATTTAGTATCCACGATAGCTGGTCTTGCTCACATTAATTAAAGGCTCTGGCAGAGCATATTTTACCCAACATATTCATAATGTGTCGTACTCATAATTCTAGCAGAATTTTACTGAGTTTTAAGGATATAAAGAAAATGGATAAACTTTGAGCAAGTGAAATAAGAAATCTAGTCTAGATAACCAGAAGTTCTTCTAAGAGAACCAGAAGTTCTTTTAAGAGAATCAGAAATTCGTCTAAGTATATCCAGCTTTTTAGTAGGATATACGTCACTAACATTAGGGATGTCAAGTCATATACTATCATGAGCTAGAAGCTCAATCCTATATCATGAGTCAGAAGCTCAATCCTACAAGGGTCCATTGTGAGCCAAAAGCCGAATGATTTTATAACATTTAAATTGTGACATGATCGACAAGACATTCAAAACAATGATTGTGAGAATTATCAAACCTATTTCGTGCTGATAACATGTTGTGAAAATAAGAAAAAGAGAAAAGAAATTGGTAGACAGAAGAATGTACATAGCTTTTTCCATTAATAACATATATAGAGGGAATGAGATAGAGGTTGTTGTGGGTATGGATAATAGCATCCATATTTGGATTTATCCAAATCATAACAAGATTATCTATAATAGACACCTGAGAACGATCGCCAATAGAGTTATATAAATATTTGATATACAAATATGAAGCTTAAATCATGGACAAGTCCTAAGCAGAAATTATATTAAAGATGAGGATGGACTGTAAGCATCCTTCTTGGGACTCCCCACCTCTCCTCTACTGGACTTGAAACCAAGTGAGGAAAAAACCAAGTATTTTGGCCGGTTCTTTGGACTTAGAAAATGCTCAATTGGTTGGTGTGGGTGCTCTCTTTCTATATAAGGAGAGAACTATTTCTTTAGATAGAAATACAACCTTTTAAAGAGAAAACTCCTTTCTATTTTCTCTTGCTCTCTCTCCTCTTCAAGGAAAATTCTACTCTTTTGTTTTTTCGTTCTGGGCAAAAGCTAAGTTCGGATCGTTTCTTCCGGAGCTGTGTGCAGTGATGGAAAGCCAGTTGCATGAGAATTTTACCTATAGGAGATTCGGGAACAAGTCTGCACATAGACCTCGAATAATCTCTTAGGACACTGCTTCATACACGACTTCTCCAGAGGCCGGTAACTCTAAACTTTCTTACTTTGTTTACATGAATTAAAGAAAAATTTCAACAATCTAAGACAGTATTGAATTCAGTTTTTGTTTTAATTAGTAATATTATGTCTGAGATATGACATGTGTAATATGATATTTGTGTCATAGGAAATGATCTTCTGTGAAGACTTGGGTGCCCACTCAAATTGATCACTTTGCTACCAAAGAAGCTCTTCTTGTTTTGAATTTCCTATCAAGAAGAATGGAAAACTGTAAATGATGTAGATTTTTTGGCTATCAAGTCATAATGAGGATTTGAAAGACTTTCTTTGTTTGTCCGTTCAAGTCTTCTAAATTAGGCGAGCACGACATGGTAGATTTCCACTTGATTTGTAGGGACAAGATTGCTTGCTCACAGTATGCCATAGCCTATTGAGAGCTACCATTAACTTGCATAAGATTATAGCTCTCTCTCATTCCATTGCTTTAAGTAGTAGATCTTTTATTCTTCTTGCATGTTGGTGGGAGTTTGTGGTAGAAAATGGAGGTTAATATCTGATCTTTGAGTCATAGTGCCATTAGAAACTGGTCTCGTTAAAGTATAAGCTCCTCCGCTCATATGTGATTCTGGTTAGTTAAAACCAACTTGTCTATCAAAGCATAAGATGTATGCTCGTAGCTTCAAGTTATCAGTTGAAAACTTCTAATAGCTTCCTATGGAGCATTAACTGCTTGTGAATTGTAAGTATTAACTGTTATCCCTTCCTTGCCTGATAGATCAGAGGATCCTATTTCTAGCAGAAATATCACCTCCCCCTCCTTCCCGATTATGTGTTCAGGCATCTCTTCTCACAGACTTATCATGACAACGTGTCATTATATCAAGTTCCTTTGTTGCATCTTTAGCTTCTATCTTATCCAGGAATGCAAGATGAACTATAATTTTTCCTTACAAACACAGTGCACTATTGTTTAGCAAAGTGTAATAAACTATCATGTTGGTCTTCCCAAGCTCTATGCCTCGAGTTACTTGAATTTTGAAACAAACATTGTGTTGGTGTTTTTGCCTTTGGACTAGAAAAGATAGTCCCACATCGGCTACACCAAATGGTGAGTATCTCAATATAATGCATTGCTTGTGTTGAGGTGTGCACATGAGGTGTAGTGGGGCACAAGTTTGTGCCATGTGGAAGTATTTTCCTAGAAGGAAAAAGAATTAAATCCAACAAGGATGCAAGTTAATTTTTGTTGTGCGGACTCGGACTCGGACACGGACTCCAGGATGTCTCGTGCATGCACGGGAGTGTTCGGGGGTAGGCGTGGACTGGCACACTTCTATGCTGATTGTGGGATGATCTAAAATATCAAACTCTATTTTTGAGTATTGGTATTTTAGTCCCACATCGGATAGGAGAAGAGGTGAAGTCTCAACTCCACTCTATAAATAGAGCCCCTTGGCCTCCTTTGAAAGATGCACCAAGAAGAGAGTTGAGGGAGTCTGTTAAGTCCAGGAAGCCCGTTCAAGTCTCAAATATTGACTTACGAGCGTTCCAGAAGTTCTTCGTGAACTTGCTGGTTCCTGGAAGCTGTTCGTGCTCGTGTGGGGCGAATAAAGCTTTGAGCAACGGTGGTTCATTCACCCCAGCATCTCATTCTCGCCTGTCATCGCTGCTGTTGCCTTTTACAGTAACTTCTTTTTAGAAGCTCTACTGTCGATAGTTGCTTGCACAAAGTCTCTTTAGATTTTTGTGTATTACATAGAATCTTTTTAGATCCTCGTAATTCAGAATCCTCCAGGATCTCTGTTGCACATCTTCTTTAAGGTGCTGCATTTGAAACGTTGTGTGTACAATTGTTTCAATTTCAGAATTTTCCATCGAAAATTTTGCCTCGGCACTAACAATCTCAAAGCTTTATTGAGAATATGGATAATTCTCGTGCTTCGCTCATCGATACCGGCTTTAACAAGTTGGAGAAATTCGATGGCGAACACTTCCAGATATGGAGACGAAAGGTCACTTTAAATCTTTAACTCGTGAATGTTGATCACGTGCTGTCAGAAGAAGAACCGATCGTTCCAACCACTGGATCTGCTGCGGCTGTGGCCGCTGCTACGACCAAGCAAGCGAAGTGGAAGAGAGAAAACAGTATATGCAAACTACTGATACTCAATTCCATGGAAGACTCTCTGGCAGAGTCCTACTCCAAGAAGACATCTGCCAAAAAGATATGGGACTCCTTGGAAAAGCTCTATGAAGATGACGAGAACCGGTCCAAGATCTTCATGGTAGAAAAATACCACAAGTGGACCTTCGAAGACGAGAAGGCGATGCTGCCCCAAGTGAAGAGTTTCTGAAGTTGCGTCAGAAACTAGAAGACGAGAACATGCCCCTCGTCGACAAGTTTGTCATTGGAGGGATCGTCGCAAAACTTCCTACAGAATGGAGCAACTTCTATGCAAGGATGCATCGAAAGAAGATGAAAATTAGCTTGGAAGATTTCTTGCAAGAGATCCATGTTGAGGACGAGATGCGCTCTCAACAGAAGATGGATACTCTGTCCAAACAACTGGCGAAGGCAAATCTGGTCCAAACAAGAGAGTACCAGGGGAAGCAGGCTGCTTCTCATCGCAAAAAGAAGGACTTCACGAATCTGAAAGTGAAGGGTCCTGCTTTCAAGCAGCAGAAGTCCAAGTCCCATGTGACTTGCTTCAATTGTGGCAAGAAGGGCCACTACAAATTCGAATGCAAGTCCAAGCCCAAAGAACAAGGTGAGCCTAGTAAGGTTTCTATGATTACTAATCTAGTTGCCATGATAGCACAGGTTGCAACTGTGGGGGCTGACTTGGACTGGTGGATAGACACTGGTGCGACCTGCCATATCTGTTCAGACAAAGACTGGTTCGTCTCTTATGAGCCAACTTCAGAGAAGGTCATAATGGCAAACCAGGCACAAGCTGAAGTACTGGAGATTGGGACGGTGGAGCTGAAACTCACATCGGGGAACACTCTGACGCTTCAAGGTGTGAAGCATGTTCCAGTAATTGCTAAGAACCTGATCTCTGGAAGTCTGCTCTGCAACGCAGGCTTGAGGATGGACATCAATGCTGGCCAGTTGGTGATGTCCAAGAAGGGTACATTCTTCGGAAAAGCTTTCCAAACTGAAGGAATGTACAAGATTCAGCTTATTGTAACCCAGCATGATAATATAAATGTAATCACTTTTTCTGATTATTCTCTTGAGTTGTGGCATAATAGGCTAGGACATGTTCATTGTAAAAGGATTAACAGAATGTCTTGTCTAGGACTTATCTCCAAGTGTGGGGGTAAGGTAGAGAAATGCGAAGTATGTGCTCAGACGAAGATCACAAGGAAACCCTTTCACAGGGTCCATCAAAGCACAGATCTTCTGGAGTTGGTTCACTCAGATATCTGTGACTTAAAACTATTCTCTACAAAGGCCGGGATGAAGTATTTCATTACTTTCATCGATGACTTCTCAAAGTATGCTTTCGTCTACCTGCTCAAGTCTAAAGACGAAGCATTCGAGAAGTTCAAAGAGTTCAGGACCGAGACTGAGCGGCAAACTGGACAACAACTCAAGAGGTTAAGGAGTGATCGAGGCGGGGAGTATCGGTCTCATGAATTCTTATCATTCTGCAAAGAACATGGAATCATCAATGAGACAACGGCTCCGTACTCTCCTCAATCCAACGGAGTAGCAGAAAGGAAGAACAGAACGTTGACAGAGATGATGAACTCCATGCTGTTGACTGCGGGTCTTCCAAAGTGTTACTGGGGAGAAGCTGCACTAACGGCAACGTTCATCCTGAACAGAGTGCCATATGCAACTTCCGACATAACTCCTCATGAACTCTGGTTCAAAGTCAGACCTAACTTGAATGTCATTCGAGTGTGGGGGTGTCTGGCTTATGTGAAGCTCCCGGATCTGAAAATTCAGAAGCTGGGGACAAAGACTACGAAGGCGATCTTCTTGGGGTATGCCGAGAAGAGTGATGCTCGGAGATTCCTTGATATCGAGTCAAACCATATCATCGAATCTCGCGATGCTGAATACTTTGAAGACAAGTTTGCAAAACACAAGAATATTGTTTTCGCGGATCTTCCGGAGAATGATGAGGGTACAAAGCAGACAGAAGTCTTTAATGAACCAGTAGTCCAAGATGAAGCTATCGTCAAGGAGACACCAGCTGAACCAGAACTTGCTGAGCCGTCAACTAAGCGAACGAGGAGGCCGAAAGACTTCGGAGATGACTTCGTCACGTATCATGTGGAAGCAGATCCGCTTACCTATGATGAGGCGATGAAGACCAGAGATGCTGTATTCTGGAAGGAGGCGATAGACAACGAGATTGACTCAATCACCTCTAACAACACATGGGTATTGGTTGACCTGCCAGAAAGAGCAAGACCCATCGGATGCAAATGGATCTTCAAGAAGAAGATGAAAGCAGATGGAACCATTGACAAGTTCAAGGCCAGGCTAGTGGCCAAGGGGTTTGCTCAGAAGCAGGGATCGACTACTTTGACACTTATGCTCCAGTAGCTCGGATAACAACCATCAGATTGTTAATTGCTCTAGCAGCAATACACAAGCTGGTGATACATCAGATGGATGTAAAAACGGTATTCCTTAATGGCGAGCTGACCGAAGAGATCTACATGCAACAACCAGAAGGTTTTGTCGTCAGAGGTCTGGAAGACAAAGTCTGCAAGTTGATGAAGTCTCTGTATGGTTTGAAACAAGCTCCCAAAATATGGCATGAGAAGTTTGACACGGTGATAAGGTCAAATGGCTATAGGGTCAGTAAAACAGACAAGTGTGTCTATACGAAGTTTGCTGACGGAAGAGGAGTAATCGTATGTCTTTACGTGGACGACATGCTAATCCTAGGTACGGATTTAAGCTGCGTCACAGAGACAAAGAAATTCCTCTCGATCAAGTTCAGTATGAAGGACTTGGGGGATGCCGACGTAATCTTGGGGCTCAAGATCATCCGGACAGACACTGGAATAGCGCTGTCACAATCTCATTATATTGAGAAGATGCTCACTCGCTATGGGTATCAAGATCTTCCTTTTATTGATACACCGTACCGGAGTGATCAGAAGCTGGAGCCAAATTCGAGGGAAAGCGTCAGGCAGTTGGAGTACGCTAGCGTCATCGGAAGCTTGATGTACGCTACTACTGCCACAAGGCCTGACATAGCTTTTGCAGTGGGAATGCTGAGTCGGTTCACTAGCAATCCAGGCGTTGAGCACTGAAAAGCTGTGAAGCGTGTTATGAGATATCTCAAGAAAACTCAGACATATGCACTTTTCTACAGCGGAGATCCGTCAGTAGTGGAAGGCTTCAGTGATGCTAGCTGGTGCTCAGATATGGAGAGCGAGTATTCCACAGGTGGATTCGTATTCGCCATGGGCGGAGCTGCTATATCGTGGAAGTCGAAGAAGCCGACTATGTTATCTCGCTCCTCCATGGAATCTGAATTCTTTGCATTGGATTCTGCTGCAGATGAAGCAGAGTGGCTTCAGGAGCTCATGTATGATCTTCCGGTGGTTGAGGCTCAGATACCGGCAATACCGATATACTGTGACAACCAGGCGGCAGCAGCAGTGGCATCAAATGAACTCTTCAACGGGAAAAAGAGAACGGTGCGGTTGAAGCACAGAGCATTATACGATCTTATCAAGAGAGGTGTTATTGCAGTGATTGATATTCGGAGTCAGGAGAACCTGGCGGATCCGTTCACCAAGGGCCTCAAGTGCCAGCTGGTCGATGACACAACTTGTAAAATGGGCTTGAAGGCATTCTGATATTGTATTATTGTATTCCTACCATAAAGTTTTATGTTATTAGTTCAAAGATTTATCTACTAGGCATCTAGCTTTTGGTTCAAGGGAGGACCACTAATCGAAAGAATATCAGGAACGGTGGGTACATGTTCTATTGGACATGGAGAGGTTACGAACCTATAACCACTGTTGTCTACTATTTTTTTCCGTGGAAAAAGGTTTCTGTGGGAAGGTTGGCTTAAATGCCTTAATGAGTTCTCAGGCAGAGTGAATGCCTGGAGTGCTTTACAGGAAGCACGGTAGCGCAGCACTATAAGGAGTGTAACTCCATGCTACAGTGGGGTGACTCCACCATGATGTTCCCAGGTAGGGATAATGCCTCGGCTTTGCAAGCCAAGTCACAGCGGAGTAGCACCGTAAATAGGCAGGTAGCCTAATGCTGTATGATAATCGTAATAAAGAGAAGTAGACAGCACTACAAAGAGGACGATGTCCTTATGTTACAGTGGCATGACACCACAAAGAGGTACCAGGTAGGGTAAAGCCTCGGCTTTGCGAGCCATGTCATAGCGGCGTAACACCGCACGGAAGCGCAAGGCTTCATACTGGGTAGTTTGGCACTACAAAGAGGCCTGTGACCTCATGCTACAGTAGTATGACACTATAATGAGGTACCCAGGTGGAGTAAAGCCTCGGCTTTAAGCCATGTCATAGCGGCGTAGCATCGCAAAGAAGCGCAATGCTTCATGCCATGTCTCTTTATAAAGAACTCAACTATAGTGTATGGACAGAGATATCAGGCCGTCTCTTGAGGGTAAACTTGTAGACGCCCGAAAATTATACACTGAAACCAGGCTGGCACAAGGCCTTCAATGTGCAGCCAGAAGCACAGTTGATGTCATTATGTGAGTATGAAGAATTGTAGTTATGGTGCAGAATTCAAGGTTTAGTCCATTCTTGTATCATGCTGTTATTTAACCTATGCGGGAAGATTCAAGTCATAGCGACATCTCTCCTAATGTATGATAGACAGTAACTGTGGGGAACGCTCAACCCATATATTGAGATATATGGGGAATTGTTGGTGTTTTTGCCTTTGGACTAGAAAATATAGTCCCACATCGGCTACACCAAATGGTGAGTATCTCAATATAATGCATTGCTTGTGTTGAGGTGTGCAGATGAGGTGTAGTGGGGCACAAGTTTGTGCCATGTGAAAGTATTTTCCTAGAAGGAAAAAAGGATTAAATCCAACAAGGATGCAAGTTAATTTTTGTTGTGCGGACTCGGACTCGGACACGGACTCCAGGATGTCTCGTGCATGCACGGGAGTGTTCGGGGGGTAGGCGTGGACTGGCACACTTCTATGATGATTGTGGGATGATCTAAAATATCAAACTCTATTTTTGAGTATTGGTATTTTAGTCCCACATCGGATAGGAGAAGAGGTGAAGTCTCAACTCCACTCTATAAATAGAGCCCCTTGGCCTCCTTTGAAAGATGCACCAAGAAGAGAGTTGAGGGAGTCTGTTAAGTCCAGGAAGCCCGTTCAAGTCTCAAATATTGACTTACGAGCGTTCCAGAAGTTCTTCGTGAACTTGCTGGTTCCTGGAAGCTGTTCGTGCTCGTGTGGGGCGAATAAAGCTTTGAGCAATGGTGGTTCATTCACCCCAGCATCTCATTCTCGCCTGTCATCGCTGCTGTTGCCTTTTACAGTAACTTCTTTTTAGAAGCTCTACTGTCGATAGTTGCTTGCACAAAGTCTCTTTAGATTTTTTGTGTATTACGTAGAATCTTTTTAGATCCTCGTAATTCAGAATCCTCCAGGATCTCTGTTGCACATCTTCTTTAAGGTGCTGCATTTGAAACGTTGTGTGTACAATTGTTTCAGTTTCAGATTTTTCTATTGAAAATTGTGCCTCGGCACTAACACATTGTTCAAGACATCAGAGTGATGTTTTCTTTTGTGGTAATAATGCATTTGTACTCTACAAATAAGGTAATGTGCATATTAGTGCTATTCATCACCTGAAAGCATAATTGAATGCTGTCTATAACTAAGGGTTCTTCGCAGTTGTCTAGCAGTTGGACTGTTAATGGACAACACTAGTCATTGATATTATGCAATATTTTCTTAGCTAACTTATTTCAAATCACAACCGTGCTTCTTTATATGATCAAAATGTTGATAATTTATTTGGTTTGAACTTTAGAATTACATCCTTTTAGGAATATTTACACTGTCAAGCTTAACAATTCAACTATATATTGTTTAGCTTATCATGTTTGGAATATACAATTTTGTAACAATGTTTACGATTTGATTCAATTGTATTATATTAGATACCTTTATGTCATAGAATGCCATTCAGATATAATCTGGGTAACTGACCCATATGACATCTAAACCATTTCTGGATACTTTACGAGGAATTGTCATCACCCGTGGTTTATGAAACGAATCTATCATAGCTAAGAGTATTATAGACTCTGAAATGTTATCTTCAGTCATGACGTGCTCTTGAACCAGCCAACTGGTTTTGTATTATGAAACCAACCTATGTTATACACGTTGGATTGGATTGAATGGTTGAGATTAGACCACTTAAAAAGGTGGTGGGGTCTTACACCTTTTAATCTCAACCACTAAATTTCAATCCAGCCTATCACTACCAAAATTTATCGATTTAGCGATGGCCGAATCCGTCGCTAAGACGACGGTAATAACTATTAGCGACCGATTGCCGACGGATATTGGCCAAAAAAATTCGTCGGCAATCAGCTCGTCGCTAATAACCATCCATCGCTAAGTTGTCGTCACATGACGGAATAGCGACGGATAGTCGACGTCACAATACGAAGCATTAGCGACGCATTTCCGACGGACTGTCGTCCACTTCAGCTTTTAAGTACTTAACTGTGTAGACAATACCGACGTAAATTCCGTCGCTAACCCGTCGCAAAAGCGTATCAGATCGTATCGTTTCGTCGCTAATCCGTCGATAACGTCGATATCAAGTGACGGATTAGCGACGGTTTTCTGACGGAAAAGCCGTCGACCAGCTTCTGGAAATTCATGTCATTTCCAGCAACTTGGCGACGGATAAGTCGTCGCTATGCCGTCGCAATGTATCGACCGCATAGCGACGGATTAACCGTCGACCTTGTTCTGGAAATTCTTGTTATTTCCAGAATACGGGCGACGAATATGTCGTCGCTATTCCGTCGAACAATGAATCATGTCGACGGATTGTCCGTCGACCATCCGTCGCTACCTGGGAATAATTTTCAGATATCCAGGTAGCGACGGAATAACCGTCAAAAAATAGTCGGCAACTGGAGACATCCGTCGCAAAACGGTCACAAGTCCGTCGCTAACTGAGAATATTTTGAAAAAAAATTACTGCTTTTTAGCTGTTCGCAAAAATTTGCATAAACCAAACCAATATATAATGCACACCAATTATCCAACAATCACATAGACCAAATATATTATGCACACCAATTATCCAAGAATCACATAGACCAAAATATGCACATACGAATTTAATGCACACCAATTATCCAAGAATCATATAGACCAAACCAAATTAATATAAAATAGACATCAGTTATCCGGAAGAGTAACCTAATATCCATCGTTATAATCCGATCATTGCACAAATATTCCAAATTTTTCACAAATATTCCAAAATACATAGGAAAGAGTTGGCCAGTTACAGTAACCTAATATCCAATCCTGACGACCGATCATAGCACAAATATTCCAAATTTTTCACAAATATTCCAAAACACATAGGAAAATCGACTTTGGCCTCAACAAAGACCACAAGTCAGACGATGAATCCTCACAGCCAGGGATGATAGTTGCGTTGAGGCATGTACCATTCTATCAGCCACTTTGCATAAGAAGGCTCAATCTGGTTGAGATCTTCTGTAGGGATAGGAAGGTCGGTCCCGATGCTACTACTCTCTGACGGTGGCTCCTCCTTAGCTTCAAGCTTGGGAGCAATCTCTTCCCTGATGGTCATCGGTTCTTTCTTGACAGTCACCGGCTCTTGTTTGACGACGGAGACTTCCTCCGTGTCGACCTCCAAGGGTTTCTTGCCTCGACCCCTTCCTCGACTAGCAGCACCACCTCGACGAGTCCTAGGAGCCATCTTTCTGACAACAGAAATTTTCATATAGGGTAAAGAAATTTACTCAAGTTATAAAAGTTGTGACGTTGGTTTTTTGCGTTCATCATCATTAGAGGGAGCAGCACTTGAAAAGTTGTGACGTTGGTAGCATGAGAGAGTAAAAATCTGTATCACAAGACTAACAGAATTACTATGTAATCATGTACTCACCAATAACCGAATGTAACTGGAGTCGTTGGTACTATCGTGTAGTAATTTGTGGATCCACAGAGATGCTAGATGTACTTATTATCTAGTGTATCAGATTAGTATCGGTCTATCGGTTCAGTATAGGACGTATCATATTGGTATCGTCCTATATCCGATATGTACATGTATCGGCCGAATAGCTAGGATTCATATTGGTCTTATCGATTTGGTATCGGTCATATCCGATAGGTATCGGCCGTGCTGGATTAGTATAGACTATTTCGGATTAGTATCGTGGAAGGTTTAGTAACAACTGTACTTGGATTTCTCTCTTCTCGAGCTAGAGTACCATTGCAAGAGAATCACCAGATCGTGATTGGCCAGTTACAGTAACATACATACTTCATTTTCTATCAGAAAAAGCGAGATTGAAAAGGAAGTATGTATGTTCTGTAACTGGCCATCTACGCTCTCGTGACTCTCTTGCATTGGTAATCTAGCTCTAGAAGAGAGAAATCCAAGTACACTTGTTACTAAACCTTCAACGATACTAATCCAAAATGGTATATAATAATCCAACACGGCCGATACCTATCGGATATGACCGATACCAAATCGATAAGGCCAATATGACTTAATGGCTATCAGCCGATACATATCGGATAGGACGATACCAATTCGCTAAGGCCAATACCAACCGATACGGTCCATACCAAAATGATAGATCGATACTAATCCGACACGGTCAATACTTATAAGTACCTACGGTCCAGGAGGTTGATCCGCTAGTATATCCATGTACGAACAATAAAGTAACGATCCATTTCAATTTGGATGTGAAAATCTGTATCGTAAGACAAACTAAACATAATCAGTTCTATTTCACATGCTTAATTGTCAAGTATGGGAACGAATAGCTCAGAACACAACCCAAAATTCATTCTAGATGAACTCACATAATGTTTACAGTCTTGGTCTCAACTGTCTTCGATTCTATGATCCCATGTCTTAGGTTAAATAAATCACTAACCTCATCACGGTGAGTCTTGGTGTAGCACTCAAATGTGGGGCACCCGTAAATTTGCCGAGGTTTTAAATCATCGACATTGAGTTTTAAACCCTCACATAGCCTTTCTGCTTCACTTCTAGGGTCGAGCAGCATCTTCTTGCAAGCTTCGGTCTCCAGATACTTAGTGTCAAGATTCTGGACGCTTTCGTAGAGCATGTCAACGCATCCTAGCGTCAATTTACTCGGCAGAAAATTGACGCTAGGATGCGTTGACATGCTCTACGAAAGCGTCCAGAATCTTGACACTAAGTATCTGGAGATCGAAGCTTGCAAGAAGATGCTGCTCGACCCTAGAAGTGAAGCAGAAAGGCTACGTGAGGGTTTAAAACTCAATGTCGATGATTTAAAACCTCGACGAATTTACGGATGCCCCACATTTGAGTGCTACACCAAGACTCACCGTCTGTATAATTCGGTTATTGGCGCTCGATGTCCCTGTGGTAACGCAATGGATGAGGATATTGCGTGGGAGGGTTGCAGATGGAGGCAACAAGGATGGCGTGTTTGTGAAAGGAGGGAAAAGATACATAATCACAGACGATTTGCATGTAAGGCGATTCTATTCCATGGAGTCTGTGTTGTCTATTTTTCGAAAGCATGGGATCATAGAATCGAAGACAGTTGAGACCAGGACTGTAAACATTGGCCGCGATGAGGTTAGTGATTTATGTAAC